>OX376372.1:106818966-106863651 GCA_947369275.1 Nemotelus nigrinus
CAATCAGAAGTATGCCACAACCAAAAACGAAAGAAGAGGTTAACCGCTTTTTAGGAATGGTTACATACCTGGGACAATATATTCCTAATCTCGCTCAAAAATCATACAACTTAAGGCAGCTAACGCACGTCGCTACAAATTTTGCGTGGAAAATCGTACACGAGAAGGAGTTTCTTGAACTTAAAGAAATACTAGGGTCAATCTCAACGCTAAAATACTACGACTACACTAAGCCCGTAACCATACAAACAGATGCATCATCTTTTGGCATCGGAAGTGTACTTTTGCAAGATGGACAACCTGTCGCATATGCTTCGAAAATGTTATCTTGTACGCAAAGGAATTATGCTCAGATTGAGAAGGAAATGCTTGCTATTGTCTTTGCATGCAAACGATTCGACCAATATATATGTGGGAAAAGAGATATAACTATCGAAACAGATCACAGTCCTTTAGTGAAAATTTTCTCTAAATCACTATTGGAAGCTCCGAAACGCCTTCAAAACATGATTCTAATATTGCAACGATACAATTTGAACATCAAATATACGAAAGGAAACGAGATGTATATTGCGGATACATTGTCCAGAGCGCCTGCAAGTAAAGTCAATGAAGAGAAATGGTACGACATTTATAAAATCGAAGAAGTTTTCAATATAATCGACAAAGTAAATCACACTGAAGATATGCCAGTAAGTGATCCAACAATCGAACGCATCAAAGATGAAACCCAGAAAGACAAGATTCTATTTGATTTATACAACGTAATAATAGAAGGATGGCCAAACAGCAAACGGAACCTCAAGGAGACCCTTAAACAATTCTGGAGCTTTAAGGAAATGTTGACAATACAAGATCGACTTATAATAAAAGGAAAGCGAATATTGATCCCGAACAGCATGCGCAACGAAATATTGGATAAACTGCATACGAACCATGCAGGAATTGAGCACACGATTAATCTAGCTCGACAAACAGTCTTCTGGCCAGGAATAAACAATGAGTTAAAATCAAAGGTGGAAAGCTGTGAAATATGCCTAAAGCACGCCATCAGACAGCAAAAAGAACCAATGATCACACATCAGGTCCCAGAACATCCATTCGAGATAGTTTCTATGGATATCTTCGAATTGAAGATCTCTAGCCGAACACATCGATTCCTAATAATCGTCGACCATTATTCCGATTTTTTCGAAGTTGACCAACTTGCAGACATGTCAACTTTATCAATCATCAGTGTCTGTAAACGACATTTCGCACGTCATTGGATACCGAAAATAGTTGTAACTGATAACGGACAATATTTCATGAGTTGTGATTTCAAACAATTCACGAAAGAATGGAATTTCACACACAAAACATCGAGCCCTCATCACCAGCAAGGAAACGGAAAAGCAGAGTCAGCTGTAAAAATCGCTAAAACAATGTTAAAAAAAATCCTTAGACGACACAAGTGATTTCTACAAAGCTCTTCTCGTTTGGCAAAACACCCCAAATAAGATTGGTAGCAGTCCAGCTCAACGTCTATATTGTCGATGGCTACGTTGCAACATCCCATCAATCGATCTAGCACATGAGATCGTACCTGAGGTAAAGGAATCCATATCGAGAAGACGAGCCAGCGAAAAGAAGTACTTTGACAGGCAAACCAAGCCACTACGTCGTTTGAAAGAAAGCGAAAAGGTATATGTTAAACTTAATCGTAAAGACAAGTGTTGGATTTCAGGTATTGTCGTCCGAGCTTTCGATGAAAGGTCTTATATCGTCCGAGTAGGAAATAACGAATATCGAAGGAATTCAATACATATCAGACGACTTCCCATGGATTACACCGAAAACATGGTCAGCGGTACGAATGTCAACCTAGAAGCTAACGATAACGAATCATCCAAAGATCAAAATTCTGCTAATGTTTTTGAACACCCAAAGCGACTACGACGATCACCTAGACTGGGAAAGAGTTCCAATACAAACTAATATGAATTAATTTTTTTCAAACAAACAGGATGTGTTATATACAATTAAATTATAATTACCAATACATTCACTTGAATATTACTAGAATGTAGCACTTTGAACTTATTACTCTATTACTCTATACTATTACAAAAACAGTCACATCTATTTGACTATTATACTATATTATATTAGTGTTTGAATAACTGTTAATATCCAATGTATATAGAATGTATAAATACTTCAATGTAAGTTGATCAGTCTCTATCAAGCACGCAATAAAGTAAGTTGAGAACACAAGCTCCTGTGTCTAGATAAAACAGTTAGTAACATTATTTTGCACTTGCCTCTTCATATCATCAACAAAGGGCCAATCAATAGAAAACAAGCCATTTGATAAAAATCTTGGCTTCTACTTTGAAAAATTGGGTCCGGTGGGGATAACTACAAGTGAATGGCGGATGGTGACGTATTTCAATATGAAACCTTACTGGAAAGAGTTTGAGATTATTGAAAGATATCCAGAGGTAATAAAAAATTTATGTAAAGGTGGGTCACCCTCGAATAGCTGCTCAAGTATCGGAACCCAGTTGGAGAGAGCCATTTCCGATTTAGAACTTAACAACAAATTACTGAGACCAACGACACTCATACGCAGTAAACGAGGTGTTTTTAACTTCATTGGAAACGTTGCTCATACTCTTTTCGGAATATTAGATGCCGATGATGCAGACGAAATAGCTACGATGATAAATGCACTCCACCAAAATGAACAAGAAGTTGCAAGGCATTTAAACAATCAAACATCATTTATTGATAGCACGCTTACCATTATGAAAAAGAGTCAAGAAGATATTGAGAAGGAATTTAAGTATATCGAAAATAAATTCAACCAAACAAGAAACATGCTGAATAGTCTACAACAAAGGGAAGAAATTTCTGAACAGATCACAGAAATTACGTTTCAGGCTTCTACGCTACTAATAAATCATCAAAGGATTCAAGATTCACTAATAGACATTGTGACAGACTCACATCATGGAAAACTCAACCCGGAATTGTTGCCTCCAGAAATACTACTAATAGAGTTAACAAAACTTAAGGCAATGTTACCACCAACTTTGAACTTACCGTTAGAAACAAAGGAGTTGCGGAAGTTTTACAATCTAATGGCTATAAAGGGGCAAATAACAGATGAGTATGTTATTTTCACAATAAAAATCCCGCTAGTGGCTACAGGACAGTTTGAAATACTAAAGGTAGTGCCAGTTCCCTTTAAGGCAGACCTCAATTTCGTTGCCTTGGCTCCGTCATCACCGTATTTGATCACGGACCTGCATAGAGAACAATATTATCCAGTTAAAGAAGATGAGTTCCGCCAATGTGTATCACTTAATGAAGACCAATTTCTATGTCGGCATTATGGACCATTATTTAGGAAAGGTGCAGCCCAGAGTGCCTGCGAAATGAGTATACTCAGTCATGCAACAGCAACATCTTCATGTACAACAAGGGTAATTGGACCTGCGCCTCACTGGACTCAACTGCATAATCCGAATCAGTGGATATACGTTTTGGATAGAGAAACATAGATTAATGTTGTATGTGGAAAACGTCTAACGGAAATTATACTTCATGGTTCCGGCATAATAACTATTCATGGGAATTGTGTCATCAGGCAGTCTTTGTTGACTATTACGGGGAGTAATATCTTAGGAACGAAAAGATATACTTCTTACACACCAGTTAGAGACATCACTGATCTAATTGCTGTAGAGAAAACATCTGAAGCTCCTGAGGATGGGTACAAAAGCCAATTTCATTCGCAGACTAAGGAACTGATGTTGCTAAAGGAACAACTAGCAACATTGCAAGTGAGCATGCCAGATAACATTAAGAAACATCATGCACATCATTACTCTGTGGGATATATCAGCCTCATCTTGACGGTGATTGCGTTAATTGGTTGTGGTTGGATCGTGATACGTCGTCGAAAATTAAATCAACCTGAAGAACCTACCAAAGAAGCACCGGTACCATTACCCAGATTGTCAGCTAGTTCGCCTTTTACTGTTACGATAGATTAATAAGTTGAACCTCCGTCCAACGGGGGGGAGTATGTAAAATAAGAATCGTATGCATTGTAGGTCAAGAACTATTGTATAAGAAGCACACGCAATACACTGCGTGACCTACGATGCAATAAATCGAAAACAAGTCATAAGCTATATTTGTAAACAGCGAAGCGATCGAAGTATTGACCGCGATATGCATATTTGACGCATTCAGCAAGAATGCATTAATTGATATTTTGTATGCGGTAATGTTGTATGTAGGTTAAGGTGACAAGTTATGTTATTCTGATTAAGTGCATTTTGTATGTGGAAGTAATATTTGGGTTAGGTTAGGTTAGGTTAACGTGGCTGCCGATCTTCAGAGGCCTGACGACCAGCACACATAGGCACAGGAGAGGCCCGTTGTGATACCACAATATTTTAGTGAGTCTCTTCTACTCACTAAAGTCAGGAAACCATTTGCTTCCTTTGAGAAACCGGACTATCCCCTTTAGCTCTACCAGGGACAGTTCCGTCAGGTTTGAGAGAAAGGGTGCACCAAGTGCCGCCAGTCTTCTCCTTGCCAAAGCCGGACACTGGCACATGAGGTGAAGGACGGTTTCCTCCTCATCCTCAGAGCCACAGCTCCGACAGAAGTCATTAAACTCTACGCCCAAACGTTGTGCATGCCGTCCTATGAGGCAGTGGCCCGTTAGAACGCCCACAGTGCAACGAAGGGCGCTTCGAGTTAAGCCTAAAACCTGCCTGGTGCGATGCGCATCCATGGATACCCAGGACTGCCTTGTTATCACACAGGAAGATTCATCTGCCCAGGACTTCTTAGCGTCCTCAAGATATTTTTGCCTTATGGCCAGTTTGACCGATGTCATCGGTATACCTATTGAAAAGGAGCAAGAGACCTCAGGTAGCAAAGTTCCAAGCCTTGCTATAATATTTGGGTTAAGGTAACAATTTATGTTATGATGCATTTTTCACATGTAGGAAGTAAGATTATTGAATGAAAGATATAAGAAGAGTGATTTTGAATAATAAATTGAGTTCCTCACGAACCAGCTGTGTGTTAATACAAGTAGAATTTGTCTGATGCACAAGTGGAGGTGCTTGGGCATTAAGAGTCGACGAGGTTGACAGACTACAGCAGTCGTTTGACTCGGAATCTGCTCTTGCGAGGTTTTCGTGCAAAGCAAATAGAAAGCACGGCAAATGTTTAAGGGTAGCTTAAACATGGTGCCATCATTAACTGCGGCCTCGCCGCTTTGGTAGTAAGGACTCAACATTTATTTCAAGGTGTTCAGGTTCAAGTGCTTGAATATCTTCTTTTCAAACTTTGCAAGCTAATGTGGTTCAAGTACCGCATCAGCATCAAACGCAGAGTGTACATTTTGGTGACCCCGACGTGATTCAAAGAGCAGTATTCTTTGAATCAAAAATTATTATCAGTGAGGATAATAATAGACATCGCTGCAGGAAGGAGTATCAACGGAAAATTGTATAGTTCAACCAGGCGAATTATACCATTCATCGCGCACTATTGTTCATTCACGCGATCCAACTCAGCGAATCGCTACAGCAATTCAACCCGGCGAATTGTTAGAAGTACGAACGATAATTCAACATCGCAACTGTAAGGAAGCAAACTCGCTGAAAGAGTCAAGATGTTCACAGTTGAAGAATTAGCTATTGAGCAGCAACGAACTGGAGAAGAAATCCAGCAGCTCATTTGCCTGTTTAAAGGAGACACCGAGGCAAGAAAAACTAGAACCTACTATGAAAAATGATTAAAGTTATTAGAGTTGGTCCGGTCCAGTTCAGCCCCGGTTGGTCCAAATTTGAGGCGACTCATAACAAAATATTGCAAGTCGCTGACGGGTCGCGACAACATGCGTATTTCACGAAAGACTATTTCATTGAAATAGGAGCTTTGGTCAGCCATTACCGAAAGGTATTCACTAAAGACATTAGTGAATCAAAAGGGACTCCAAAGATGCAGCATTCAACTAAAGGCTCAGAGCAAATAGCGGAGCAACGAACAATTTGTCAGACAGAACAAATAGGGAACACTGTGGGAACTATCCGAAAACAGAAAGCGCTAATAGCATCAATGAAAAGGCTTTTGACATTGAATATTGAAGATAATCAGCCTAATTCATACTACGAATATAAGATGAACTCGTTTGATCAGCTCTGGAAACAAATTGAGTCTAACCATTACACTATATGTGAAGCAATGGAACATCCTGAGACTGTCGGATACTCCATGAAGGACTACATTGAACTTGAAACAGAAGTACAATCTGTGCTGCCTACACTGGCTGAGTAGTCAACCAATTCCAGCTATAGTTAAAGGTGGCCAAAAACCAGAAATCGATTTACCAAAGATAACTATCCCAAAGTTTGATGGTAATTATTTACATTGGCCACAATTCTATGACCTCTTTGTGGAGATCATTCACAAAAGACCATTAGATAACATTCAAAAGATGTGGTATCTAAAAACCAACTTAACTGGTGAAGCAGAGCGACTAGTTAGACATCTCCCAGTAACGAAGGAGAATTACGAGATAGCATGGACCACTTTAAAGGATAGATACCACAATAAAAGGGTTTTGGCATCCACGATTCTTCAACGACATCTTGAGCAACCCACCAATAACTCCGACACGACATCGTCAAGCAGCATAAAGGCTTTACATGATACAACAAAGGAAAGTTTGTTAGCACTGGAAGCATTAAAAATACCAACAGACAATTGGGGACCTTTATTACTGCATATGCTGATCAAAAAACTGGATAAGGAAACAAGAATCCTTTATGAACAATCATTAAAGGATCCTAGAGAGCTTCAACAGATGGATGAGTTCCTGAAGTTTTTAGAATTCAGATTCCAATCTCTGGAAGCGATTTCACAAAGGGCAAAGCCGAGTGGTGTGAAGACTTGTACGACAGTAACATCAACAATTCAAGCAGAAAAGACAAGAAACAACATCAATTGCAAACTTTGCAAACATGACACGCATAGTTTGAACAATTGTCGAAACTTTCTTCAATTGCCAACAACAAGGCGGAAGCAATACGTGCAGGAAAATAAGCTATGTTTTAATTGCCTAAAGGCAGGGCATAGAATCTCTACATGCACTTCACGCAACTGTTCGAAGTGTAATAAAAAACATCATACGTTGCTGCATATTGAAGACACTCAACCACAAACAATAACAACTGATCACGGGGCCAGAATCGAAAAAAGGTCATCGACAACCCTAACCGCTTCCATGCAGGCTCGAGCCACAGGATATGTACTCCTAAGCACAGCGCGAATACAGTTGATGTCAATCAATAGAGAAAGGGTAGAATGTCGAGCAATTTTGGATTCTGGGTCAGAAATCAATATGGTGACAGAAAGATTAGTGAAGCGCCTAGGAATATCTTCTAAGCCAACGTCATTGAATATTGAAGGCATTGGAAAGGCAAAGAGTGAAGCTCATCGACGTGTTCATCTCAGTTTTCAATCACGAACAACTGCATATGCAACATCTATGGAAGCTTTTGTCATTCCACAAATTATTTCGGATCAGCCATCGCAGAGGATAGACATAACGAATTGGCCATTACCATCGAATGTCCAACTTGCCGACCCTGATTTTAACCGGCCGGATAAAATCGATCTACTGTTAGGAGCTGAGTTTTAGCCTTTGATATCACTGGCAGGACGTATTCATCTAGCTGACCATCTACCTATCTTACAAAATACGCTGCTTGGGTGGATAATAGTTGGCAAATTTTCGGAAGTCCCACAAAAAACTTTCGTTTGTGGAATAAACAGTGCGGAAGAAGAATCTATAGACAAACTCCTCACTCGTTTTTGGGATATTGAAGAGCCAGTACAGCAAAATAAAATGTTGTCTGTTGCAGAGAAAGAATGCGAAGCTCACTTTAATCATCACACTAGACGAACATCAGCAGGACGTTTTGTCGTCAAGCTACCAATGCTAGACAATTCAACCTCTCTTGGATCATCATTACAGACAGCTACAAGAAGATTTTTATCGCTTGAGCGTCGACTAACATCAAATCCTCAGCTAAAAAAACAATACGCTGAGTTCATCGATGAATACGAGAATCTTGGGCACATGAAGGAAGTCAGCCGGGAAAGAATTTCATCTCCTCATTACTTCATTCCCCATCACTGTGTCTTACGCCCAGATAGCAGTACTACAAAACTACGTGCCTCTTCAAAAACGTCTTCTGGCAAATCACTTAATGATATCTTGCATAAAGGTCCGATAGTACAAAAGGATTTGTTCTCCATTCTTCTCCGGTTTCGGCTACCAAGATACGCATTTGTCACCGACATTGAGAAAATGTACAGACAAGTTTTAATTCATCCAGATGACGAAATGTTGCAGTTAATTGTATGGAGGAAAACTCCAATGGACTGTTTGAAATATTACCAATTAAAAACAGTTACTTATGGAACTCGATCGGCACCATACCTTGCAACAAAATGCCTGCAGCAATTAGCTAAAGAAGCAAAATCATCGTTTGCGTTGGGTGCAGCAGTGATCGAAAGAGATTTCTACGTTGACGATTGTCTGACAGGAGCCGATAGTTTGGCCGAAGCACTTCAAGTCCAACAAGAAATTACTTCAATTTTACAAAGTGCAGGTTTCAAGTTGCGTAAATGGAGCGCCAACCATTCACGATTATTGCAAGGTGTCCCAAAGGAAGATCAAGAAGTCAACCTGGAGCTAGCTACTGATGACAATAAAGCTGTAAAGACCCTGGGCCTTTCATGGACTCCACTACAGGATGATTTCTGCATAAAAACAAATATTGATACGAGTTCAGTTATCTTAAAACGAACAGTGGCATCAGATATTTCACGTTTTTATGATCCACTTGGATTATTCGCACCGGTTGTTGTAATGGCAAAGATTTTTATTCAGAAATTATGGCAATTCAGGCTTGGCTGGGATGACGTACTATCAGAAGAATACCAACATGAATGAGCAATGTTTCGAAGTGAATTGCAAACTCTCAACAGCACAAAAATTCCCAGACATATTTTCAACCATCAGATACCGCGGAACATTCAGTTACATTGCTTTACGGACGCGTCAGAAAGGGCGTACGGTGCCGCAATCTATGTGCGTGCAGCACTTCAAGATGGCACAGTCAAAGTCAGACTCTTATGTGCAAAATCACGTGTCGCTCCGCTTAAAACTCAAACAATTCCACGATTGGAGTTGTGGCCAGCACTCCTGGGTGCACAACTTATGACACGCGTGGTAGATGAGCTGAACTATGGAAACAAGCGCATAAGCTTCTGGACAGATTCTCAGGTCGTATTAAGTTGGATTAATTCGAACTCATCAGCCTATCAGACATTTGTTGCACATCGAATTGCAAGAATTCAAGAGCTAACACTGACTGATCAATGGAGATATGTGCCCACAAAACACAATCCAGCCGATGTGTTATCCCGGGGATTGAAACCTCGACAGATGCCATCTTGCAACATTTGGTTTTACGGACCCTTATTTTTGTCCGGACACGCATCAAGCTGGCCCATCGCAATTCAGAAAACAGACTTGCCTGACGAGTGCTCTGAACGAAAACGGGGTACACAGGTACCAACGGCTGTGTCTGCATCTGTTTCAACTGCTGAAGATATTATATATAAAGTTAACTCGAAAAATTCATTTCCGAAACTGCAACGAATCGTTGGCTATATGTTAAGATTCATTGGACGTGTCAAGAAGGCTGACAATGGTTCCTGCTCATCGCTTGTACTGAGTCCACTAGAGCTTGAAAATGCATTGCATGTCATAATAAAAACAGTACAGCAAACGGAATTCAAGGATGAAATTAAGCAATTAAGCATAAATGAAAAAGTGAACAGCAACAACTCTTTGGTCAGTTTATCGCCATTTTTAGATGAAAAGGGTATTATGCGAGTTGGAGGTCGATTACTGTCATAATCACTGCCATATGACGCTAAGTATCCAATGCTGCTCCCATACAATGACCCAATTGTGAAGCTGATTATGCAAGAAGCTCATATGAGGAACATGCACTGTGGACCACAGGCATTATTGGCACAAATACGACAAAGATTCTGGCCAATAAAAGGAAAAATAATGGCTAGATCAACCGTTCAACATTGTGTCCGTTGTATCAGAGCCAAACCGGTCGTGTTTCAACAGCTTATGGGCAATTTACCATCAGCAAGAATTCAGCCTGCACGTCCTTTCTTAAAAACCGGCGTGGACTTCTGTGGCCCTTTCTGGATACATCACAAAATTAGAGGAAAACGACCATACAAAGCATATGTGGCAGTTTACTGTTGCTTCGCTACAAAGGCTGTTCACTTGGAAGTCGTAACTGATCTAACAACCGATGCCTTCATAGCCTCCCTTAAACGGTTCATAGCTCGTCGAGGACACTGCAGAAATCTTTATTGCGATAATGCAACAAATTTTGTTGGAGCTAGAAATCAACTAGCAGAATTATCGTCTGCTGTTCATGGCAAGGCAGGACTCGAGAAGATTACTTCGACGTGCGGTAAAATAGGAATTGATTTCAATTTTATTCCTCCACGAGCTCCTCATTTTGGAGGACTTTGGGAGGCAGCTGTCAAGTCTGCTAAACATCTCTTAGTTCGAAGTATCAACACTGCATCATTAACGTATGAAGAGCTGGAAACTGTGATCATTGAAATCGAGTCGATCCTAAATTCAAGACCGATCACCCCCATGTCCAATGATCCCAATGATTTATACGCTCTTACGCCCGGGCATTTTTTGATCGGTGAACCACTTACAGCTCCAGTGGATTCACTGGCATCATCTTTGAAGACTAATCTAAACACTCGCTGGAAAATCGTGTCTAACATAAAACACGAATTTTGGAAACTTTGGAGCTTGGAGTACTTGAGTGAGCTGCAACATCGATATAAATGGAAGGATCGTTTACCGAATGTTGAAATCGGCACCATGGTCATAATCAAAGAAGATAACCTTCCAACGCTGCAATGGCCATTAGGCAGAATAATAAAAACATACAAAGGTGAAGATGGAGTTGTTCGAGTGGTAGATGTGAAAACAACTGGTGGAACGCTGAAACGTGCAGTAAATCGACTTGCACCTTTATTTCCAGACGATAATGAACTCAGAAAACCTGTTGAAGAAAAATGTACAAAAAATAACAACGAGAAATTACCAACATTAAAGCAGGGTTGCCCGCGACCACCAGAACCTAATCAACAACCATTAAAACGCTCGCGACCATCACTAGGATCAGCGTTAGTGTGTTATATACAATGAAATGTTGAATATTACTAGAATGTAGCACTTTGAACTTATTACTCTATTACTCTATACTATTACAAAAACAGTCACATCTATTTGACTATTATACTATATTATATTAGTGTTTGAATAACTGTTAATATCCAATGTATATAGAATGTATAAATACTTCAATGTAAGTTGATCAGTCTCTATCAAGCACGCAATAAAGTAAGTTGAGAACACAAGCTCCTGTGTCTAGATAAAACATGGTGTCAGGTGTATAATATTTAACAAAGTGAAAAGTTGAACCGAAGTGAACGAAAATTTAGCGAAGAAAACAAGATATATGAAGACACGCAAGAAAATGGAAGAGCAAAATAAACTGCTGTTAGAAAAGGTACGTACACTTGAAGAAGAATTGGAAAGAAAAAGTGGAACGGCAGTGGTTAATACAATTAATATCCCGCTACCCGAGCCCCTGATCATCAAGAGCGGTGACGTTTTATTGAACTTTAAACATTTTGTCCAAAGATGGGAAAATTATGTACTTGCTAGCGGCCTCGATAACAAACCTGAAGAAATTAAGAAAGCGATTCTTCTAACTGCAGTGGGAACCGATGTTTTCAAAATTTATAATAATCTCCCATTATCGGAAGAAGACAAATCGACGGCAAGCAATGTATTACGTGCGATCCAAAGGCATTTAACACCGCAAGTAAATAAGCGCTATGAACGTGCAGTTTTCAATTTAGCAACGCAAGGTGAAAATGAATCTTATGATGAATACTTTGCACGACTCAGAGAAATGAACAAGAACACGCAATATGGCTCTTTATCTGATGATATTTTGCTCGATAAAATAATATGCTCTGTAAAAGATGTTAGTCTGCGTGAAAGGCTTTGGTTGGACACTGAAATAACGCTTACAAAAGCTATCGATATTTGCCGAGCTAAAGAAATGGCTTTAAAACAAATAAATGATATTTGTACCAATAATAACGCAAACGAGCTAATCAACAAAGTTCATTACAAATCCCGGAGACAAAAAGGTAACAGTAACACAACGCACACATACCAACACAGAACCTGAAAATTTTGTGGAAAACACTATCATAAATCTTTAAATGACTGTCCAGCGAAGAAAGCAATATGTAGACGATGCAGTAAACAGGGTCATTTTGCAGTAGTATGTATGTCAGCTAATATAAATAAAAACCATCAATTCGATAGAGATCGAAAACATGTCAAGAGCATCCAAAATGAAGCACAAACATATATACAAGGTGGAACATCTACTAGTGCAAACGAGATTATACTAACAGTACACAATTCTAATAAATTACTGACAGCCGACTTACATTTTAAACAAAATGTAAATGGACAAAGTAACAGGTATGTGAAAGCATTCTCGATACAGGAGCATCATGCAACATTGTCGGTCTCAAAGATTTGAAAGACCTGTTGCACACACCTACTATCAAAGCCATGCCAACTAATACCAAACTATACGCATTTGGAGACAGCATAATAACTCCATTAGGCAAAATCAGGTTACAAATAAAACATAAAAACAAGTTTTACGATGAAGTATTCGAAATAGTGGAAAATCAACATGTACCACTACTCTCACTGGATACATGTAAAAAACTTGGATTAATAAAAGTTTGTTGCGAAATAAAGCGTGAACAAATTTCTTCGTCAACAGAGGGTTCCAAAAGTGCAGAAAATATTTGTAAACAGTACAAATCAGTTTTTGAAGGATTGGGAAATATAAGCAGTGAAGTGAAATTAGAACTAATTGAAAACTGTGTTCCAAAAAAACAATTTCCGCGTCGAGTCCCCATCGCACTCCACGATGATTTGAAAAAGACACTCGATGAAATGGAAAAGAATGGTATAATTTCTAAACAGATTGAACCATCACCATGGCTAGTGAAGAAGCAAAACAGAAAATTACGTGTTTGCTTAGATCCACGAGAGCTGAATAAATGCCTCAAGCCCATTCGATTCGTCGGTCGAATTTTGGCCGAAATATTGCCGGATTTAAGTAATGCTAAAGTTTTTTCTACGGTTGATGCCAAAAACGGATTTTGGCAACTGAAATTAGATAAAAAAGCAGCAATTTAACAGCGTTTTACACACCATTTGGCATATATAAATTTTTAAGAGTCCCATTTGGCATTGCGCCTGCTATGGAATTGTTTTTAGGTGCACAAGAGATTGTGTTAAGTGGACTAAAAGGTGTTATAAGCATTGCCGATGACATTCTTATTTACGGGTCAGGTAACACAGAGAAAGATGCCCTATTTGACCATAATCGAAATTTAGAAGCACTTCTAAAACGACTTCAACAACACAATTTCAAACTCAACAAAGAGAAAATCAATTTATGTACGAACGAAGTCAAGTTTTATGGACACATACTTAATAAGGATGGTATCAAAGCTGACGAATCAAAAGTTTCAACAATCAGAAGTATGCCACAACCAAAAACCAAAGAAGAGGTTAACCGCTTTTTAGGAATGGTTACATACCTGGGACAATATATTCCTAATCTCGCTCAAAAATCATACAACTTAAGGCAGCTAACGTACGTCGCTACAAATTTTGCGTGGAAAATCGTACACGAGAAGGAGTTTCTTGAACTTAAAGAAATACTAGGGTCAATCTCAACGCTAAAATACTACGACTACACTAAGCCCGTAACCATACAAACAGATGCATCATCTTTTGGCATCGGAAGTGTACTTTTGCAAGATGGACAACCTGTCGCATATGCTTCGAAAATGTTATCTTGTACGCAAAGGAATTATGCTCAGATTGAGAAGGAAATGCTTGCTATTGTCTTTGCATGCAAACGATTCAACCAATATATATGTGGGAAAAGAGATATAACTATCGAAACAGATCACAGTCCTTTAGTGAAAATTTTCTCTAAATCACTATTGGAAGCTCCGAAACGCCTTCAAAACATGATTCTAATATTGCAACGATACAATTTGAACATCAAATATACGAAAGGAAACGAGATGTATATTGCGGATACATTGTCCAGAGCGCCTGCAAGTAAAGTCAATGAAGAGAAATGGTACGACATTTATAAAATCGAAGAAGTTTTCAATATAATCGACAAAGTAAATCACACTGAAGATATGCCAGTAAGTGATCCAACAATCGAACGCATCAAAGATGAAACCCAGAAAGACAAGATTCTATTTGATTTATACAACGTAATAATAGAAGGATGGCCAAACAGCAAACGGAACCTCAAGGAGACCCTTAAACAATTCTGGAGCTTTAAGGAAATGTTGACAATACAAGATCGACTTATAATAAAAGGAAAGCGAATATTGATCCCGAACAGCATGCGCAACGAAATATTGGATAAACTGCATACGAACCATGCAGGAATTGAGCACACGATTAATCTAGCTCGACAAACAGTCTTCTGGCCAGGAATAAACAATGAGTTAAAATCAAAGGTGGAAAGCTGTGAAATATGCCTAAAGCACGCCATCAGACAGCAAAAAGAACCAATGATCACACATCAGGTCCCAGAACATCCATTCGAGATAGTTTCTATGGATATCTTCGAATTGAAGATCTCTAGCCGAACACATCGATTCCTAATAATCGTCGACCATTATTCCGATTTTTTCGAAGTTGACCAACTTGCAGACATGTCAACTTTATCAATCATCAGTGTCTGTAAACGACATTTCGCACGTCATTGGATACCGAAAATAGTTGTAACTGATAACGGACAATATTTCATGAGTTGTGATTTCAAACAATTCACGAAAGAATGGAATTTCACACACAAAACATCGAGCCCTCATCACCAGCAAGGAAACGGAAAAGCAGCGTCAGCTGTAAAAATCGCTAAAACAATGTTAAAAAAAATCCTTAGACGACACAAGTGATTTCTACAAAGCTCTTCTCGTTTGGCAAAACACCCCAAATAAGATTGGTAGCAGTCCAGCTCAACGTCTATATTGTCGATGGCTACGTTGCAACATCCCATCAATCGATCTAGCACATGAGATCGTACCTGAGGTAAAGGAATCCATATCGAGAAGACGAGCCAGCGAAAAGAAGTACTTTGACAGGCAAACCAAGCCACTACGTCGTTTGAAAGAAAGCGAAAAGGTATATGTTAAACTTAATCGTAAAGACAAGTGTTGGATTTCAGGTATTGTCGTCCGAGCTTTCGATGAAAGGTCTTATATCGTCCGAGTAGGAAATAACGAATATCGAAGGAATTCAATACATATCAGACGACTTCCCATGGATTACACCGAAAACATGGTCAGCGGTACGAATGTCAACCTAGAAGCTAACGATAACGAATCATCCAAAGATCAAAATTCTGCTAATGTTTTTGAACACCCAAAGCGACTACGACGATCACCTAGACTGGGAAAGAGTTCCAATACAAACTAATATGAATTAATTTTTTTCAAACAAACAGGATGTGTTATATACAATTAAATTATAATTACCAATACATTCACTTGAATATTACTAGAATGTAGCACTTTGAACTTATTACTCTATTACTCTATACTATTACAAAAACAGTCACATCTATTTGACTATTATACTATATTATATTAGTGTTTGAATAACTGTTAATATCCAATGTATATAGAATGTATAAATACTTCAATGTAAGTTGATCAGTCTCTATCAAGCACGCAATAAAGTAAGTTGAGAACACAAGCTCCTGTGTCTAGATAAAACAGTTAGTAACATTATTTTGCACTTGCCTCTTCATATCATCAACAAAGGGCCAATCAATAGAAAACAAGCCATTTGATAAAAATCTTGGCTTCTACTTTGAAAAATTGGGTCCGGTGGGGATAACTACAAGTGAATGGAGGATGGTGACGTATTTCAATATGAAACCTTACTGGAAAGAGTTTGAGATTATTGAAAGATATCCAGAGGTAATAAAAAATTTATGTAAAGGTGGGTCACCCTCGAATAGCTGCTCAAGTATCGGAACCCATTTGGAGAGAGCCATTTCCGATTTAGAACTTAACAACAAATTACTGAGACCAACGACACTCATACGCAGTAAACGAGGTGCTTTTAACTTCATTGGAAACGTTGCTCATACTCTTTTCGGAATATTAGATGCCGATGATGCAGACGAAATAGCTACGATGATAAATGCACTCCACCAAAATGAACAAGAAGTTGCAAGGCATTTAAACAATCAAACATCATTTATTGATAGCACGCTTACCATTATGAAAAAGAGTCAAGAAGATATTGAGAAGGAATTTAAATATATCGAAAATAAATTCAACCAAACAAGAAACATGCTGAATAGTCTACAACAAAGGGAAGAAATTTCTGAACAGATCACAGAAATTACGTTTCAGGCTTCTACGCTACTAATAAATCATCAAAGGATTCAAGATTCACTAATAGACATTGTGACAGACTCACATCATGGAAAACTCAACCCGGAATTGTTGCCTCCAGAACAACTACAAATAGAGTTAACAAAACTAAAGGCAATGTTACCACCAACTTTGAACTTACCGTTAGAAACAAAGAAGTTGCGGAAGTTTTACAATCTAATGGCTATAAAGGGGCAAATAACGGATGAGTATGTTATTTTCACAATAAAAATCCCGCTAGTGGCTACAGGACAGTTTGAAATACTAAAGGTAGTGCCAGTTCCCTTTAAGGCAGACCTCAATTTCGTTGCCTTGGCTCCGTCATCACCATATTTGATCACGGACCTGCATAGAGAACAATATTATCTAGTTAAGGGGTTATATACAGTTAAAATCGATTTTTTATTTATTGCATTTTCAGAATGTATATTTAACTGATAATATACCTTGAAAATTTCAAATCGATCCGACAAGTTTTTTCCGAGATATACGCATATTTGCAATCATATTTCGGACTGTTAGAAAGTAGGCGGAGAACAGACCGAAGCGCATGGGAGTAAGCGAGAGGGAAGAATGGCTCGTAGACAGCATCAAATCGAGGTATTAGAAGCTGGTGAGGCTACAAAAGGTACATCTTACGGCCCTAAAATAGATGACTCCATGTAACTAAAAAAAATATGATATATGTGTTAATTTCTTTCGAAACTTTAAACGCGTTTTTCTCAAAACTATGTTTCCAAGTCGGTGACCACGATTTCTAAAAAACGGCTCGACCAAACGGTTTGAAATTTTAACACAACTTTCTCAGATATATTTCTCAGGTATTAAACGAAGGAATAAGATTTCGGATAATTATTTCTGTTTTTTTTAAACAATTTTAAATGGCAATTTTGGTCAAAAATTCGATTTTTTTTTTACGAAGCTGCCATTTTGTCAAAAAACTAAAGCTCGATTATTCCTTCGTTCAATACCTAGTTTTATCCATCTACTAAAAGAATCTGTTTGGTTTTTTGACTTGAGATGAATTATACCGGAGAAATCGTGGTCACCGCCGAACACCTTTTCTTGGAAGACCTTCAGGAGATCGTCTGAAGGAGCGCACCAGATCAATATTTTAACAAATTATTAGTGCCATTATAAACTTGGATGTTGGCACTAAATGCATGTATACTTTTTGTTTTTGTAAAGTAAAATACCTTTTCACAAAAAATTAATGAAAAAACGTCTTTTTCCGGCCTTCTAACTGTATATAACCCCTTAAAGAAGATGAGTTCCGCCAAGGTGTATCACTTAATGAAGACCAATTTCTATGTCGGCATTATGGACCATTATTTAGGAAAGGTGCAGCCCAGAGTGCCTGCGAAATGAGTATACTCAGTCATGCAACAGCAACATCTTCATGTACAACAAGGGTAATTGGACCTGCGCCTCACTGGACTCAACTGCATAATCCGAATCAGTGGATATACGTTTTGGATAGAGAAACATCGATTAATGTTGTATGTGGAAAACGTCTAACGGAAATGATACTTCATGGTTCCGGCATAATAACTATTCATGGGAATTGTGTCATCAGGCAGTCTTTGTTGACTATTACGGGGAGTAATATCTTAGGAACGAAAAGATATACTTCTTACACACCAGTTAGAGACATCACTGATCTAATTGCTGTAGAGAAAACATCTGAAGCTCCTGAGGATGGGTACAAAAGCCAATTTCATTCGCAGACTAAGGAACTGATGTTGCTAAAGGAACAACTAGCAACATTGCAAGTGAGCATGCCAGATAACATTAAGAAACATCATGCACATCATTACTCTGTGGGATATATCAGCCTCATCTTGACGGTGATTGCGTTAATTGGTTGTGGTTGGATCGTGATACGTCGTCGTAAATTAAATCAACCTGAAGAACCTACCAAAGAAGCACCGGTACCATTACCCAGATTGTCAGCTAATTCGCCTTTTACTGTTACGATAGATTAATAAGTTGAACCTCCGTCCAACGGGGGGGAGTATGTAAAATAAGAATCGTATGCATTGTAGGTCAAGAACTATTGTATAAGAAGCACACGCAATACACTGCGTGACCTACGATGCAATAAATCGAAAACAAGTCATAAGCTATATTTGTAAACAGCGAAGCGATCGAAGTATTGACCGCGATATGCATATTTGACGCATTCAGCAAGAATGCATTAATTGATATTTTGTATGCGGTAATGTTGTATGTAGGTTAAGGTGACAAGTTATGTTATTCTGATTAAGTGCATTTTGTATGTGGAAGTAATATTTGGTTTAAGGTAACAATTTATGTTATGATGCATTTTTCACATGTAGGAAGTAAGATTATTGAATGAAAGATATAAGAAGAGTGATTTTGAATAATAAATTGAGTTCCTCACGAACCAGCTGTGTGTTAATACAAGTAGAATTTGTCTGATGCACAAGTGGAGGTGCTTGGGCATTAAGAGTCGACGAGGTTGACAGACTACAGCAGTCGTTTGACTCGGAATCTGCTCTTGCGAGGTTTTCGTGCAAAGCAAATAGAAAGCACGGCAAATGTTTAAGGGTAGCTTAAACATGGTGCCATCATTAACTGCGGCCTCGCCGCTTTGGTAGTAAGGACTCAACATTTATTTCAAGGTGTTCAGGTTCAAGTGCTTGAATATCTTCTTTTCAAACTTTGCAAGCTAATGTGGTTCAAGTACCGCATCAGCATCAAACGCAGAGTGTACATTTTGGTGACCCCGACGTGATTCAAAGAGCAGTATTCTTTGAATCAAAAATTATTATCAGTGAGGATAATAATAGACATCGCTGCAGGAAGGAGTATCAACGGAAAATTGTATAGTTCAACCAGGCGAATTATACCATTCATCGCGCACTATTGTTCATTCACGCGATCCAACTCAGCGAATCGCTACAGCAATTCAACCCGGCGAATTGTTAGAAGTACGAACGATAATTCAACATCGCAACTGTAAGGAAGCAAACTCGCTGAAAGAGTCAAGATGTCCACAGTTGAAGAATTAGCTATTGAGCAGCAACGAACTGGAGAAGAAATCCAGCAGCTCATTTGCCTGTTTAAAGGAGACACCGAGGCAAGAAAACCTAGAACCTACTATGAAAAATGATTAAAGTTATTAGAGTTGGTCCGGTCCAGTTCAGCCCCGGTTGGTCCAAATTTGAGGCGACTCATAACAAAATATTGCAAGTCGCTGACGGG
Organism: Nemotelus nigrinus; assembly: GCA_947369275.1. Lineage (NCBI taxonomy): Eukaryota > Metazoa > Arthropoda > Insecta > Diptera > Stratiomyidae > Nemotelus > Nemotelus nigrinus. Next base: position 106,838,926 of record OX376372.1, read on the forward strand.
TCGCGACAACATGCGTATTTCACGAAAGACTATTTCATTGAAATAGGAGCTTTGGTCAGCCATAACCGAAAGGTATTCACTAAAGACATTAGTGAATCAAAAGGGACTCCAAAGATGCAGCATTCAACTAAAGGCTCAGAGCAAATAGCGGAGCAACGAACAATTTGTCAGACAGAACAAATAGGGAACACTGTGGGAACTATCCGAAAACAGAAAGCGCTAATAGCATCAATGAAAAGGCTTTTGACATTGAATATTGAAGATAATCAGCCTAATTCATACTACGAATATAAGATGAACTCGTTTGATCAGCTCTGGAAACAAATTGAGTCTAACCATTACACTATATGTGAAGCAATGGAACATCCTGAGACTGTCGGATACTCCATGAAGGACTACATTGAACTTGAAACAGAAGTACAATCTGTGCTGCCTACACTGGCTGAGTAGTCAACCAATTCCAGCTATAGTTAAAGGTGGCCAAAAACCAGAAATCGATTTACCAAAGATAACTATCCCAAAGTTTGATGGTAATTATTTACATTGGCCACAATTCTATGACCTCTTTGTGGAGATCATTCACAAAAGACCATTAGATAACATTCAAAAGATGTGGTATCTAAAAACCAACTTAACTGGTGAAGCAGAGCGACTAGTTAGACATCTCCCAGTAACGAAGGAGAATTACGAGATAGCATGGACCACTTTAAAGGATAGATACCACAATAAAAGGGTTTTGGCATCCACGATTCTTCAACGACATCTTGAGCAACCCACCAATAACTCCGACACGACATCGTCAAGCAGCATAAAGGCTTTACATGATACAACAAAGGAAAGTTTGTTAGCACTGGAAGCATTAAAAATACCAACAGACAATTGGGGACCTTTATTACTGCATATGCTGATCAAAAAACTGGATAAGGAAACAAGAATCCTTTATGAACAATCATTAAAGGATCCTAGAGAGCTTCAACAGATGGATGAGTTCCTGAAGTTTTTAGAATTCAGATTCCAATCTCTGGAAGCGATTTCACAAAGGGCAAAGCCGAGTGGTGTGAAGACTTGTACGACAGTAACATCAACAATTCAAGCAGAAAAGACAAGAAACAACATCAATTGCAAACTTTGCAAACATGACACGCATAGTTTGAACAATTGTCGAAACTTTCTTCAATTGCCAACAACAAGGCGGAAGCAATACGTGCAGGAAAATAAGCTATGTTTTAATTGCCTAAAGGCAGGGCATAGAATCTCTACATGCACTTCACGCAACTGTTCGAAGTGTAATAAAAAACATCATACGTTGCTGCATATTGAAGACACTCAACCACAAACAATAACAACTGATCACGGGGCCAGAATCGAAAAAAGGTCATCGACAACCCTAACCGCTTCCATGCAGGCTCGAGCCACAGGATATGTACTCCTAAGCACAGCGCGAATACAGTTGATGTCAATCAATAGAGAAAGGGTAGAATGTCGAGCAATTTTGGATTCTGGGTCAGAAATCAATATGGTGACAGAAAGATTAGTGAAGCGCCTAGGAATATCTTCTAAGCCAACGTCATTGAATATTGAAGGCATTGGAAAGGCAAAGAGTGAAGCTCATCGACTTGTTCATCTCAGTTTTCAATCACGAACAACTGCATATGCAACATCTATGGAAGCTTTTGTCATTCCACAAATTATTTCGGATCAGCCATCGCAGAGGATAGACATAACGAATTGGCCATTACCATCGAATGTCCAACTTGCCGACCCTGATTTTAACCGGCCGGATAAAATCGATCTACTGTTAGGAGCTGAGTTTTAGCCTTTGATATCACTGGCAGGACGTATTCATCTAGCTGACCATCTACCTATCTTACAAAATACGCTGCTTGGGTGGATAATAGTTGGCAAATTTTCGGAAGTCCCACAAAAAACTTTCGTTTGTGGAATAAACAGTGCGGAAGAAGAATCTATAGACAAACTCCTCACTCGTTTTTGGGATATTGAAGAGCCAGTACAGCAAAATAAAATGTTGTCTGTTGCAGAGAAAGAATGCGAAGCTCACTTTAATCATCACACTAGACGAACATCAGCAGGACGTTTTGTCGTCAAGCTACCAATGCTAGACAATTCAACCTCTCTTGGATCATCATTACAGACAGCTACAAGAAGATTTTTATCGCTTGAGCGTCGACTAACATCAAATCCTCAGCTAAAAAAACAATACGCTGAGTTCATCGATGAATACGAGAATCTTGGGCACATGAAGGAAGTCAGCCGGGAAAGAATTTCATCTCCTCATTACTTCATTCCCCATCACTGTGTCTTACGCCCAGATAGCAGTACTACAAAACTACGTGCCTCTTCAAAAACGTCTTCTGGCAAATCACTTAATGATAATAGCTTAAACATGGTGCCATCATTAACTGCGGCCTCGCCGCTTTGGTAGTAAGGACTCAACATTTATTTCAAGGTGTTCAGGTTCAAGTGCTTGAATATCTTCTTTTCAAACTTTGCAAGCTAATGTGGTTCAAGTACCGCATCAGCATCAAACGCAGAGTATACATTTTGATGTATATTATTATCCTCACTGATAATAAATTTTTGATTCAAAGAATACTGCTCTTTGAATCACGTCGGGGTCACCAATATGAAAGTTGTATATTGGGTGACAATGCACCCATTCTTATTCTAACTATTTTGTTATTGTGCCTTCACCGAATTTGATCATCCGCCGTAAAGTCCTGATTTAAACCCGACTGGATACTCTTGTATTTAACTAATTCAAATCTAGCTAATTGAAAGAAAAGAAGTTAATCAGTGATCAGGTAATGAGCTCTTGGATAAAAACTCTTAAAGTTTTTCTGTGGCTTAAAGCAATCAATAAATTATATTCGAAATTTAAAAATATATGCATAAACTATTAAAACTATACTATAAACCAGGGCTCCAATGACAAGCCTTCTAACATTTGCGACTCCGACTCCCAAGTAACGAGTCCGATTCCAAACTTACGACTCCGACTCTGTACTTCTACTCCAAACATTCGTAGCTCTTTAAAGCCAGAAGGTTAAAATCGTTTTTTGTCTTACAATTAGATCATATTTTCCTACTCGTTTGTTTCCTTTAGTAACATTAAATTATAAACTCTACGCTGTATTGTCAAAGAGATTTATTTAAAAAAGAAAATATTCCTATTACACTTCAGACAATAATATAAAACCACAGAAAACACTTAATTCGAGTTAGTTCTTAAAAATAATATTGCTTCAATCAGATCTGACTTCATCGCTCCTCTTAAATCCAATTTCATTATTCTAAGCTCAGAAAACAAGCGTTCCACAGATACTTGAGTTGGGTGCAATGCCGTAACGAGCAGCGCTGCATTTTTGAGGATTTCGGGATACTTAGTAATGGCATCTTCTACTTCTACAGCTGAACTTCGGGCAAACTTCTCAAGATCATTCAGTGCAATATAAAAATCAAATTTGAAAGCTTCCAGTTGTGATGAATTTCCTTCTTCGCTACTTTTTTTCAAGCTTAAGGACTGCCGCTTTACTCGTTCTCGTTCGTCAATATATTTTTCGAATTCATCATCATCATCAACTTCAGTACTTGTTGGAAGTGGTGAACTGAATGGTTCCCTGCTGTGGTCTAGCCACGGCTTCACTTTCCGTATGCCATACTTTCATACGAATAGCTAATTCGCATAACGCAATTTTAACACGCGTTTGTTGATCTTCTGCCAGGATAACCCGGACTGAAGAATCAATATATATACGAGTATAGCAGCTAAAAGGACTTCATTATCTAAAAGAAAAACTCCTCTACGAAGAAGTGAATTTTTTAATGCGTCGACCAAGTTTCCATTCATTTTTAAAAGGCGGAAGATAAGACTTTTTCACTTTAAAAAAAAAAAACACTGGTGTAAGGTTGAAATTCTTTCGTTATTATATAGGGTTGATAAAGCAACCAGGGGCGTGCATTTCATATAGGCACAAAAGCACTGCCTACCCTGCTGTGTTGCTTATCTGTTTCTTTATATTTATTTTACTAATATATATCTATCTACAATTCAAAAAATTTGATTTGAAATTGAAAAATAAATCGATATGAATTACACGCATCTGGCAACTACCTATATTTCATACTCTAATTTCCTCATTTCCGATTTCGCATGCATAGTCCAGCAAAGTAAGTAAAAAAAAACAAATATGAGCGTTGAAAGGCATGCAACCTCAGTGCCTTTACCTTACGCACACCTTCAAATGAATTTCGTATCGATACACTACGGCCAACTGCTCTCAGCTTCAACAGTATGTGCAAGATTTTATATCAGCCAAAGGCATGCCTGCCTTCATGAATGAGAAATGATACGATACGCCGCTGCATGACGTCAATGCTCGCTGTGCAAGGGGAAGTAGCTTGCAAGTATACATCACAAGTGCACGACGGTGCACAGGCTCGGGCAAACCCATAGTTGAGTTTTTACTATGTAGGGGAGTTGCCAGAACAAATAGTTGTACGTGTATAAATATATAACTTTGATGTCAAATCTAAGTGTTATTTTTGTATGTTAGTGTCTCAGATAGGAAATTTTAAAAATTATAATATTCTTGATTAAAAATAAAAAAGGAAAATTCAATGTTTGCCAAAAAATTATCTCAGCAGACAAAATGACACAAGAATTAAATTTAACTTAAAAAAAGGGAATGCTACCCATCGCTTGCCAAATTTATTTGGCTGAAAGCGCACTAAGTGGTTTTTTTTGTTTACCATGTATCATATTCGCCAGTACAAAAAATGTGTGGAATGACACTGAATATGTAGATTTCTCCAATACCGATAGACATTGAAGAAGAAGGCAGATTACATTCGAAATATCAATATCCGGAAAGAAATTAATATACATGAAAAATTGACGAAGCTGCTGTACAGGCTAGGTAATATCATTAGCGTGTAAGGAATAAACATTGTGGCAAAAAATATAATAAAAATAAAACCAAAAGAGACAGCAGGCAAAAATAGTAAAGCCGCTAGACTTTAAACTTTCTTTGTTTATTAAACATTAAGTTAGACTAACCTATAATAAAAAATATTTTCAATTGATTCCTGATTTTTCGTTTGGCTGTAATGCTTACTTCTAAGAGTATGTAACTGCCTACCCTGCGTGAAGAGCTTATGCACGCCACTGAAAGCAACCCTAGAAGTTTTTTAGAAATCCAGGCAAAAAATCCAGAAAGAAAACCAGGCAAAAATTGAAAAATTGCCCACAAATGTTTAGGCTTGGTGATGAATTTCAGAGTTGGATTCGGCTGATGAAAATTAGTTTCGACTGGCAACTCGACTCCTGACTCTGACTCCACAGCCCTGCTATAAACTATAATAACTACTTTCAAAAATATTTAAATCCACAAAAATACCAACAAAGTAACAAAAAACATAACGACAAAACAGTAAATTTTCATAATCACCGAGTGAGTTGGATATTTAACTTTTCTATGTCATGTCGTTGTTCGCGAAGTTTCTGCGTATAATTTTTCTTTTTTTTTTTTTAAATTCTGTTATGAAAATTAAAATTTGTACCTACTGTTTTATACTTAAAAATGACGATTTGTAACAATTAAAATCTAAAAATTTAAATTTAAATTGAAAACGAACTCGTAAATTCATCAACTCATTTGAAGCTTGTGCTCTATCTATATAGGCAACATGATACAGATGCAGTCTTAAGATACGCCCAAGACGGAGCGACGAGAGCGTCAATTCGAGCATAGCGTCGAATCAAACATGGAACAGCACAGTGAATTGCGTCCATGTAGACGCGACGAGATGCGAAATTGTAAACGAAATTTTACAGTGGCAGCCAAAACAATAAATTCTTCAAAGTCGTATGAAGAGTTTTTCTACCTTGAGAGTAATGCCGCGAAGTTGTGTTACTTGAACCCTTTGCACTAGCGCAAATATTCTTGTGACTCGATAAATAGGAAGATACTGTTACGGAACAGCCTCGCCGCCAACACACGCACACATCCACAAACATTGCGAATGCAATGCTGCATGCGACGATCAACTGCATTTCATGGCCATTCGAAAACAGACTATGTATATACATTTGATTGACGCATGTTGCATTGCATTGCATCGGGTTCACTGGCTTGAGCGCAGCTGATTTGCAACAATACTTGTATCAGCTGCGTTATCAGGCCAGCGAAACTGGAAATATTAGGTGCTGGCTGCGTGTGCTGTGTAACATTTGCACAGCTGATAACGGCTGGTGGGAACCGGTACCTGGCGACTTGCAAAGCAAGTCTCGCGAATGCTGACTGCTAGTACAGTCAGGATTAAGATCTAGCTTGCGGCGGCTACTGCCGTGGCGATTTCAGACCCCACCGGTGTTCAGAAATTTTATCGCTTCAATTAAAAAAGAGAAACACGAAAATTATCCTGCGATAACGGCTGATGTCATAATTAGTAACGCGAATGTGTTCTTAGATGCACTGACATTTTCCGATTGTGAAAGCTGTGTGACTTGGAACGGTGTCGGGCCTAAGAGAGTGATAAGCGGCTATTGAATTTTTCGAGCGTTTAAATTTTCTGATTGCCGACCAAAGTGGAAGATGGACGCGTCATCATTGAGGCCGAGAGCACGGATTACTTTGAAGAAACAGGAGTATCTAGTGAAATTGGGGATTTTGTTGATTGTTGCTATTTTTTCTCTTGTTACTCAGCTTCTCTCTGTTTTGCGATTTGAAAGTGTTATCCATGAGTTCGATACGTATTTCAATTACCGAACAACTCGATAATTGGCAGAGGAGGGCTTCTACAAATTCCACAGCTCGTTCGATGATCGGGCGTGGTACCCAGTTGGGAGAATTATCGGAGGTACAATTTACCCCGGATTGATGGTAACATCGCCCGTTCTATGTTGAATAATGTGGCTGCTGAGCATAACGATTGGCATTCCAAATGTGTGTGTAGTTTTGGCTCCATTTTTCTCGTCACTTACTACAATAGTAATCTACTTACTGACGAAAGAAATACATAGTACTTTGCTGATGCAGTAGAGTGCGCTGATGACACTGTCCTGGATGGTCTTGTTCACATAAGAATCCAGCAAAGAAATGGTCGAAAGACACTAAATACCGTCTAAGGTTTCTCATCGGAATCTAATCTGAAAGCATTTGTGCGAGTTTGTAAAAATGAATTTGCGTGCAATGGCACTGTGATTGAGCATCCTGAATACGGCGAATTATTGCAGCTTCGAGTTGAAACATTTGTCAATGGCTAATAAAATCTAGTCTAGCCAAGCCAGATCAACTCAAAGTTGATGGCTTTTAAACAGCACAAAAACAATATAAGCATCAGCAGCAGTAATACCATCGTAGCGCAACTAATTGTACAATAAATAATTTTGGATGAGAAACAAATTGAAATATTGATAAAAGTACATGAATGATCCGTCCCTAAAACTAGAACGTGAGACAGAGTTGAATAAAATCATCAACGATTAAAATTTGACGATTAATTGAAAACAAAAAAACTGTAAAAATATTGAACAAGCCTTATGATAACGCAGATTTTGAAAAAAAATATGAAATGATTTAAAGACATATTGTTTTATATATATGCAAAGCACTTTGTAATGATAAGTTGAATTAATTTTTTTTTTTCAAAAAAAAAAAAGCTTTGATCCCGCATCACGGTACCGTCGTCCGGATTTCACTGGTGAGTGGACTATTTTATTTTATTTTATTTATTTTCATTGGATTCTAGTATTCAATATATTTTATGGTTTGAAGTACAATTATTTTCATTTATTTTTGTATACAATTTTTTTTTTTTGTTACCTATAAATATTTAATTTTTAATATTGTTTAGATTTTTGAATTGTTTTCATATTTTATTTGAATATGTTTGTTTAATCTTGGTAAAATTTTCTTCGGTTTTTTTTTTATTTGGACGGGCTATGTAATAACAATGGATTACTTAATCATGAAAAATAGGTTGAGTGAAGACATGGTTGATGGGTTCCGCATCCCGTTGTTCCTGATTCTACTTTTTGCTTTCCTGTTTGTTTATTTATAGTTCATAATACGTGACTCAACTAGGGCTTGACTTGCCCCTCACCCTTCCCATGACACCGGTGACTAGCCGGTACCATATGTTACGCGAAAGTAGCAGGTCAGGCTAAAATTTCTGTTGTGGTGGCGGCCGTTCACAGCTGTTCCGCAACAAGGCCAGAATACGGAGAATACCATCAAATTGATCAAGATTAAATATCGCACCCTACTCGTTTTTTTGATTACATGGTAGCTTTAGATTACTGTTCTGATCGCTCTTAAAAATCTAATTGACTGTGTGCAATTCTGCACCGATCAATCATACATATTTACCCAACTTTTCCAGAAAAACCTATCGACGAAATTTGTCTACTTACTGTATGTTTTTTTTCTGTATGTTTTCGAAATACATTTTATAACAACGACATACATTACATACCGGAGCACTCGGGCAACGAAATCGGTTTGAATCGATGTCATCGCTACTATCATATTTCCACTCGTTGGTCACGTCCAAGCCAAAACCGAAAGTGGCAAGAATATTTTTTTGCGTACGCTTTCGTTCGTATTGAAGGCGGCGTCAACGCGCTCAATCCTTTTGTAGATCCGCAAATAGGCGGCACATCAACAATAAAGGTGAACTCTCAGTATCGATTTGTTCAAATGTCAGTATTTTATAATATAAGGATATTGTACGACGCACATGTAGCTAACTAAGTAGCATAATACAATAAATATTCTACATCATCATTAGCATATGTAGCATCCAGTAATTTTTATATTTTTTATCCAAAAATTACTGGTCACACATCTCCGACCCACACTGTATGGATCGGAGACGCTACAACATTTTGCGATTGAAACCACATTTCAATCGCACAAAAATAAGTCCCGTACGTCCCCGGCGACCTTATTATGGAATTCGAGTAGCAACAAGTTCTAACGGGATCTTGTTTTGCGACTCGAACGGGCATTTTGCGAGCTGGAGCTGATAAGCTCGAGACAGTCGGTTGATAGACGTGTGGGCGAGTGGCAGTTTTTGGCATGGCGGGTGGCCGAAAACGAGCTATTGGACATATTTCGATCATCAATTGTCCATGGTAGTGAGTGGAGTGTCGGCAACCGTTTCATTCGCTTCGCAAAGGAGTTTTTATGAAAAGTTGAAAAACTCTCTAGTGTCTTTATTGACTTTCATTTGTGTTCGTTGCGTTTCGAATCGACCCGAAAATCGCTGGAAAAGTAGATGGGTGATAGTGCGTTTTCGAGCGTGAGAAGATCGTCGACAGTGAAAATTTTCATTTTGATTAGTCTGAAACAGTGATATAAATTGTGGAAGGAGGCTCGGAATCCCGTAATTAAATCTTGGTGAAAAATGTCGTGCAACTAAAAGCGATTTAATGTCATCGCTACTGTGATGGCTGTTGCAATAATATACTTGCAAGTCAGGAGACAATCGTTCCTGCTATTCGGAAAAGAAAATATGAATTGAAAGTGAAACTTTGTGTTGATCGAACAAGCCTACATCCCCATTATATAGTAACGAGCTCGTGATGTAATCAGTTCCGCAATAAAAACTTCAGTTGACGATCAAGTGATAGTCATTCGGGCCAAGCTTACAGTTATTCTCGCATGGTTAGGCAGTTCCGTGCTGAAGATATTTTGGTTTTCTTCGGAAACATCCTACGAATCACCTTGTGCGTTGCTCAAAGGCAACAATAGCGGCAGCGGTACCAATCACTAACCAGGTTTGCTTAATTTATATCAACCTGATTTGAGTTTCAGCCCACCAACGAACATTACCACCATCAGAAGCACGTGGAGAAAACTTCACGGCGAAAAAGGAAGGTCCTGAATTGCCCGCTTTCGTAGCTGATGAAATTGCATGTCACTGGAAACGTTCAGCAGGTGTTTTAGATGTTAACATGGAGTGAAATGTTGACGATACTATGGTGACTACTGTAAACCTTGCGAAGCGACCTCCGAACGGTGAACCAGCGAAAGCTCGCGTTTACCTGGAACTATCATAAAGATAAGTTGGATATATTACGTTTACTGTTAGAAACCAGTTACGTCCAGCACATTGGTTCATCAGATCCGACTTAGAATTACAAATCGAAGAAGAAGGTTTGTTTTGCTGGGATACGTAAGAATATTTAAACAGATAGTTTACTATAAAAGATACGCTTGACAAAAATAATTAATACATTGGAGCTAGTATTGAAAACGTATGTCTAGAATTTACTAAATTTATCTTGGCTATTCAAACAAACATTAAATAAGAATTTGAAAGCGTTATTAAAGTAAGAAATTGATTATCTGAATATTTTGAGATTAGTAACGGAAACATGTTGAGTAAATTTAAAAAAAAAAACAAAGAAATAGAAAAAATGGAATCAAACTCATTACGTGTTAGGAACAACTCGTTGTATACTAGCGTGAAAAAAAAAAAATGTCTCCGAAATAAGTAACTAAGTGCTACAAATGTGGCAGTGCGCCTGAATACGAGTGGAAACAATCTGTTTGTGTGTGTGGTTGTGCGTAGTTTGCATGTGAGAACGGAAACGAATGCAACGTTTTTCTTTGATTATTATTACCTTCTGAATGATATTTGGGTAAAATTTTGAACGCAAATGAAGGGTGAATATGCATGAATATTCGGAATGAATTGAATTTGAACGAATAATCTAATGTTTATTATGGAAGTGAGTTTCCAATCGGATGTAAGGAGAAAGGTGTGGCGAAAAGCAAACAGAGACCTATGAGTTCCCCCCGAATTGATCACGCGAGTTAAAAGTAATTAGAATATCAACAACGAATTGTTTTGAAATAAAGGATTCACAATAGCTATTTTGTTTAAAATGAATGCATTTCGAAACTAGTTCGGAATGAGAACAAGTTATAAGAAGACTGCCGCTGTTGAAGTTTGACTTCATTTTGGAACTGTTTGAATTAGAGCTTAGAACTGTGTAGAAATTTTTATTTGCAATATTATTGTGGCATAGATTGAAATATTCTTGGAAAGAATTCTGTGACCTAGATTGGAATATTTAAATATATACTCAAATGTTAATGATCTGTAAAACAAGACATATACGGAAATAATTATAATGAATTCTTAAGCGGAAACCTCAGGCCTTCTTATTGGGTGAAAGCCCGAGAAGTTCTTCTGCTTTTCAGGGTCCGCGCGAGGCCTGGCTGGCCTCAAAATGATTAAGTAGATTTCGTGATTTTTCGTGATTTTTTTTCAGCTTCTTTAAAGGGAGGGATGCTGGCCACACATAGGTAGTTTCCGCTTTGATGTAAATTTTGGTTTTTCTTGATTAGATTTTTGAATTTTGAATTTTTGGATTGATATGGCCAGCATCAGAGGGTGGAGGACCCCAGACCATCGGGGTCAGGGCTCCACTAACATCGGGGGCCCGGGGCTGTCTGCCTCACCCGGGTTCCTTGTAAAGGAGAGGTAGCATTTTTTCCTATTTTCCCGTTTAGATTTTCAATTTTCTGGCTCCGTGCGTTGTCACGAGCACTGGGTCTGCTTAGTCAGCCCATGTTGCAGAGCCTGGGTGGTTTCCTTTACGGAGCTATGCCCCCTTTTGGTCCCTGGGTATTTTACATACCAGTTTGCGGCTACGGAATTCATGACGGATGAATAATACGTAGCATCCCGTTTTCTTTGAGAGCAAACCATCCCCATTTTGTTTAAAGAACCCACCCCAGCCGCAGCGAGCTAGCAAAGCGGCACCCCAGCATCCGTCGGGGTTGGTTAAAGGGTGCTCCGCTAATGCGGACGAGGGGCCTTCACGGCCATTTCTAGGGCACCCTGCTCTCGGGGCAATTCTTTTTTTGTTTTGCCTCTTGAATGGCATGAGCCATTTCCACTTTCTGACCTTAGCACTCTTGGTTCTGGACTTCGGTCTGGTTCTAAGTTGTGCTAAGGCCACTCCCCATCTTCAAATTCACTACAAATGGCGCCCAACGTGGGGCCCGAAACTTGTTTTTGGGCAACCCACACCAAAGTGAGAAACAGATTATGAGCTTCGTCTCATACTCCCCTCAAGACTTTACGTCTTCAATCCCAAAATTTCCATTCTCACTAGCAGGTCTTAGAATCGCCTCCTTTGCGATTCAATTTACTTCGTTCGAGAGAACAAACCCCTTGAATTAAGACCTGCATTGCTCGCTCTTCCTTACTAGCCGCAAACATCCTTCCCAGTCCAATCCTTTTAAAATCATTTCCTAGTTAGCTTACCTCTTGGGCAGCTTTTCGTTGTGTTCGTCCTATTGAGTTTTTTGACTCTGGGTGCAACCTGGAGGTTGGCCGCGGATAACAGGTTGTGGTGGTTTACCGCCGCTCCTGTCCCGGTCAACCGAAGGGCCCCTGCCCCACTTTATGTTGGGAAGCTGTCCCCAAATTTTTCATATCCTTGCTGTCTTGATCCAGCTTCGGCTTTTGGCTTGAGTTTGGTTCAAGCTGTGGTGGATTACGTGGGGTTGGCGTGGTGCCGCCTACACGTCCCTGCAGCTTGGCCAGACTTGAACCATTTGCTGAAGTTGAGTCAAGCAGCAACATAGTTGTTTTTGGTCCCCTGCACCTCTCTTTTCGAGGAATTTCGGGTGAGAGTACAGTCCCCCATACTGGGCGATTCCCTTTTGGAATCGACCCAATTAAATTACTGAACTTCAATACTCATCACACTTAAACAGTTTTCATACTTAAACATTTTGTAATTAAAATTTCAATATTTTCACAATCACTCATCCACTTCACTTCGACAATTTTTAATATTTTTCACATCGTTCCAGTCTAACATTGCATAATTAGAATTTCAATTTCTTGCGTTTTTAAAATCAAAAGCCAGCCAGCCAGCGGACCTGAACTGGAGAGAACGGATCGGGTTCCGTCCAGTAAGAGGGCCATCTCTTGGAAATTATATTTATATTTTTTTTCTTGATTCAACTTTGGAAGTTGACAACTTTAGAAAATTTTCTTTCAAACTCTTTGGAAGTTATATTTTTTTTTCTCATTAATTATAGCTTCTTGGCATTCTTGTGCCCTTTAGCTGTTAAGTTTTTTTTCTCTCTGATAGAGTTAGTCACACCAATGGTGTGCACCTACTTATATATATATATATATTCTTTTATATATTTTTGAATATTTGGCATATTTTGCCTAGTTATCTGTTAAGGTTCTTTGGAAGAGTTAGTCACACTCGTTGTGCGCAGAGTTGCATTTGAATTTGCAGCAACTCCTTAGTTATAAGCGTAATTATTTCATTAGTCACGAGTATCGTGCACTTTCTTTGAATTTTCGTCTATAATCAAATTTCACAGTTTTGACATGCCATTGCGACACAGCAGTGAGGATCTGTCTGGCACCACAGTGGAGGCTCAGTGCTCCATATGCCAGCAGCCATTCGCTGCCGCCCAGGACACGTATACCACCAAGTGTGGACACACTTTTCATGAATCGTGCCTGGAGCAATGGCTCAGAAACCGCACTGATTGCCCGCTGTGCCGTGGACCACTGAGTCTCCCCTTAGGAGCCAGCCAGGCCCCCATTGCTGCAGCATCTATGCCACGAGGGGCTCGGCCCAAAACACAACGGCCGGGAGTAAGAACCCGAGGCATGAGAAATGATGATTTGGAAATCAGGGACTTTGATTTACAGGCCGAGTCGGGGGCGGAAGGTTTAATTCAGCCACCTGGCCCGTCATCAAAAGCGTCCCCCATATCAGATGTGACGTCAGAAGCCGCAGGAGCGCGCTCTATAGTGCCTCAAGATTTAAGCGGACTTCAGCAACAGATTAACGAATTGCAGAACGGCATGCGTGTGATGCTGGAGCGCATGGCCCAATTGAACCTTCCGTCCCGGACTCGGAATGTAGATTCGCCAAGACTGAACCCTCGCGCACAATCATTTGTTCCAGTGCCGCGATCCTACTCACCTCGCACCCCTCGTGGTAATAATGTCCAGTTCCACCACGATAAGGTGGCAAGCATCATTGGTGGGTGGGGACTAAAATTCTCGGGTCGTGAATCCTCCATGCCCGTGGAAGTCTTTATTAACAGGGTAGCAGCTCTTACCAGGAACACCTTGGGCGGAAATTTTAATGTTCTATGCCAGCATATGCATTTACTTTTGATTGGACCTGCCGCTGATTGGTATTGGCGGTTTTACAATTCGAGACGTGATTTCAATTGGAGGGATTTGGAGTCGGCCCTGAGCGACCATTTCGCTGATCGCTTCACGGATGCCGACCTGATGGAGCAGATACGAGGAAGGAAACAGCGACCTCAAGAAACATTCGACGATTTTAGTGCGGACGTCTACAAGATTGTTGACCGGCTACAGCGCCCTATTGCTGACGCGGATTTAGCTGACATTCTTAGACGCAATTTGTTGCCAGAAATCCGTCGTGGTCTGCTACAAATACACCTTCCCTCTGTTCGTCTGCTCCGTCAGGCCGTCATCCGTGCAGAGAACTTTGAAATGGAGCTGGGAGGTCGACGCCGATCCTCCCAATGGAGACACGCTACAGAAGAACTACGTGAGGAATACCCGCTGGACCAATATGAGGATTCCCCGGAAGAACCTGGAGTGGAGGCGGTCACGGTCCTGCCTACTTGCTGGAACTGCAAGCAAGTGGGACACCGTTTCGACGATTGTTTGGAGCCCAGAACAATTTTCTGTTATGGCTGCGGAAAGGCAGACACATATAAACCTAATTGTGTGAACTGCCAAACAAAAAACGGACCGCAGGGAGCGCGGAACAAGATCTCACGCCTCCCGCAGGGCAAACAAGCTCCACCCCGTTCCAGCAGGTAGACAGGACTGATGATCTGTCTCCAAATTCCGTGGGCCCAACCACCAATGATGTTAGTATTCAGCCGAGTGGGGACTCTACCACCTTATCGATCCCACTCTTACAGGCAGAGCCTCCTACACCTTTGGCTTTTCTGCCATATCATTTAAGATGGCGGAAATATACGGCGGTCCGAAACCGAATTTTTAATTCCGAAATTGACACCATTAGACAACCTTCTATTACACCTAAACGCTCAACGTTGAGAATGAGGCGTTTTTACGCTCAGTTCCGTCGTTGGCGTTATCAATTGGATTGTGCGACTCTGTTGAACGTGCCTCCAAGTGACGTTCGACCGTACGCTCAGGTTCTGTTGTTCGGCCAACTTACATCGGGTTTGATCGACACGGGAGCCAACGTGAGCGTGATGGCGGCTGATCTAGCCCGCTCATTCCTCGAGAGGAACGCTTTTCCCTGGAAAAGAGCTTCTCTCGGGTTGAAAACAGCTGACGGCACACAACATCAAGCCGTAGGCCGAGTATCAGCCGACATCACGTTCCGGGGGCTCACCAAGACGTTGACGCTGTGGATAATACCCACTCTCAGTCAGAATCTCTATCTGGGAGTGGACTTCGTCCGTCTTTTCGCCCTGGCCACAGACCTGTTTGCGCCACCCCCACAGGTCGACACCACCAACAGCCTCGACGCACTCGACGATTGCGCCCACCCTCTCACTCAGGAGCAGCATCGCAGACTTCGGTCTGCGATTGCTTGCTTTCCTTCGTTCGCTGTTGAGGGCTTGGGAAAGACTACGCTCATCCGTCATGACATCGACACTGGTGACCAGAAACCCATAAAACAGAGACATTTCTCTGTGTCACCAGCTGTCGAAAAGCTCCTATATCAGGAAATTGACCGGATGTTAGCGTTGGGCGTAATCGAAGAGTCGAAGAGTGCATGGTCTTCGCCGGTAACGTTGGTGGTAAAGCCCTCGAAGGTGCGCCTATGCCTGGATGCCCGGAAGGTCAACTCGGTCACAGTGAAGGATGCCTATCCTTTGCCGCTGATTGATGGAATTCTCAGCAGACTTCCTAAGGCAAATTTCATCTCCAGCCTTGACTTAAAGGATGCCTTTTGGCAAATCCCTCTAGAGGAAAAGTCAAAGGAGAAGACAGCCTTCACTGTGCCCGGTCGACCCCTTTACCATTTTGTCGTGATGCCGTTTGGGTTGTGTAATGCACCCCAAACGATGTCACGGCTAATGGATAAGGTAATTCCGCCCCAACTTAAGCACCAGGTATTTGTGTACCTCGACGACCTGTTGGTGATCACAGACGAGTTCGACGCGCACCTTCAGGTGCTTCATCAGGTCGCCTTCCATTTGAGGCAAGCTGGCCTCACCATCAATGTGGAAAAGAGTAAGTTCCTCTTGCGAGACGTCAAGTACCTTGGCCACATTGTTGGTGGGGGCACTATCCAGACCGATCCTGACAAGGTGAAATCTATCATGGATTTCCCACTTCCCTCTACCACGAAGCAACTCCGAAGATTTCTAGGAATCTGCGGTTGGTATCGGCGCTTCGTCAGGGAATATGCGTCATTGTCAACGCCACTGACAGACATGCTTTCTAAGCGGAGTCAGTTTGTGTGGACCGATGAGAGGCTAAATGCTTTCAAACAATTGAAACACAGCCTTGCTTCAGCCCCAGTGCTGCACAGCCCAGATTTCAACAAGCCCTTCTCCATCCAATGTGACGCGAGTCAACATGGAGTAGGTGCCGTGCTGGTGCAGCGCACAGAAGACGGAGCTGAAGCCCCCATCGCCTATATGTCCCACAAACTGAATCCCGCTCAGCGAAACTACACCGTCACTGAGCAAGAATGTCTGGCAGCGGTGTTGGCAATCAAGAAGTTCCGTGCCTACGTGGAAGGTCACGAATTTGAAATCGTGACCGACCATGCTTCCCTAAAATGGCTAATGAACCAACCAGACCTTAATGGACGATTAGCCCGGTGGGCCTTGAAACTTCAAGGTTTCAACTTTAAAATAGTCCACCGAAAGGGAAGCCAGAACGTAGTGCCGGACTCCTTGTCGCGCATGTTCTCTGCCGAGGCGTTGACGCCGGCAGAGGGCGAGGAGACTCCAATGGAGCTAGACTTAGAGTCGCCCCACTTCAAAAATGCCTCCTATACGGAGCTGGCGGCTAAAGTCCAGGCAGAACAAGACCAACTGCCGGACCTAAAAGTTGTAGACGGGTTCGTGTACAAGCGGACTGAGTATGCGACCGGAAACGGACTTCAAGACCAGTTGGCCTGGAAGTTGTGGGTGCCGTCAGAAATGACGGCAGAATTAGTGAAGGGAGCTCATGACCCACCCTTGAGTGCGCATGGTGGCGTGGCCAAAACCCTCGGCCGATTACGGCAATGGTTTTATTGGCCACGAATGGCCGCTCAAGTGCGTGATTATGTGGGTTCATGCCTTACATGCAAAACCACCAAAGCCCCTTCACACACCCTTCGTCCACCAATGACGCTGCAGTCCGTTCCCGAGCGCATATTCCAGCGCTTGTACATCGACATTATCGGCCCCTACCCTAGGTCCAAGTCTGGCAACATTGGAGCTCTCATCGTCCTAGACCATCTTTCGCGATTCCCCTTCGTAGAGCCGCTTCGGAAATTCACTGCGAAAGCAGTCATCGACATCCTGAGGAGAAGGGTATTTCACCTTGTTGGAGTCCCGGAGAGTGTTGTAACAGATAATGGTGTACAATTTCGGTCGTCTATCTTTCAGACCTTTCTACAGGAATTCGGTATCGGACATACCTTCACCGCTGTGTATTCCCCCCAAGCCAATGCCTCGGAACGTCTTAACCGTTCCATACTGGCAGCAATTCGATCTTATATTGACCCTGCTCAAAAGGAATGGGACGGTAAACTCTCAGAAATAACCTGCGCACTACGTTCCGCCCCTCACGCAACCATAGGAACTTCGCCCTATCAGGCAGTCTTCGGGCAACCAATGGTGACCCATGGCCGCACCTACCACCTGCTGCGGCAACTTCACCTGATGGATGACCCTACGACCACTCTGCCACTTCCTGACCACCTGGCTCTTCTACGCCAGACCATCCGCGACCTCACCACCCAGGCCCAGTCCCGCAATGCCAAGGCCTATAACCTTCGTTCCAGGTTGGTTACATACCAGCCTGGCGAAGTGGTCTACAGGCGCAACTTCCGGCAAAGTGACGCAGCCGCGCACTACAATGCAAAGCTGGACCGGAAGTTTTTACCTAGTAAGGTAATTAAGAAGATCGGCGGTGCTTACTACCAGCTGGCCGATCAAAATGGACGATCAGTGGGCGTCTTTCATGCGAAAGACATCACTAAGTGATACACCCACTGAGTTCACCAGTTCACGAATGATTTCCAAATTTAATTTGGAAGATCGTCCATTTGCGCCTATTTCAGGTGTCACTCCTGCCCCAATGAGAAAGTATCTAGAGATGTTCACCTGGTTCACCATTTCCTCTATCAAAGATACTTTCGTCATTAGCTTAGCATACGTGTTCACGAAATTTCCTACAATTATATTTACCCCTTTTTATTTGCTCACTAGTTCACGCAATAAATCTAAAAGATTGGATAGTAAAAGACTTGATCACCTGTTCACGTCATTGTCTTTCACACATTACATCCATCCTTCAGCTCTTTCCACGCACTTGCCCTTGTGGAAAGATCTGTGTTGTAGCATCCAGTAATTTTTATATTTTTTATCCAAAAATTACTGGTCACACATCTCCGACCCACACTGTATGGATCGGAGACGCTACAACATTTTGCGATTGAAACCACATTTCAATCGCACAAAAATAAGTCCCGTACGTCCCCGGCGACCTTATTATGGAATTCGAGTAGCAACAAGTTCTAACGGGATCTTGTTTTGCGACTCGAACGGGCATTTTGCGAGCTGGAGCTGATAAGCTCGAGACAGTCGGTTGATAGACGTGTGGGCGAGTGGCAGTTTTTGGCATGGCGGGTGGCCGAAAACGAGCTATTGGACATATTTCGATCATCAATTGTCCATGGTAGTGAGTGGAGTGTCGGCAACCGTTTCATTCGCTTCGCAAAGGAGTTTTTATGAAAAGTTGAAAAACTCTCTAGTGTCTTTATTGACTTTCATTTGTGTTCGTTGCGTTTCGAATCGACCCGAAAATCGCTGGAAAAGTAGATGGGTGATAGTGCGTTTTCGAGCGTGAGAAGATCGTCGACAGTGAAAATTTTCATTTTGATTAGTCTGAAACAGTGATATAAATTGTGGAAGGAGGCTCGGAATCCCGTAATTAAATCTTGGTGAAAAATGTCGTGCAACTAAAAGCGATTTAATGTCATCGCTACTGTGATGGCTGTTGCAATAATATACTTGCAAGTCAGGAGACAATCGTTCCTGCTATTCGGAAAAGAAAATATGAATTGAAAGTGAAACTTTGTGTTGATCGAACAAGCCTACATCCCCATTATATAGTAACGAGCTCGTGATGTAATCAGTTCCGCAATAAAAACTTCAGTTGACGATCAAGTGATAGTCATTCGGGCCAAGCTTACAGTTATTCTCGCATGGTTAGGCAGTTCCGTGCTGAAGATATTTTGGTTTTCTTCGGAAACATCCTACGAATCACCTTGTGCGTTGCTCAAAGGCAACAATAGCGGCAGCGGTACCAATCACTAACCAGGTTTGCTTAATTTATATCAACCTGATTTGAGTTTCAGCCCACCAACGAACATTACCACCATCAGAAGCACGTGGAGAAAACTTCACGGCGAAAAAGGAAGGTCCTGAATTGCCCGCTTTCGTAGCTGATGAAATTGCATGTCACTGGAAACGTTCAGCAGGTGTTTTAGATGTTAACATGGAGTGAAATGTTGACGATACTATGGTGACTACTGTAAACCTTGCGAAGCGACCTCCGAACGGTGAACCAGCGAAAGCTCGCGTTTACCTGGAACTATCATAAAGATAAGTTGGATATATTACGTTTACTGTTAGAAACCAGTTACGTCCAGCACATTGGTTCATCAGATCCGACTTAGAATTACAAATCGAAGAAGAAGGTTTGTTTTGCTGGGATACGTAAGAATATTTAAACAGATAGTTTACTATAAAAGATACGCTTGACAAAAATAATTAATACATTGGAGCTAGTATTGAAAACGTATGTCTAGAATTTACTAAATTTATCTTGGCTATTCAAACAAACATTAAATAAGAATTTGAAAGCGTTATTAAAGTAAGAAATTGATTATCTGAATATTTTGAGATTAGTAACGGAAACATGTTGAGTAAATTTAAAAAAAAAAACAAAGAAATAGAAAAAATGGAATCAAACTCATTACGTGTTAGGAACAACTCGTTGTATACTAGCGTGAAAAAAAAAATGTCTCCGAAATAAGTAACTAAGTGCTACAAATGTGGCAGTGCGCCTGAATACGAGTGGAAACAATCTGTTTGTGTGTGTGGTTGTGCGTAGTTTGCATGTGAGAACGGAAACGAATGCAACGTTTTTCTTTGATTATTATTACCTTCTGAATGATATTTGGGTAAAATTTTGAACGCAAATGAAGGGTGAATATGCATGAATATTCGGAATGAATTGAATTTGAACGAATAATCTAATGTTTATTATGGAAGTGAGTTTCCAATCGGATGTAAGGAGAAAGGTGTGGCGAAAAGCAAACAGAGACCTATGAGTTCCCCCCGAATTGATCACGCGAGTTAAAAGTAATTAGAATATCAACAACGAATTGTTTTGAAATAAAGGATTCACAATAGCTATTTTGTTTAAAATGAATGCATTTCGAAACTAGTTCGGAATGAGAACAAGTTATAAGAAGACTGCCGCTGTTGAAGTTTGACTTCATTTTGGAACTGTTTGAATTAGAGCTTAGAACTGTGTAGAAATTTTTATTTGCAATATTATTGTGGCATAGATTGAAATATTCTTGGAAAGAATTCTGTGACCTAGATTGGAATATTTAAATATATACTCAAATGTTAATGATCTGTAAAACAAGACATATACGGAAATAATTATAATGAATTGTTAAGCGGAAACCTCAGGCCTTCTTATTGGGTGAAAGCCCGAGAAGTTCTTCTGCTTTTCAGGGTCCGCGCGAGGCCTGGCTGGCCTCAAAATGATTAAGTAGATTTCGTGATTTTTCGTGATTTTTTTTCAGCTTCTTTAAAGGGAGGGATGCTGGCCACACATAGGTAGTTTCCGCTTTGATGTAAATTTTGGTTTTTCTTGATTAGATTTTTGAATTTTGAATTTTTGGATTGATATGGCCAGCATCAGAGGGTGGAGGACCCCAGACCATCGGGGTCAGGGCTCCACTAACATCGGGGGCCCGGGGCTGTCTGCCTCACCCGGGTTCCTTGTAAAGGAGAGGTAGCATTTTTTCCTATTTTCCCGTTTAGATTTTCAATTTTCTGGCTCCGTGCGTTGTCACGAGCACTGGGTCTGCTTAGTCAGCCCATGTTGCAGAGCCTGGGTGGTTTCCTTTACGGAGCTATGCCCCCTTTTGGTCCCTGGGTATTTTACATACCAGTTTGCGGCTACGGAATTCATGACGGATGAATAATACGTAGCATCCCGTTTTCTTTGAGAGCAAACCATCCCCATTTTGTTTAAAGAACCCACCCCAGCCGCAGCGAGCTAGCAAAGCGGCACCCCAGCATCCGTCGGGGTTGGTTAAAGGGTGCTCCGCTAATGCGGACGAGGGGCCTTCACGGCCATTTCTAGGGCACCCTGCTCTCGGGGCAATTCTTTTTTTGTTTTGCCTCTTGAATGGCATGAGCCATTTCCACTTTCTGACCTTAGCACTCTTGGTTCTGGACTTCGGTCTGGTTCTAAGTTGTGCTAAGGCCACTCCCCATCTTTATATTCGCTACACATAATACAATAAACATTCTACATTATCATATAACGATTAATTCCAAAGCATTGTAAAGGTAAATACCATCGATTTCATTTGTCAGCAAATCGATGCTGTTTACCTGTGAATGCATTGACTTGGTTTGTGAAGACGTTAACAAAATACTAGCTCGGTCAATGCATTAGTTCAGAAGCACGTTTTTTAAATCGATCAGTTAACTATCGCAAACATTTGGTCCGTCGAGCCGGATATGAACCAGCGACCTATGGGAACTGCACACAGGACATTGTTTCTTCACAGTTGCACTGTGATGGATCTTCGTTTCTGACCGCTTAATTGGCTTTCCTGCCTTGAACGATGAATTTGTTGCTTCTAAGCTTTGCAATCTTGCCTCGAGATAATTCAGAAAATCTTCCAAATTTTGGACTTCTCGAGGATTATAAAGTTTTTGCTCGTATAAGCGACGAGATTCCTTATCTAACTTTTGTGTCAATACATGCAAAATTATTGGATCCCAATTCTTGGTTTCAACTCCCAAATTTTTGATCGCTGCCATTGTTTCAACGATAGTATTATGCATGTTCTTTAAGCCATCTGCTGACTCCTTTAACAGATCTGGCTGCTCAATTAAATTGTTTAATAATGCAGTCAAAATTGCACGTACATTATTATAACGTTTGCAGACGATATCCCAAGCTACACTATAATTGGCGTTGGAAATCGTTAAATGTTGTATGAGCTCACTTGGCTCATTCTTTAGGGTTGTTTTTAAGTGATACAATTTCTCGGATTCTGTTAACCGGGCGTTCTTATGGATTAGTTCTGTAAACAACTCCTTAAAAGGTTGCCACTTCAAATAATCGCCATAAAATATTGGTATTTGAATTTGTGGCAATTTGATGCCCGAACGAGTTCCATTTTCAAGCATCTGTTGAGCATGGTCACCAACTGATTGTAATTTAATCATTGCCGTTTGATACGATCTTTCTGTTTGGGCAAATACATCATTTTCGAAGTACTCTACTTTGCATTTACCTAGAGCCACAATCTCCCCATGATTAGTAACGATAAGCTACCAGTAATTGTTCAGTAATTTTGTTTTTTGTATTATGAAAGGTAATGATGCAGGCTCGTTAAGCTCGTTCTCAACCTCTTCGGCCACTCTCATCAAGCTTTCTACTAGCGCTTCTTGCTTCTTGATCAGTTTTAATTGGATTTCGATATCTTCCGTGTGCTTTCGCCTCTCAATGGCATCTCGGATAATATCTTCTAAGCTTATCCTTGTCTGCTCAGAAATAGCCTCGACTCCCTCAAAATAATTCTCAGCAAAATATGTATGCTTGGGGTCATTGGCTTTATATAGTTCGATCTGTTCATTATTTTTCTCAAACTCCGTCCAAATATTGATTAGAGATTGGAGTCTCGTTTCGCCATATTCTTTCGTTCGCCTTAACAATGGGTCGTTTGAAATTTGAGCATTAATTTTTTGAATAGCTCTTGTTAGGGCGCTTTGAGACTTAATTAACGATTCCATTTCAAATGATACCCTGAATATTAGCTTAATCCCAAACTTAGCAGCAATTTAATCTCAAAATTAGCAGCAGTTTAATCCCAAAACTAGCAGCAGCTTAATCCCAAAATTAGCAGCAGTTTAATCACAAAATCAGCAACAGTTTAATCCCAAAATTAGCAGCAGTTTAATCCCTTGGGTAACACTTGAATCAGTTTTTGCTTTTTTAACGGACACTTGAAACGAACTCAGCGCGTATGACTTGTCACGATCAGTCTAAATTCGCGACGTAAACTATGTACGCGACGTAATTGATTTGCTCTCTCAACGAATATGAATTCGCGACGTAAACTGTGTAACTGAATTGCTTTCTCGATGAATATGAAAGTTTGCGCACAAAATACTTTAATTTTTTTTTTATGGCTTACTGAAGACTAGTTCTTCAATAAACTTTTTCAAATACCCCTTGACGCTCGTTCAAAGGAGTCGTTCTTTAAATTAATTCACAATTCCCAAGGCGCTTGTTCTAGAGAATGCTTTTTAATTTAATGGAACATGTAATCCTCAAGACACTGGTTCTAGAGGAGGCTCGACGGACCAAATGTTTGCGATAGTTCACTGAAACGCGAGTTTTCAATCACAAAAAAACTTTATTCATATTCAGTCACTTAAGTACAAAATTACTACCTACTAAACAAAAAATACATTATGCTTACATTAATCTCTTGATCGATTTAAAAAAACGTGCTTCTGAACTAATGCATTGACCGAGCTAGTATTTTGTTAATGTCTTCACAAACCACAGTCAAGGCATTCACAGGTAAACAGCATCGATTTCCTGGCAAATGAAATCGATGGTATTTACCTTTACAATGCTTTGGAATTAATCGTTATATGATAATGTAGAATGTTTATTGTATTATGCTAATGATGATGTAGAATATTTATTGTATTATGCTACTTAGTTAGCTAGCTTAGTTAGCTTATAGTATTGATAGTATTGGCAACCATAAATTGACCCCTTCGAGTAAATTACAAATTATAAAAACATGAAAATGCTGACTCGGTTGGACAATATTCATTTGTATTTTGTTTTTCTGTTTGTTTGACTCTCGTAAACATTTCAGAACAGAGGGCCTTTTCGAGTTCACGCCTTCGTCCTCATCTTCAGCTAGTTATGACAGATTCTGACGTCAGCAGACTAGCTGACCTTTTCTAACAGTTTGAAGCAGACCAACACGAGGTGTCCGAAATCTATGGCTTTGTTTCGTAACATTTCCTCAAAACACCATCAAGCAAACGAAAAGTCAAATCAGAACGCGACTTCGTCAGTTATACAGGAGTGCAATGATAAGTCGTAGATAATTGAATTTGAACATGCTTGACTTAATCTGACGTCACAATCTGTCATAACAAGCTGAAGGCG
>OX376372.1:106863851-106934266 GCA_947369275.1 Nemotelus nigrinus
GACAGTGTAATAGTAAAATTTGTTTTGCACCAATTATAAATAGCATATCGACCTAGAATATCTATTATAAGTACTATTCAAACTCAAATCGATGCACCTCTTTTCAATTAATTTAACATGAAAAGATTTTCTTTCGTGCAAAGAAGTGGTTTTGAAATGTGTGTATGCTACATTTTCGCACTTCCCTTGCGAAATAACAAAACATTTCATTTATTAACTTAAAATAATTTGGAATTTTGTTTCCCATTTGATACTTCAAGTACATATTGGCCCATCCTAGAATATCCAGCTCGGGCCAATACAGGCCACTTGGAGAGTGTTGAAACGCTACCGCCTACACCATGGCCGGATTTGGTGAGCGACCATGTGCATAATGTTCGCCAGCCCGTCAAATTCCGTTTGGTTGCTGCATGTTGGTGCCCAGAAAACCCACTCAGATCGGAAGAAAGGCTAACATAGACCAATCATGACCATCTTGCGCCAATCGAGTGTACACATATTGGTCACAGGCTCTGTTGGTCTTGCTTCCTACATGACACATATTACCAATTTTCCCGCAACTCGTAAAACAGTAGAGAGATAGGTAATGTATGTATAGAGCCGGATCCAGCAAAAAACCGCTCGTCTAAACCGGCTCATAGAGAACCTACAGTGCTAAAGGGTGGAGCGAGCAGCGTTGAGGGGAAAGCTTTTTGCTTCATTCACGTACGGGCGCATGAATTGTGATTGCATGTCCGATCCTTATATGTGTGTCTAGGAACTCTCTAATGATAGCATCATATGGTATCTTAAGGTCTGTTTCCGTACTTTCAGCAAAATGCAGCAGTAACAGAATTTGGCAGCCGGCTTCTTTTTGCTGCAAAATTTGGCTTGCATTTGGCTTGCAGCAAAAGTACGGAAACGACTTGCTGCGAATCTATTTTAATATATTATAATAGATTCAAGTACGGAAACAGACCTTTAATCTTCCGTCATCTCCACATTTTGGTGGATTGTGGGAAGCTGGAGTAAAGTCTACGAAGCATCGTTTGAGGTTTTTTGGAAGTGCAGCCTTGACATATGAAGAATTCAACATAGTATTAACCAGATAGAAACCCGCCTGAATTCAAGACCTCACTGCCCGTTGACGAACATCCTTAGCTAATAACTTAAAGTCTTTGATACTAAGATATTTTCTTGTAGGATTGAATCGATTGAATAGCCGGTACTTAACACAATGATTAACCCAAGATTTTCGGAAAAGGTGGTCGATGGAGTACATAGCGAGACTGCAAGAAAGGGTGAAATTGAATCGTCGTCAGCCTAATCTAGAATTGAACGATTTAGTTCTCATTAAAGATCATCGTTTACTAATGTATAAAAGGTCGATGGCCCAGGTGATAAGAATACACCCTAGAAAAGACGGATCAATAAGAGTAGTAACAGTTCGCACACCAAACCAAGAGTTAAATCCGCCCACTACCAAAATCGAATTACCACCCATGAAAAATTCGAATCAACAGAGCATTCAATTGAATTTAGAATATATTGAATTTAGAGATATTGAATTAAAACTTCCAATTTTTCATTATTTGATCTTGATGAAGCAAGAGGTTACTTTTTGTTTTATTGATGTGTGTCGCCGACCACTTGCAAGTTCTGACTGCCTAACTAGAGAGCTCGCCAGCTCCACGTCGCCACCGTTGAAATCGCGAGCAGTACCGAAGGTACCCGATCGCTCTCGTACCATAGGCGCGATAACTCATGCTCCAACACTACCGCCGTTTGAGCGCCTATTCACAACAGAAACTATATTCATCGCTTCACATAGTCTCCGAAATCTATCTCTCGGCAGTGGTTTCGTAAGTATATCTGCTCGCTGAACATCCGTCGCAATATACTCCACCAATACATCTCCGCTTATATGCTTCTCGCGTATGTAATGGTACCGTATATCTATATGTTTTGTACGCTTATGAAAAACTGGATTTTTCACTAAACGTATCGCACTTTGGTTATCCACATATAGAACCGTTTCACGCTGACACTTGTAGCCTATATCTCGTAACAGTTTTCGAAGCCACACTGCTTCTTTTGTTGCCGTTGCGGCTGCTACATATTCAGCCTCAGTCGTACTGAGTACCACCATCTTTTGTCTCTGCGAAGACCACGACACCGGCCCGCTCGCCATACAAAATAAATATCCTGTCGTCGACCTGCGTGTCTCTACGTCGTTAGCGTAGTCCGCGTCGGAAAAACCTACCAGTCTTACATTGCTACCGCCGCTTCTATACTCTATGCCGTAATCTCGGGTACCGATCAAATAAGCAAAAATTCTCTTTACTGCCCTCCAATGCTCGACACTATGATTACTCACAAATCTACTCACTGAGTTTACCGCGAATGAAATGTCAGGTCGCGACACCGAGGCTAGAAATAACAAAGATCCCACAGCCTCTCGATAAGGAACATTGCTCGATCTTTCTTCATTCACTTCTACCTCCTTGAGCACCGTATGTGGATCAGCTGGTATACTCACGGGTTTTGCATCTCGCATCCCGAATTTTTCAACGATCTTACTAATATACTCACTTTGGTGCATGACTAGCGTTTTATTTACCCTATCACGCCTCAATTGCATTCCCACAAAGGAACTCGAATCCCCGATTTTTATTTTAAAATCTGTCTGCAATTGTCTAGCTAACTTATCAAGCGACGATTTTTGTTTGGCTGCGACCAACCCATCGTCCACGAACAGCGCTAAATATACAGTGTTGTCGCAACACTGACCGATAAATATGCATGGATCTGCTTCACTGCACTTGAACTTATAGCTTTTAAGAAATTCCGTGAATTTCAAATTCCAGCACCTTGGTGACTGTTTCAACCCATATAATGATTTATTCAATTTGCACAGCACGTTTTCCACTTTGAGCTCTCCCATGTTGAGACCCTCCGGTATCGCCATGAAGATTTCTTCCTGTAACTCTCCGTATAGGAACGCCGTTTGAATGTCAAATTGCAGTAGCTCGAGATCCTTCTCAGCCACTGCCGCCAGGAGCACTCTCAGCGAATCATAGCGCACCACTGGCGCAAACGTCTCGTCGAAGTCGATCCCACGTTGCTGCATAAACCCGCGAGCACACAGTCTCGCCTTATATCGTTTCTCTGTTTTTCCTATATCTTGTTTGATTCTGAAGACCCATTTTGAGTCCAGTACATTGGTACCTGGTACTCTCGGCACAATCTCCCACGTCTCGTTGATTTCATGCGCTCTGAGCTCTTCCTTAATAGCCCGTACCCACTGTGTGGCATCGCTGCTATGAATCGCCTCTTGATATGTCGTAGGAGTGATGTGTTCAGCTACGTCAAGTTCATATCGCGCTGGTCGATTCAGTGCTGCTCGATCACGAAGCACTCTTTGAGCCGCATCATCCATCACAGGCACGTCACGCACCCGTTCCTCTTGATTCTCAGCCTCGACTTCACGTCTCTGCTCCTGATGCTCCGTTACCTCTCGTACCTTGGCTTCGCCAACCGCTTGTTCGTCTCCGTCGTTGACGTCATCTTTGACTCTCGGAAGCAGTACCATTTCCTCGAATGGTTCGTCGTTGCATACGTTCACCTTACCCACTTGTTCGTGAAAAGTCGCATCTCGCGTCACACTTACACGCCTCGTTACCGGATCGTACATTCTATAGTTTGGCGAATTCTCTTCGTACCCCACGAAAATCAGTTTCTTACCTCGCAAGTCAAACTTCTTGGTAAATTGTTTTGGTATCAGTACATACGCCACCGACCCGAAAATTCTCAAGTGTTCCATGGTAGGTTTCTTGCCAACCCACGTCTCGTAGGGAGTAACAGTACCACCTGACGACACAGTTCGATTTATCACATAAATTGCTGTACTGACCGCCTCTGCCCACAACGTCAGCGGTAATGATTTCGCATGAATCATTGTCCGCGCACTTTCGACGATCGTTCGATTGTCCCTCTCCGCCTTGCCATTCTGCTGAGGAGTGTGAGGAGCAGTTGTCTCTCTCACAATACCTCTCGACTCCAGATATTCGTCCATTTGATGATTGCAAAACTCGCGGCCATTGTCCGATCTCAGGACTTGAATTGAACAACCGAACTTGTTTCTCACCTTCTTCTCGAAGATCTTAAATTTTTCAAAAACGTCAGATTTATGCCTTAAGAAGTACACATGACGGTACCCTGACGCGTCATCTTTAAACGTTAGAAAATATTTCGAACCACCCGGTGATTCGACCGACATTGGGCCACACACATCTGTGTGCATTACCTCGCCCGGTTTTGTGGACACCTTTTTCGGCTTCTTAAACGGCAACCTATGCGCCTTGCCGAGATGACACATCTCGCACACAAACTGACCTTTGTCCCCTAGCGGCACACCGCGTACAAGACCTCGCGAAACAAGCTCACGGATCGCTCGTTGGTCCACATGGCCGAGTCTCTCGTGCCACACGCGTAAATTTAACGCCACCGCGTTCGCCTCTTCTGTGCGTTTCTCGGTTACACGGAAGAGCATTCGATAAATGTCATTACGCTCGCGAACTCCCGACGCAATCACTTTTTCATCGCGCACTACGTTCACGTAATTGTCTTTGAACCGAATCTCATAACCCTTTTTAGCGATAGCACTTACCGAAAGCAAATTCTTTTTTAAGTCTGGCACGTAGAGCACATAGTCGATTCGGGCGTCGCACCACTGTCCATCAACAAACTTTTCAATATACACGGTACCGTGACCGGTAATATCGCACTCTACCCCATCTCCCAGACACACTTTCCCGCCATCACTACTGGGCTTGAAATTCGTGATCCACTCGCGTCGATTTGTCATGTGCCGTGAGGCACCGCTATCTGTGAGCCACGTGTCGCACTGCTTGGCCGAGAGCACGCTTCTCGCTTGCACTTCGTTCGGCGGCCCGAACTTTCCCGACGCGCGTTTCTCGCCACACGCCTTCTCGATCATGAACGCGCAGTCCCGCGAACTCTCACCACCGCCGTTACCGCTGCCACTGCCACCTCCCTTCTTGGAAGGGCAATTGCGTGCAAAATGTCCTATTTCACCACAACGGTAACACTCGACGCTTTTATTCTTGGTTTTATGTTTTTTACTCGGCTTGCGCGTCTCACGCTTCACCGCCGAAAATGCATTAGTATCTTCGGTACCTATGTCAAGCCGCGTCTCCTCACGGACTAATCTCTCCGTAAGATTATCCAGGGTTTGCCGCTCGGGATCCATGCTGTCCCACACGGTCTGTAGAGTGCTGTACTTCGGCGACAAACTGCCGATTATTTTTGCAATCAAAGTTAATTCAGTCACTGTCTCACCTAGATCACCGATTTGCGCGGCCATATTGCGTACCTTTGCAATATGCTGCACGACGGAGTCACTCGACGCCATGTTATAACTGTGAAACTTCTGTAGCAAAAATAATTTATTTGCTGCAGACTTCTGTTCATGTATCCGACACAAACTGTCCCACATCGCTTTTGCTGAGTCACTCACTAACAACGGCTCGAGTTGCGGATATTCTAATGCCGATGATATAAGAAACATCGCCTTTGCATTGTCGCGAATCCACTCCCTTCCCTCGTCCGATGCTGGATCTTTCGGCATCTCACGCGATCCGTCTACTATGGTATCGATTTCGTTTGCTGTAAATAACATGCGCATCTGGAACTTCCAGCCTTGGAAATTCGTTCCGTCGAATTTCCTCACATTTCGCGCTGAGATGTCTTGAGACATTTTCGATGCGAGTCACACGCACGCGCTTGCCAACAAGTACCCGTCCACGAACAAAGGCTTCCGACGCCACAACGTTTTTCGGACTACACAACTCTTACGCAATTTCGCACAACAACCACAATCACCACGCAGTTTCAGCGTGTACTGGGCCCATAACCTGATGAAGCAAGAGGTTACTTTTTGTTTTATTGATGTGTGTCGCCGACCACTTGCAAGTTCTGACTGCCTAACTAGAGAGCTCGCCAGCTCCACGTCGCCACCGTTGAAATCGCGAGCAGAACCGAAGGTACCCGATCGCTCTCGTACCATAGGCGCGATAACTCATGCTCCAACAGATCTTATTTACATCCTTATCCATTTCCCCTCAACTTCAAGTTCCTGGGCATGGTTCTATAATCAAGTTGTAAATTGCCAGATACGCTCACATTGTAATTAATAGACAAAATGCGGACATTTACATAATTTAATTACAGATTCATATGAGATCTACGCCTCATAGGGGCAGTATGTTTGGTACGTATATAGGGTCTAAGTAAAACACGTGTTCAATAATTAATGTAAATATATTTACTCGCACTATATAATACTGAAATCAAAGATGTTCTGATCTACACACGCCGGAAGTCAATCATAGAGTGGCGTGGCAGGACGAAAACATCTGCACAGGCTCAGGCTGGATCGCTGCCGTGCTATGCCGCATTTCGGTCGTCGATTGTCTTTTACATGACGAGTTGCGTTGGTATAGTCGCTGCACTACTCCCTCCTTAGCAACATGGTTACTCGTTGATATGTTGCGATCTGTTTTATGAGAACTGAACTTTTCTCGTTTTTGGTTCTGGATAAGTTCTCAGGTTTGTTGGGGTTGTTTGTTGTGCGTTCTCATTAACGACGAAAGCTGGTTTTAAACGTTCAGTAGTTCTAGTATACTTGCTAGTATACTTGCTTTTTATTTTTACGATAAACACTGTGCCGCTGAGACGCTTAACTACCCTATGCGGTCCGCGGAATGGGTACTGCAGGGAGTTTTTTGTACCTCCTTCCTTTACAAACACATGTGAGCATTCGTGAAGGTTTTCGAACGTGAATATGCTGTCTTCGCGACGGTGAGCGGCTGGTATTGCTCGTAATTTTTTCATGTCTTCCCGGAATTTTTCGACTCAGATTTGACTCGCCTGATAGTCAAAGAGTTGTTCCGTACACGAGTTCAGCTCCGGAACATTGAAGGTCTACTTTGAAGGCCGTACGAGGACCTAACAGCACTGTTTGTCGCACTTCAGTCCATCGGTGACTTTCATGGCACATTCATGCGGTTTTTAGCGATCTATGCCACCGCTCGATAATTCCATTAGATTAAGGATGGTAAGCCGTCGTTCGGATTGTTTTACAACCTGTAATTTGCGCCAGGCAACGAAATAGTGCTGACTCGATCTGCAAACCCTGGTCTGTGGTGATGCGCCTCGGAGAGCCAAATCGTGCAACCCAATTTGTGTAAAACGCCGTTGCGATCGTGCCAGCAGATATTTCAGCAACAGGAACCACTTCAGCCCATCGTGTAAAGCGGTCGATCATTGTGAGGATATACTGTTGGCCGTTTGATACAGGTAGTGGTCCAACAATATCCAGATGTAAGAGTTCGAATCCCTGAGTTTTCAAATTGCCGTGGCGTGTTTCGCACATATCGGTGAATTTTTGCACGCTGACACTGTAGACAAGTTTTAGTCCATCCGGTGACCTGTTGCACGACCGGATGGATGAGATGCTGAGTGGATGGTGTCAAATATTTTTCAACGCATTAGTGCTGGGACATATATGCGTATGTTCGTCGATCATGCATCGCAGTAGAGGGGCCTATTATTTGAAAATGTCATCTTTTTCAAGGTAAGCGCTGAGGGTTTTGATAGTAGAGTTTTCAGCTCTTCATCCTTTTCCTGGGCATCTGCGAAGTCGTCTGGGTTTGGTAATGTTGGCATGACGATCATGTTTGTTCGCGAAAGGGCGTCTGCAACAACGTTTTCATCACCAGACACATTAACGAATTCCGTCGTGAATTCAGATACGAATTACAGTTGTCCACATTGCCTCGGTGAAGCTTTTTCTGGCTTTTGTTTAAAGGCGAAAACCAGTGGTTTATGGTCTGTGTGGATAATGCATTGTCTGCCTTCGACCATATGGCGGAAAAATTTCACAACTAGATAAGCGGCCAATAACTCTCGATCGTATGTGCTGTACCGCTTTTGAGCATCACTGAAACGTTTTGAGAAAAACGCAAGGGGTTCCCAGTCGCCATCCTGATGTTGCTCCAGAACTGCTCCTGCCACCGTATTGGACGCGTCAGTAGAAATAGCTTAAGGTTCGCCGTTTATGAGGTGAACGAGTAGGGTTGCGTTGACCACCATTTCCATACTGGCATCGAATGCTTGCTCGGATCTACCGTCCCATATAATTTTTCGCTTACCCGTTTTTCGCCTATCTACAGTAGCGGCGTCAAGGTGTGCCAGCGTATTTGCAGCGTTTTCATAGAATCGTCGATAGAAGTTGACGATGTCTAAATAACGACGAAGTTCGGATATTGTTGACGGCTTATTAAAAGCCTTTATCGCTTGAACTTTACTTGGAAGTGGTTTGATTCCTGTAGAGCTTATTTTATGCGATAGGTATTCGATTTCTGTCGTCCCAACTTCACATTTCACTGGGTTGACGCGTAATCCGTGGTCCTCCAGTTGCCGAAAAACGTTGCGCAAGTGTTTTTTATGCTCTTCTATGGAAGAAGATGCTATGAGAATGGCATCCAAGAATGCAAAAGCGTAATCGATGCCTCTCAAAGCCGAATCGAGTAATCGTTGGAAAGTTCGCGTAGCGTTTCTGTGGCCAAACGTCATTACGGGAAACTCAAATAAACCGAATGGTGTAGTTACAGCAGTTTTCTGAATGTCTTTTGGAGCGACAGGCACTTGAAAATATGATTTAGCAAAGCCTATTTTGGATAATATATTTTTCCCTCCCAGGTGTTGGGTTATGTCGTGAATGTGCGGTATTGGATATCTGTCGGGTATTGTGACAGCATTCAAACGACGATAATCTGCACATGACCGCAATTCGAGATTCTTCTTTTGTTTCATCAGCAATGGACTGCCCACAGGGCAACTGGATGTGCCACATATTCCTTGTTCTAGCATAAATTCAAATTCGGCACGTGCGGCTTTGAAACTTTTCTGGTGGTAATCTTCGTGGCCGGTAAGCTGTAGGCGGTCCAGTTGTCACAATATAATGCATTACATCGTGAGTTTTTGCATTTGGCGTGTATGTTACGATGGTCAAGTTCGAGAAATTTTAGAGCCTGTTAGTTGCGCCAGGGCACGAAATAGTGCTGACTCGAATCGCAAACCCTGGTCTGTGGTGATGCGCCTCAGAGAGCCAAATCGTGCAACCCAATTTGTGTAGAACGCCGTTGCGATGGTGTCGGCAGATATTTCAGCAACAGGAACCACTTCAGGCCATCGTGCAAAGCGGTCGATCATTGTGAGGATATACTGTTGGCCGTTTGATACAGGTAGTGGTCCAACAATATCTAGATGTATATATTTGAATCGTCCTGAGTTTTCAAATTGCCGTGGCGTGTTTCGCACATATCGGTGAATTTTTGCACCCTGACACTGTAGACAAGTTTTAGTCCATCCGGTGACCTGTTGCATGACCGGATGGATGAGATGCTGAGTGGATGGTGTCAAATATTTGTCGACGTATTGATGCTGGGACATTTATGCGTATGTTCGTCGATGATGCATCGCAGTAGAGAGGCCTATTATTTGAAAATGTCATCTTTTTCAAGGTAAGCGCTGAGGGTTTTGATAATAGAGTTTTCAGCTCTTCATCCTCTTCCTGGGCATCTGTGATGTCGTTTGAGTTTAGAGGTGTTGCCATGACGATCGTGTTTGTTTGCAAAAGGGTGTTTGCTATAACGTTTTCGTCACCAGGCATATCAACGAATTCCATCGTGAATTCAGATACGAATTGCAGTTGTCCACATTGCCGCGGTGAAGCTTTTTCTGGCTTTTGTTTAAAGGCGAAAACCAGTGGTTTTTGGTCTGTGTGGATAATGCATTGTCTGCCTTCGAAAAACGCAAGGGGTTTCCATTCGCCATCCTTAAGTTGCTCCAGAACTACTCCTGCCGCTGTATCGGACGCATCACTAGAAATAACTAAAGGTACGCCGTTTATGGGATGAACGAGTAGGGTTGCGTTGACCACCATTTCCTTACTGGCATCGAATGTTTTCTCGGATCTACCGTCCCATATAATTTTTCGCTTGTCGTTTTTTCGGCTCTCTACAGTAGTAGCGTCAAGGTGTGCCAGCGTTTTTCAGCATTTTTGCAGCGTTTTTGCAGCGTTTTTATAGAATCGTCGATAGGAGTTGACGATGCCTTAATAACGACGAAGTTCGGATATTGTTGACGGCTTATTAAAAGCTTTTACCGCTTGAACTTTACTTGGAAGTGGTTTGATTCCTGTAGAGCTTATTGTGTGCGATAGGTATTCGATTTCGGTCTTCCCAAGTTCACATTTCGCTGGGTTGACGTGTAATTTGTGGTCCTCCAGTTGCCGAAAAACGTTGCGCAAGTGTTCTTTATGCTCGTCTATGGAAGAAGATGCGATGTGAATGGCATCCAAGTATGCAAAAGCGTAATCGATGCCTCTCAAAGCCGAATCAAGTAATCGTTGAAAAGTTCGCGCGGCGTTTGTGAGGCCAAACGGCATTACAGGAAACTCAAATAAACCGAATGGTGTTGTTACGGCAGTTTTCTGAATGTCTTTTGGAGCGACAGGCACTTGAAAATATGATTTAAAAAAGTCTATTTTGGAAAATATATTTTTCCCTGCCAGGTGCTTGGTTATGTCACGAATGCGCGGTGGCACGTCACGTCACGTGCTACCAGTGTGTTTCTAAGCGTACAAAATGGTACTGCAGATCTATTGGCACGTCAGGTCAGCTTATGTGACACCACGTGAGCTCACATGACGTGGCAGCAATGTGTTTTTACCTTTATTTTCGGATGTAACGTATTTCACCGTGTTAACAGTACCTCTGTCACGCGATATTTTATCTGCCATTTCTAAGAGTTTCATCGGTTTCGCATCTTCGGCGACGGTGAATATTTCGCGAACTCGAGCAGGAAGCTTATTTAGCCAAAATGTTTTTCGCTTACCTGGTTGTTTGCCGATCCATTTGTCACCATAATTGTGAAGGCTTCAAGTCGGCCAATTCAAGTTCCGATAATGCCTTTGCTCGATATCTGTTCGATACGTTTCGATACTTGTTTTTATTATACCATTCATGTTAAACTTTAAAGTTATTTCTCATACTGCTTATGCTTCGCGAAGTATTGATCTACAGTTTTATACGCGTCAGCAAATTAAATATTGAACTATTGGTATTCAAGAAAAATTATAAGCAGCATGAGGAATGATCAAAGTTCAAAATAATTAGTCGTAAGCAAATGTAATGTAAACAAAATTATGCTATATAAAGAACGAATTAATGTGAATAAAATCAATCTTAGCGTGGACAAAGCTTTTTATTTATCCTTGGTGAGGCTGCTAGGGGCGCTAAGGTTAGTTGAGTTCTGGCACTGAGCTTGAATCCAACGGTTCTATTAGAATTCCTAATTGCTGGTATTGTACTAGAAGTTAGCGCTAAAATAGAATCATTCAACATTTCTATTAGAATTCTTAATTTCTGGTATTGTACTAGAGGTTAGCGCTAAAATAGAATTGTTCAAAGGTGAGAATACGTACTGAACGTATCCTACATCACCTGATACTAGTTGAAGTTTGAGTTCTTGTACTGTACTTGAATTCAGCATTTTAACTGAACTAGCTGGTTTCTAGTATTGCACTAGAAGGCAGTGTCCAAAGGACTCCTTTCTGAAGGCTAGAATAAGTGCTGTACTTAGTCTACGTCCGACCTACAGAAAAAGGACCGACATCAGGTGCTCGAAATACAATAACGACACCTATCAAGAGCGATTCAAGAAAAGCCTTGGTCGCTATATAAAAACATTGGTGACCCCGACGTAATCTTCAGAAGTAAGATCAAGAACGTTTGCATTGATTAATTAGCACACCTTAGCTCGTGACCATGGAGATGATTGCAGAAGAGCAATCTGTTCTGGGAGCAGATATTCAGAAGCTCAATAAGAGAATCACAAAAGATTCATATGAACGCAAAACGAGAGAGTACCTCGATACAATGATGGCAGATTTAGATTCTTACTGGAAGAAGTTCCAGGCAAATCACGCCAATATGCAGCTCATGAAAGATGAAAACACCGAGCATCCATATTTTAAGCTCGGCTACTACGATGCAATTACTGTCGTGTGTAGGGACATCAAACTATGGATACGAAAAGCTGAAGACAAACTTGCAGCTAAAACTTCGAACGAGATTACAACAGCCAGTTTTGATAAAGAGGGCGAAGAGCCCAACAAATTCAAAGTAACAAGTGACCTAGTTTCACAAGATGAGGAGCTACTCGTCAAGCGAATACGAAGACAAAAGGCATTGATGAAGAGCATCGCTCTCTTCATCAAAGATATAGAAAGCAAACTTGAGGAAAGGCAAGTACAAGCATACTACGAGTTCAAGAAAACTCGACTGCAAGAATACGAGCTACAATTATCACAAAATGACCAATTGATTTGCGAAAACACGGTAGTCGCGAATTCGGAGGGCTACACAGCTGAATACTTTAACGAGCTGATGAGCTGGTTGCATGATACGGTTATAATATTGCAACAGCAGCTTCAAGAGGCAACAGATTCAGTGGAATCTAGCACTGAAATCTCCTCCAACATTAAATTACCTCAAATTACACTACCCTGTTTCGACGGAACCTATTTGGGTTGGCCTGAGTTTTATGATTTGTATACGCAGCTTATTCATAGTCGCTCTATTGAGAAAGCTCAGAAAATGCATTGCTTAATAAGCAACCTGACTGGGGAAGCGAAACGATTAATCAAACATTTACCGGTGTCAGCAGAAAATTACGACGACGCTTGGACTATAATCAAGAATCGTTATAACAACAAAAAACTGCTGGTAAATCATCTTCTAACTAAGCTTCTGTCACAGTCATCATGTGTGACAGAGTCCGCGACAGCTATTAAATCATTGCATGACACTACAAATGAATGTTTGATGGCTCTGAAGAATTTAGGCTAATCGATTGATACATGGGATCCAATATTATTATACTTGCTCATAAAGAAGTTAGACCGCTCTACACACGCATTATATGAGCAATCACTAGCTGAACCAAGAGAATTGAGTACAGTCAATGAGTTTTTAAAGTTCTTGGAATATCGCTTCCAAAGCCTCGAAGTTACAGGCGGAAGTAATCATCGACAATCCAAACCGTCTTCTCTTTTAACTGCATCCAATGCTGTTAAATGTGTTGTATGCCAAGAATTGCATCCTCTATATGCTTGCAAAGCATTTCTGGCATTGACACCTGAGGTTCGATTGGAAGTCGCAAAAAGGCACAACTTATGTTTGAATTGTTTAAAGTAAGGTCATCGCAGTAAACAGTGTTCATCAAGAAGCTGCAAAAACTGCGAAAAGAAGCATAATTCATTGCTTCATTTAGATGCATCGGCAGTGAAAACACACCAGCAAAATACCACCACACACAATACAACCACAGTAAAGTCACAAAATAATCTAGGTTCAATTCAAAATAAACCAAGCTCAACCACTCTGGTCGCTCAAGAGAATACTGCCAAAAATAAATATGTGATGCTAAGCACAATTGTGGTAAATATCTCTGCACCGGATGGTACAGTATGAATGCCGAGCAATTTTAGATTCAGGATCTCAGTTGAATTTCATCACAAGCAATTAGCAAACAAACTTGGATTGAATGTAACCCCTGAAAAATTGAGTATTCGAGGCATTGGTCAAGGAAAGCAAACAGCCGAGTCAATAGTTAACGTTTTGGTGCATTCTAGAACTACCGGACATTCAACAAGAATTGAATCTTTCACGTTAACACAAATTACTACCGACAAGCCATCACGTTTCACCGATGTCTCAGCATGGCCAATTCCAAAGAACATTAAATTGGCTGATCCCGATTACAATTATCCAGCCAGAATAGATCTCCTTATTGGAGCAGAAAACTATCTTGAACTCTTATCAGTTGGGCAAATACGACTTGGACCAAAGCTACCAATACTTCAAAACACTGTTTTCGGATGGATTCTGTCGGGCAAGGTAGTCGAAAAATCCCCGTCTGAAGTATGCTGCGGAATCTGTAGCCACGACTCCAACGAACTTGAAAATAAAGTCCAAAATTTCTGGAAATTAGACGATGTAGGACCATCAGCTCAGTTAACTCATCAAGAAAGAATATGCGAAGAACATTTTAATGCCCACACCATCCACGAAAAGGATGGAAGATTCGTTCTGAAATTACCATTTGCAAAAGATCCACTGTTAGTAGGAGATTCAAAGGAAAGAACATTACAACGTTTCTTGTCTTTGGAGCGCAAATTAAACAAAGATCAATCATTGAAAAATCAATATACAAATTGCATAGAAGAGTATTTGCGTCTAGGACACATGGAGGAAGTGAACATGAACGTTCTTCCTAAACCACATTATTTCTTGCCACACCATGGTGTCTTAAGGCCTGATAGCACAACGACTAAGTTGAGAGTGGTATTCGATGCTTCGGCTAAAACATCGACAAATATTTCGCTCAACGATATACTGTATACAGGTCCATCACTCCAAGAAGATGTTTTCACTATACTTTTGCGCTTCCGCCTTCCAAAGTTTGTATTCACGGCGGACATCGAAAAAATTTAGTGCCAAGTGAGGGTGAGAGAAGAGGATCAGAAATATCAACTAATATTGTGGAGAGATAACCCAAATGAAAGTATCAGGTGCAACCAACTTTCCACAGCTACTTATGGGGTTACAACCGCCCCTTACTTAGCGATAAAATGCCTCAGGCGGCTAGGATCTGAGAATAAAATTTCAAGTCCTCTAGCCGCGGAAGCTATAACCAGTAATATTTATGTTGACGATGTCATGGCTGGATCAAATAGTCTAAGACCAACAATCGAAATGAAAAACCAATTACGCCAAGTTCTTCTTTCTGGTGGATTTAAACTAAGAAAATGGTGTGCAAACCACACTCAGCTGCTAGAAGACATCTCTAATGATGATCGTGCAATCCAATTCACAGTCAACGGCAAAGACGATGAGCACATAAAAACGCTAGGCGTAAACTGGCTACCCAATTCTGACAATTTCCG
The DNA here is from genome assembly GCA_947369275.1 of Nemotelus nigrinus. Taxonomy (NCBI): domain Eukaryota; kingdom Metazoa; phylum Arthropoda; class Insecta; order Diptera; family Stratiomyidae; genus Nemotelus; species Nemotelus nigrinus. Next base: position 106,878,928 of record OX376372.1, read on the forward strand.
GGTACAAGTCTTGCAGTCAAACGCAACTAGAGTGACGAAAAGGACCGTATCTTCAGACATTGCCCACATTTTCGACCCACTAAGGATAATGAGCCCAGTTGTGATTAAGGCCAAAATCTTCTTACAAAAATATGGAAGTTGAATCTTGAATGGGACGCGGCAGTACTCAGTGGATGGATTTCCGTCAACAATTGAAAACTTTAGTGAACATTCAGTTCCCAAGGCATTTATTTTCTCGAGGAACGCCGCATAGTACTCAGATTTATGCATTCAGTGATGTATCGGAAAAGGCATATGGATCAGCGATCTACATTAGCTCAAAACATAAAGATGGCACTATCGCAGTACGATTTGTTATGATACTCCTTACCAACCCGTCTCAAACCCTTTTATCCCCGACTGGGACACAAGGGTGGCAGTCTTCGTGCGGCTTTTGCTCACAAGAAGGGCCGTGAGTGGGCGCCACTCGTTTCGAATTCGAAGATCTGCCTTCCTGCCGTCGCCCCGAAGCGAGAAGACTGCGACGGTTATCTCTCGACAGAAACGAAAAAGATTCCGATATATTACCGAAAGTAAGAAACTCTAAACCGGGGCAAAAAAAGAATGATTGAAAACGCCAGCGTTACATCAATCGTCACAATGTGCTTTATTCGGTCACTAATGCTCTAAGCTCAACTTCACTAACACGGCGCCGCGTTTCTCTTTTCGCTTTGACGTTAATTCACTACTACAACTCCTCAATTTTCTACATTAACTGATATCATTGGTCGGAATTCTTCTTAGCCTAAATGCTACCTATAATCGATTCTGAGTGCCTTGCACGTACCTGTGACCGCTTTCCGCCGTCGAACTCGTCACCCGCCTTACGCTTTCTCGTCGATAATTGGTCTCCTGCTCTTTCCCAATTCGTCGCCGCCTTGATCGACGGTACTTCCCTGATTAACAGTCTTATCGTGACACTCGTTATCTGTCAGCTGGCCTGGCCGTTTCTCTTCGCCCACTGTGGCTATTCGATTCTTTCGCCGGTTTTTTTCCTCCAATGGTACGTTGGAAATATTGCACAAGGTTCTCGTCCAAGGTGGATATGCTCGAGTTCTTCGCCAATTCCGTAGGTGCACCTATCTGATGAATCGTTGGCCTCCGCTCGTTGTATTCCAAAATGTCCCAAAAAGAAAGTCACGTATCAGTTTAAAAACAGCGGCTGTTCGCAATGCGGCTGACTCTTACCTCGTCCGGACCCAACAAGAAAGAGCTAATGGCTATACCTAGCCTCGGTGGACAAACAAACTACCGCTTCAGCGAGATTTATGTGAAAACAGTTTTCCTTCTCGTACCATGTATTTCATAACTGGGTGCAATGCACTCTTGCCCTTTGGTGCACCAAACGAAAATCTTTCTTTACCACTTATTTCGCTCGGCGGTCCGAACGCAGCCTTCCGGATCCTTCCAGTCGGCTGGAATTAACGGTGCGTTCAACCACTTGGCGGCGTTCCTGTCGCCGATCTTCAGTTCGTTTTGAGGTTTCGCAAGAACCATAACAAACTTGACCAGGTGCGGCGGTCTTTTCGTGCAACTTAAGTGTCGAATCGAATAGATTATTGTGTGCAATCTCCAGATACTCGGTTCGTGCATGGTCTGTGTGGTGTTGGTGACTAGTCGCGGCGGAGCGAATATCGGCATTCGCTTCTTCATCCAGTTCACGGGTTGTCTCGTTTCTGGACCAAGTCCTCGGCGTTCGTTTGACATGAATCGTCGGCGATGGCCTGGTCTGGCGAGGAGCAACTTCCTTCATCGACGGGGGACAGCGCCTATCCTCATTTATTCATTTACTCATTCATCATTTATTCATCTATAACTATTCATCTATAACTATTCGTCTATAGCTATTCATCTATACCTATATTTTCTTTTTTTTCCATTCGTATAATTTGCTTTCTTTATTTTATTTTTTTAGTCTATCGCTGGCGTAACATCACCCCCACCCCCAGAAAATTACGGAGTGATTCTCGAAAATTAATACCCGAACACATCGCGAGTTCCGATACCACGTCGCGCCGTTCCACAACGGAGCCGCGTTTAATCTTACTTTGGTTCTACCCAGAATCATCTTTGCAGCCACACTCATACTCATTATCACTTCGTGATATATATTAGGTAATTCTTTTTGCGGTACGACCTATATGTATTCTAAATTTATTTTATTCCTAACTGAATTTGCTAAGTTTCCCATCACCATCTGTATCTAAATCTATCCGCAACTAATTCAACCCGCCACCGTACTATGTTCGAACTAATAATTGTTTTTATTTGTAACCCACCACCATACGTTTTATTATTTGTACCCACACTGTTATTGTCCTTACTGGGCCTGGAGTATGGTCGTACCGCCTGCCATGCAACATTCTTAATATCTATAACCACCACCTCTTAGTTTTAAATACATATGTACTTCCTCCAAGTTTCCCGCAATTACAAAAAGATTAACTTATGGGTATGTCGCACACACTCCCGTCCTTTCTAGCTTAAGATCATCTTCGTATTTCTTTATTCCACGTACCGTTTTAGATCTTTCGTATGACATGTTCCCGCGTTTTTACCCTGGCGGTCCACTAGCTGGTAGGTCCACCCGGAGACTTGCTTCTGTATCCAAAAGGGTCCAACATACTCAGGTGCCAGTTTTGCGGAATAAAACTTCGCCGCATCCGAGAGAGTGTAATTCTTCCGCCAAACGGTCTCTCCCTCTCCATAACCCACGTCCCGTTTCCGTAAATGATACTTTTGGGAACTCTGTCGAACCGCGGCCTTCATTCGCTCTCGCACGTCCACTCGTACCCGCTCAAGCTCCACGGCTCTGGCTTCCGGCTCTAGACTTTCCTGCCTCACTTCCGGCCGTTCTTTATCGTGGTGATAAGTCACCATTTCTCGCCCGAAGTTAAGGAAGTAAGGAGTGACTTGTGCGAGTTCGTGCTTATAGGTCCGCAAGGCGCACGCGATTTTCGCCAGATCCTGATCCCACCGCCGATGGTTTTCCGTGACATATGATCGCAACATACGTTTGATATCTTGATTTTTGCGTTCCGCAGGATTAGCTTGCGGATGATATAACGCCGTGTACTTTATTTTCGTTCCATACTTTGCGGTCATGTCTTGGAGATACTTCCCTCTAAACTGGACACCGTTATCACACATGAGCCACCGGGGTACCCCAAACAATAAAAACACTTGGTCCTCGAGCACTCTGGTAACCGCGGAGGCCGTTGCCTGCCGTAAAGGGAAAAGTAGGGTGAACTTACGTAGTCAAGGACGGTTAAGATGTAATTGTGCCCCTGACTAGTTCGTGGCAGAGGCCCTACCAGGTCCACACAAACCATTTCCCAAGGTTGCTGAGCTTCACCACTTCGGGAGACCATGAACCCAGCCGGAGCTCGTCTCTCCACTTTACTTGCTTGGCACACCTTACACCTCCTCACGTAGGTGGTGACGTCTGTCGCCATCTTCGGCCAATAATATTTTGCTCTCACTCGTCCTAACGTGCGACTGGCCCCCGTATGTCCGGCTACTGGGTCGTCATGGCAGCGGTACAAAATTTCCTTCCGCTCTGCCTTCGGTATTACCCTCTTCGAAGCCTCCGCTCCTTCTAACTCAGGATAACACCCCGGTAAATGCTTCCACAAAGATTCTCCGGCTACGCGCCAATCTGCGTAACGCTCCGGTGCCCCTAGCACTTTGTCCCTCATGATTTCAAACCACCTGTCACCTTCACAGGTGATGGCTGCTACCTCTCCGTCTGGCAGCATGCGCGAGAGAGCGTCAGGGACTAGATGGTCCTTACCCTTCTTATGAATGATATCAAAACTATGTTCCTGGAAACGCACGGCCCACCTTGCCAAACGCCCCGTCGGATCTTCCAGATTGCGAAGCCAAACTAAAGAATAGTGGTCCGTTACCACTGAGAACTTCGATCCCTCCACATACGGCCTCAGTTTCTCGATGGCCCATAAAACCGCAAGGCACTCTTTCTCAGTTGTGGAGCATTTGCGCTCCGTTTTGGTCAAGGATCTGCTAAGATAGCATATGACCTTCTCCCCATCCGGGTGGTTCTGCAATAGCACTGCTCCTAACCCTCGTTCTGACGCGTATGTTCTGAATGCAGAAGGGCAGACGATAGTCTGGACACGTTAAGATCGGTGCGGTGGCCAAATTCATTTTTGCCTGCGTGAAAGCATCCTGACATTTCTGGGTCCACAAGAACTTTTGATTTTTCTTTAATTGAGTGGTTAGTGGCGACAACATTGTGGCGAAAGCTGGTATAAAGCGCCGGTACCAGGATACCATTCCCAAAAATTGTCTCACCCCCTTCACGGTGGTAGGAGGAGGAATATCCAGCAAGCATTTAACTTTGTCGGGGTCCACATTCAGGCCTTTTTCGTCCACCACGTAGCCCAGGTATTTAAGTTGTGGTCGATCGAATTCGCATTTATCCCGGAACACCCGCAACCCCGCCTTCCTGAGACCCTCGAAAACCTCTCGCAGATCTTCCACATGCTTTGGGAAATCCGGGGTCACTACAATAAGGTCGTCTAAATAAGTAAAGACGTACGGCTCCAGATCAGGACCCAAAACTTGGTCAATTAACCTCTGCCAAGTCGCAGGGGCGCTCTGCAGCCTGAATGGCATTCTTCTGAATTGAAACAGGCCCCGATGTGGCACAGTAGAAGCTGTATTTTTTTTTTGTTTTCAGCCATGGGCACTTGCCAATAAGCTGACTTGATGTCTAGGGAAGACAGGTACTTGGCTTCTCTTAGCTTGTCCAGCGTAGCCGACACGTAGGGTATGGGATAGGCATCGTGTTCCGTGACCCGGTTTAGTTTACGGTAATCCACACAAAATCGATAGGAGCCGTCCTTCTTTTTCACCAACAATATGGGCGATGCCCAGGGACTGACAGACCTCTCCACTATTCCCTGAGCTAGCATGTCGTTCAGCTCGGCGTTGATGTGCTGTTGAACCGCAGGCGACACCGGGTAATAGCGTTGCTTTATTGGCGGCGACTCTGTCTTGATGACGTGTTCCACCCGAGTGGTACAGCCGACCCCTTCCCCCATTAAGTTGAACTCCTCAGTCAACATTTGGTCGAGCGCCGCTTGTTCTGCCCCCGACAGCCGACTGCGTGCCCTGAGCTGTTCCTCCTGCACCACCCGTACAGCGCTGACCAAATCCCACGTATTCTCACTTAACTTCAATACTACTTCGAACCGTTTGGCGAAGTCCACCCCCAGAATCAGGGTCAACGGCAAAGAAGGAACCACCAGCACCCGCAACCACTCCAGCTTCTCCCTTAGCTTAAACGGAACTACCGCTTTCCCGATGATGGAACATCCTTGGTCGTTGGCCAACCGTATTGTCCGCTGGTTGGTCGCCAGGAGCTCCACTCCCAGCTCCGTCATCGCCCGCCAACCCTCTCCACCCACTACCGTATTGTCAGCGCCAGAATCTAATAGCCCCAGGAATTTACGTCCCATCACATCCACCTCGAGGTGTGGCCTCTCATCTCCTTGCTTCTGATCCAATACGTAGCTTAGTTGCGCGGCTCTGTTCGTCTCGCTCGGCGTGTCCAGGCTGCCGCCTACTGGACACCGTGCCCGTTTCCCGAAGATTCTGGTGGACTCCTCCTACTTCCGGAGTCTCTGCGTGGTTGCCACCCATTATGACTCGGTCTTCCCCGACAGTTTGAGCAATTAATTTTTCTCACGCCTACCCGACCACAGCCGAAACACTTAGGAGGCTCAGGGCAATTCCGGGAAGTGTGCCCATTCCGTCGGCAATTCCAGCACTGAATATCATTGCCAGTGATAGTCGCTATATCCACCCTGTCTGCACACTCCGCGTACGCCAGATCCGGTTCCAACAACCATTGAGACTTGCGAGTAGGCGGTGGTAAATAGGCTTCTACAGCGACTCTCGTTGCTTCTAAGGAATGACCCACTCGGATAAGATCGGCAATGGTCCGTACTGGGGTTAGTGCCAGTTGTGTCTGATAAAAAGGAGCGATGTTCCTCTTAAGGATCTTCAACTTCTCCTCTTCCGAACACGGGATTGCGCGGCGTCTAAACAGCCCCTCCATCACCGAGACGTATACTCCCATGGTTTCTTCTGGCCCTTGTGTGCGTCTCGTGATCTCTCCGAGCAGGCGATCATCGTGATTTGGTGGCAAGAATTCAGCGCGCATCTCCTGGATGAGTTCCTGCCACGAACTTACCCTGGATCGATTCGCCCGAAACCAAACTAACGCCTTCCCCTCAAAAATTTCCAATGCCGACTGAAACAACTGCCCTGTGGTAACTCCCCTTGCAATTCGCAGCTCTTCCACACGCTCGAGGAAAGCACTGAGCGACCCCGAGTCCCCACTATAATGCAAACCCCATTTTGCCACCTCTTGCTTTTTTCCCAGCAGCGGTACCATCCTGGGTGTCAAAGTCGAAGGGTCATTAGGGATTTCTAAATCGGGAACGGGCTCCACAGCCCCGCCGACATTCCGTTCCATCTCTCGGCTGGGCGTTGATTCCCGCTCGTTGTTATGGGCGTCTTCTGATGCATTGGCTGACCCTGCCTCCTCCTCATTCTCCTCCTCACCTTCGGCCTTTACTAACAGTTCGCCCATTGCCATAATCAGCCGAGTCCGGAGTTTGCTGGCCTCTTCCCCCATCTCCTCGTTGTCGTGTTGTGCGTTCTTCAACCTTCGATTCCCCAACTCAATCTTAGTTTTAACTTTAAAGAATTCCGACGACTGCTGCCCCCCCCCCCTGAAAACCTGAAATCAAAGTCTGGACCTCGAGGATTTTCCCCTCTACTGCCTCCAAATCCTCCTTGAGAGTGAAAGGGTATTGCCTCACGGATATCAGAGAGGTATCAATCGAGGCTTCCGCTCTCATGGCCACTCGAAGCGTCTTTCTCATCCACTCTACCGTTCCGGTCGGCTGGCCCCGGATCTCCAGCTCATAGGCAAGCTCATCTTTATTGAGCCGATCCACCAGTATTTTTGTTGCTTGATCCATTTCGATGTGATTGCGCACCTCTCAGGTTGAAACTAAAGATGTATTACCCGCTCCTATACTACACACAATAATTCGCTGTGATCTATCCGGCTAAGTCTAAAACTGTTCTTACTGTACCACGTTACCGTAAGAAACCCCCAAGGACCGGAAGGTTCAAATTGCTGACTGCACCAGGCCCCACACAAAACTAGGCCGTCTTCCAGGATTCCACTCGACTCACGCACCTCCTGACCACTTATCGACTCCCGACAAGCTGTCTCTTTTCAATTTCACGGCTTAGCGATTACCTACGCTTTGCCATTCCCTTGCTCTGAAATAATAAAACACCGGGAGACACCACTCCAACCAATTGGGCCCTATTCTACTCTGTAGCTACTAGATTTACACAAAAGCTAATTAACCATGAAAATGAAGCGAACTTGAGCGCATAGATGCAAGATTTGAGAGTTATACTCGTGGTTTACTTGGCGTATTCAACAACTGATAAGAGAATTTCATCTGATAGCGACACTCCACAAGCTAAATTAGATCACAGCCTGCTAGAGGTTTCAACTCCCCATCAAAGATTCCAATTGGAAATTTTACAACAAAGACGATAATCCCAAAGAGCACTCAACCCCCGGTCTCGACTTATCCACGCGACACTCTGAAATCTTCACCAATGCGGAGTTTGACACAATATATTTTCTTTTTAAAATTTTACATCAACACAGCAACAAACAGCATATTCATATCACGATCTATCACTCACACAGCCTAGCCTTCAGTAGGTAGAACCAAATATTTGAATATAAAATATGCTGAAAATTTTATTTAATATATATCTGTATATATATATATAAAGACCCTGAAAGCAGGATCCAAATCAAATTCAAAACGTACGCTATAATATTCTGAGCTTTGATCACTATATACGTACGCTTCTGACCATATGCCACTGTTCTCCGACTTTGAATCTTTGTAACGGTATCTTTAAATCGTTATCTTTGTATATACATCTTTATATCGTCTCTACGGTGATTTTAATTTGCCCCCGTTCACGTACTTTGATCGAATCTGAGCACTAAGTTTATCCAAAATTGCGACTACCTGTTAGCCAAAATTAAACGCTTCCTCGAACCGAAATCGAAAACCGTTTTTTTTTTGTTTTTAACTGAAATTATGAGCCCCACGTTGGGCGCCACAAGGGTGGCAGTCTTCGTGCGGCTTTTGCTCACAAGAAGGGCCGTGAGTGGGCGCCACTCGTTTCGAATTCGAAGATCTGCCTTCCTGCCGTCACCCCGAAGCGAGAAGACTGCGACGGTTATCTCTCGACAGAAACGAAAAAGATTCCGATATATTACCGAAAGTAAGAAACTCTAAACCGGGGCAAAAAAAGAATGATTGAAAACGCCAGCGTTACATCAATCGTCACAATGTGCTTTATTCGGTCACTAATGCTCTAAGCTCAACTTCACTAACACGGCGCCGCGTTTCTCTTTTCGCTTTGACGTTAATTCACTACTACAACTCCTCAATTTTCTACATTAACTGATATCATTGGTCGGAATTCTTCTTAGCCTAAATGCTACCTATAATCGATTCTGAGTGCCTTGCACGTACCTGTGACCGCTTTCCGCCGTCGAACTCGTCACCCGCTTTACGCTTTCTCGTCGATAATTGGTCTCCTGCTCTTTCCCAATTCGTCGCCGCCTTGATCGACGGTACTTCCCTGATTAACAGTCTTATCGTGACACTCGTTATCTGTCAGCTGGCCTGGCCGTTTCTCTTCGCCCACTGTGGCTATTCGATTCTTTCGCCGGTTTTTTTCCTCCAATGGTACGTTGGAAATATTGCACAAGGTTCTCGTCCAAGGTGGATATGCTCGAGTTCTTCACCAATTCCGTAGGTGCACCTATCTGATGAATCGTTGGCCTCCGCTCGTTGTATTCCAAAATGTCCCAAAAAGAAAGTCACGTATCAGTTTAAAAACAGCGGCTGTTCGCAATGCGGCTGACTCTTACCTCGTCCGGACCCAAAAAGAAAGAGCTCATGGCTGTCCGCCTTCCACCTAGCCTCGGTGGACAAACAAACTACCGCTTCAGCGAGATTTATGTGAAAACAGTTTTCCTTCTCGTACCATGTATTTCATAACTGGGTGCAATGCACTCTTACCCTTTGGTGCACCAAACGAAAATCTTTCTTTACCACTTATTTCGCTCGGCGGTCCGAACGCAGCCTTCCGGATCCTTCCAGTCGGCTGGAATTAACGGTGCGTTCAACCACTTGGCGGCGTTCCTGTCGCCGATCTTCAGTTCGTTTTGAGGTTTCGCAAGAACCATAACAAACTTGACCAGGTGCGGCGGTCTTTTCGTGCAACTTAAGTGTCGAATCGAATAGATTATTGTGTGCAATCTCCAGATACTCGGTTCGTGCATGGTCTGTGTGGTGTTGGTGACTAGTCGCGGCGGAGCGAATATCGGCATTCGCTTCTTCATCCAGTTCACGGGTTGTCTCGTTTCTGGACCAAGTCCTCGGCGTTCGTTTGACATGAATCGTCGGCGATGGCCTGGTCTGGCGAGGAGCAACTTCCTTCATCGACGGGGGACAGCGCCTATCCTCATTTATTCATTTACTCATTCATCATTTATTCATCTATAACTATTCATCTATAACTATTCGTCTATAGCTATTCATCTATACCTATATTTTCTTTTTTTTCCATTCGTATAATTTGCTTTCTTTATTTTATTTTTTTAGTCTATCGCTGGCGTAACATCACCCCCACCCCCAGAAAATTACGGAGTGATTCTCGAAAATTAATACCCGAACACATCGCGAGTTCCGATACCACGTCGCGCCGTTCCACAACGGAGCCGCGTTTAATCTTACTTTGGTTCTACCCAGAATCATCTTTGCAGCCACACTCATACTCATTATCACTTCGTGATATATATTAGGTAATTCTTTTTGCGGTACGACCTATATGTATTCTAAATTTATTTTATTCCTAACTGAATTTGCTAAGTTTCCCATCACCATCTGTATCTAAATCTATCCGCAACTAATTCAACCCGCCACCGTACTATGTTCGAACTAATAATTGTTTTTGTTTGTAACCCACCACCATACGTTTTATTATTTGTACCCACACTGTTATTGTCCTTACTGGGCCTGGAGTATGGTCGTACCGCCTGCCATGCAACATTCTTAATATCTATAACCACCACCTCTTAGTTTTAAATACATATGTACTTCCTCCGCAATTAAAAAAAGATTAACTTATGGGTATGTCGCACACACTCCCGTCCTTTCTAACTTAAGATCATCTTCGTATTTCTTTATTCCACGTACCGTTTTGGATCTTTCGTATGACATGTTCCCGCGTTTTTACCCTGGCGGTCCACTAGCTGGTAGGTCCACCCGGAGACTTGCTTCTGTATCCAAAAGGGTCCAACATACTCAGGTGCCAGTTTTGCGGAATAAAACTTCGCCGCATCTGAGAGAGTGTAATTCTTCCGCCAAACGGTATCTCCCTCTCCATAACCCACGTCCCGTTTCCGTAAATGATACTTTTGGGAACTCTGTCGAACCGCGGCCTTCATTCGCTCTCGCACGTCCACTCGTACCCGCTCAAGCTCCACGGCTCTGGCTTCCGACTCTAGACTTTCCTGCCTCACTTCCGGCCGTTCTTTATCGTGGTGATAAGTTACCATTTCTCGCCCGAAGTTAAGGAAGTAAGGAGTGACTTGTGCGAGTTCGTGCTTATAGGTCCGCAAGGCGCACGCGATTTTCGCCAGATCCTGATCCCACCGCCGATGGTTTTCCGTGACATATGATCGCAACATACGTTTGATATCTTGATTTTTGCGTTCCGCAGGATTAGCTTGCGGATGATATAACGCCGTGTACTTTATTTTCGTTCCATACTTTGCGGTCATGTCTTGGAGATACTTCCCTCTAAACTGGACACCGTTATCACACATGAGCCACCGGGGTACCCCAAACAATAAAAACACTTGGTCCTCGAGCACTCTGGTAACCGCGGAGGCCGTTGCCTGCCGTAAAGGGAAAAGTAGGGTGAACTTACGTAGTCAAGGACGGTTAAGATGTAATTGTGCCCCTGACTAGTTCGTGGCAGAGGCCCTACCAGGTCCACACAAACCATTTCCCAAGGTTGCTGAGCTTCACCACTTCAGGAGACCATGAACCCAGCCGGAGCTCGTCTCACCAGTTTATTTGCTTGGCACACCTTACACCTCCTCACGTAGGTGGTGACGTCTGTCGCCATCTTCGGCCAATAATATTTTGCTCTCACTCGTCCTAACGTGCGACTGGCCCCCGTATGTCCGGCTACTGGGTCGTCATGGCAGCGGTACAAAATTTCCTTCCGCTCTGCCTTCGGTATTACCCTCTTCGAAGCCTCCGCTCCTTCTAACTCAGGATAACACCCCGGTAAATGCTTCCACAAAGATTCTCCGGCTACGCGCCAATCTGCGTAACGCTCCGGTGCCCCTAGCACTTTGTCCCTCATGATTTCAAACCACCTGTCGCCTTCACAGGTGATGGCTGCTACCTCTCCGTCTGGCAGCATGCGCGAGAGAGCGTCAGGGACTAGATGGTCCTTACCCTTCTTATGAATGATATCAAAACTATATTGCTGGAAACGCACGGCCCACCTTGCCAAACGCCCCGTCGGATCTTTCAGATTGTGGAGCCAAACTAAGGAATAGTGGTCCGTCACCACTGAGAACTTCGATAACTCCACATACGGCCTCAGTTTCTCGATGGCCCATAAAACCGCAAGGCACTCTTTCTCAGTTGTGGAGTATTTGCGCTCCGTTTTGGTCAAGGATCTGCTAAGATAGCATATGACCTTCTCCCCATCCGGGTGGTTCTGCAATAGCACTGCTCCCAACCCTCGATCTGACGCGTACGTTCTGAATGCAGAAGGGCAGATGATAGTCTGGACACGTTAAGATCGGTGCGGTGGCCAAATTCATTTTTGCCTGCGTGAAAGCATCCTGACATTTCTGGGTCCACAAGAACTTTTGATTTTTCTTTAATTGAGTGGTTAGTGGCGACAACATTGTGGCGAAAGCTGGTATAAAGCGCCGGTACCAGGATACCATTCCCAAAAATTGTCTCACCCCCTTCACGGTGGTAGGAGGAGGAATATCCAGCAAGCATTTAACTTTGTCGGGGTCCACATTCAGGCCTTTTTCGTCCACCACGTAGCCCAGGTATTTAAGTTGTGGTCGACCGAATTCGCATTTATCCCGGAACACCCGCAACCCCGCCTTTCTGAGACGCTCGAAAACCTCTCGCAGATCTTCCACATGCTTTGAGAAATCTGGGGTCACTACAATAATGTCGTCTAAATAAGTAAAGACGTACGGCTCCAGATCAGGACCCAAAACTTGGTCAATTAACCTCTGCCAAGTCGCAGGGGCGCTCTGCAGCCTGAATGGCATTCTTCTGAATTGAAACAGGCCCCGATGTGGCACAGTAGAAGCTGTATTTTTTTTTGAGTTTTCAGCCATGGGCACTTGCCAATAAACTGACTTGATGTCTAGGGAAGACAGGTACTTGGCTTCTCTTAGCTTGTCCAGCGTGGCCGACACGTAGGGTATGGGATAGGCATCGTGTTCCGTGACCCAGTTTAGTTTACGGTAATCCACACAAAATCGATAGGACCCGTCCTTCTTTTTCACCAACAATATGGGCGATGCCCAGGGACTGACAGACCTCTCCACTATTCCCTGAGCTAGCATGTCGTTCAGCTCGGCGTCGATGTGCTATTGAACCGCAGGCGACACCGGGTAATAGCGTTGCTTTATTGGCGGCGACTCTGTCTTGATGACGTGTTCCACCCGAGTGGTACAGCCGACCCCTTCCCCCATTAAGTTGAACTCCTCAGTCAACATTTGGTCGAGCGCCGCTTGTTCTGCCCCCGACAGCCGACTGCGTGCCCTGAGCTGTTCCTCCTGCTCCACCCGTACAGCGCTGACCAAATCCTACGTATTCTCACTTATGCCTAGTATTATACTCGAGCGAAACGAATTCAACCGTCAAATCCCATACAAAAAGAGCTTTTCAATTCGTCAGTGAACAATTCGCTGGCGAACAAGTATTATACTCTAATGAACGAGATCGAAGGCGCAAACCGCGAATTGAAAATGCTGATAGGTGTCGGTAAGTAATATTTCGCAGCTTTTCAATGGGTCAGCGAAATAAGTAATGTTTGTTGGTTAAAGTGGTTGCCACTTGAAAATGAAAATGTGTAAGGTTTTATTGTGTGTTCGCGTGTATTTGCTGCATTGTTTTTGTGATGGAAAAACATTATTGCACTTAATATGCTAGGTGTATACGTATATATCTTGAAATATGTACGGCGATCATCAATTTTCTCCCTCAATGCTATAATGCAAATGGAATATTTATTGTTGTTACTTTTTATTCGTTTACGGATCATATGCAATTAGTGATGGCTAGTTGAAGATATTTATTGCTGTTATTTTGAGCTTTTATTATATGTCCTCTGTCTTGCGTGTATTTATTCCCTATTGAAATGCCGGTGGTAGATTTAAATCAAGTCTTCATTTTGACATAGTATAAACGTACAAAACTAGGCCGGTTTCCTGGAAGACTTGAGCCGAATATGTACCTATACTGAGTTGACACGCTGGTTAAGTAGCACATTACGCTATGATGATTTATGAAGGGAGGAACCATATAATTATTTTGATACATTGGTATGCTGAATTGTATGTAGATAGTCAGGACACTTAATTAGATGACAATATGCGGAAACTATTCAAGTGTGGCTAAATGAGCGTTTTGGTGCCGACATAGATATCTTGTTTCTGTGTTTTGAGACTAGATGTATATGAAAATGCATCCGCTTCTCATAGTGTACATTAATTAATAATGTTCAGACATTTTTTGTAGTTAGGGACTGAAAAATACAACTGAAATACCAACCAACATAATCTCCAGAATTCAGCTGATGGGATGTCTTACAACACTCTACTAAGCCACTTGAGACTCTACAAATCCACTTGAGAGTCTCCAGAGCTAAGCATTTGTAAGGACATTTCAGCTGACTTTCATAACACTCTCAGTGTGAGACTGATAATCTTTTAGAGGTGTTATATAATGACAAGGTAAATTTATATCCATATGAGAAGAATTATAATCTAATATTAAACTTTTTATAAAAACTATAATCTTATATTAGCCTTTTTTGAAACATAGCGACTCTTGTACGGAGAGTGCAACTTTTATAAAAAGACTTTTGATCTCACAATTACACGTTCACAAAAGTACTTGTGTACACTAATAAGCATATTAAAAGTTAAACAATAAGTGCTTTATTAGTCTCATTATAAAAATTGAAACATTTTTATAAGGCTAAAATAGCTCCCCTAAATTACCCATTTAATACTAGTAGCACACTAATTACCGACAAGGCTGATATTACTAGAACTGTCCTCTCAGTTTTCCTCTTATAAGAGTCTTGTAGTGTCTTATAAGAGCAAAAATGTCATTTGGTTTCTTATTCCCAAATATATTTATTACCAATATATTCCTGTTATAGTCCATAATCGCAAGAACGATCAATAGATTTTTATCATACACTTTCAAATTGTTCCCTCACTCTTGAGCTTAGGAACCAACGCTTCAATTGTCATGCAAACAATTTGAGACTTTCGATGAAATTCCAAATTCAATGCCGTATCAAGTTAATCTGCCGTTCCAGTCACGCTAAAACCTACTTTGACTTTTCAATAAATTAGTTTACTCATTTCATTAATGTTCCTTGCTAAAAAGCTTCAATGCCATTGTTTTATTATTGTTGAACTGATTAAAGCAAGTTCGCATAATTTACGTTTGAACTACTTTCGAGCAGACATATTCGACAATAAACTACATCCGGCTTCAAACTTGACTAGTGCTCGCATTTGACTCACAAAATAGTGCCATCTATTATCAATATCGGCAAGCTTTTTCGCTGCTGCTGAAAGGGTACTTTTCGCGACAATTCGTTTCGCTCGAGTATAATACTAGGCATTAACTTCAATACTACTGTTGAGACCCTATTCGCCTAAACTTACGTATCTCCGGCACTTGATTAACAGCGATTCCAGCTGGCAGAAAAACTCACTTTTCCCATTAAGATCCTGAAATCGGAGGTAGAAAAACTCCACAGCAACGGAGTCCAACTAAAACATCACAGGCCGCGCTCTAGGAGACTCGACGGTACCGCGCTTCTGCGGTTATTTTTAATCGCACGTTAAATGTAAACAAAGCGCCACGGCACTGTTGGTTAAATTTTTCTGGACCTTGCGGTGACAGCTGGATACTGCGCGAAAAACTCAGCGAACCTGGTGGCTGATGTCTGCATCGTCGGTTTTGAGTGATGCCACAATGGTGTGGGGAATTGAAGATATGGGAAATGGGAAATAAACCGCTCTAGCGGGACAGTGAAAATGTTTCTGAACAAAGAAAAATGTGACTTGGGGATTAACTGTGGAAGGAGAAAGTTCGGGATTTTTGTCTTTGACGGGTTTTTTTGAGGCGGTTAGAAAGAACAGTGGACTGCTTAAGTTTGAGTTTGAACTTTTTAAGACGTTTTTTTTTTCGAAAAGTGCTAAAAAGAATGGTGCTTATTTTAAAGAAAATGGTAAAATACACGTTGAAGAATAATTTGAAATAGTCTTTGAAGTCAAAAAAAAAAAGACAAAAAAAAAGGCAAAGAAAATCGTTGAAGTGAGATCAGGGTAGCTGATGTATCCGTTTGTAGTTTAACGGCAGTGACTGAATAAAGGGGAATTATAATAAATTTTTGAACTTTGGGTGTAACGAGTTCGTTGTGGATCACGATTATATGATCACGAAAAAGAAAACGTTTGCAGAGGGTCAGGCCAAGGAGTGCATCAAGTTTCGGAGATGAGTGGTGGTATTGACTATCGAAGAGGCATTGTGACTGTCGACGAATTGTTAAAGGAATGCATGGTGCTATTCAATAAACGAACGATTGGAATGGTGTTGTGGCTGGGGACGGACTGAATGACAATTGGCGAAAACAAAACCAAGAATCCCAGATAAGTGTTAAAACATAAGAATTAAATTGTTAGAGTTTTGAAAAGAGAAGAAAATCCATTAAATTTCATGTGCACGAGGTCAAAAGTTGCACATAGTTGTTAATCAGATTGAATACCTTTGAAGTAGATATGAATTTCAGCCGAATATTTGAAAATTTGAATAATTGATTTATATCTTTTACCAATCTAAATTTGTTGATATTTAAAGAATAGTATAATCACTTCTTTTGGTGTGGGTGCATGTAATTTTTAGATATCTAGATTAATATTTATATTCATATATTTACATATTATTATTGATATGTCATGTTGCTTGCGACGTTTTATGCCTTTTCTGTATGATCAATGTGAACTCCACTCCGGCCGGGGTTGGGCATAGAGAGACCCCACCCAAATTCTGCTTTATTTGCTTAAATGTGATTTCTTTGATTTGAGTTTCTTTATATGATTGGACTTAGTTAGTTGGATTATTGAATTTTGGTTGGATTATATATTTTTTTTCTTATTAATTTTTTGTTTTTTTTTCTCTATTTTTCTTTCTTCTTGGATTATTGTATTTGTTTGAGTTTCTTTTGGCGCAAATAATGCATATTGAATAAAATATTTCTTTACTGATTTTTACGGAACCTCTTTGTTTCCTTTTCGTTTCTGTTTGTTGCTGAAGTATAAATGTGAAATTTGATTAGTGTTGTACTGTCTGCGTGCCATAGCACGTAGAAATCTTCCGCCCGCAAACCCACGCCAGGCTGAGCTAGTCGGCTGGGAAAAGTCACGCCGGGCAAGAGAAGGAAGATTTCTCAATAAATATATGCTGCACTGACGACTGCTCGACAGAGTTTAGTTGGATGCAATAAATGGCGCCCAATCATGGTGTTTTGGTTTTTTTAAATAATTTTTTTTTTCTTTTCGCAGTCGTGCTTTTGGCTGGGGTGGCAAATGTTTAATAGGAGCATCTTGTTGCTTCAGCCATTTTTTTTTGTTTTCTTTGGCTATTGTTGAATACTACATACCTGACATTTTCAATTTTCATCATCATCTTGTCGAGCGGTCGTCAATGCAGCATTGGCGCCCATCTCGTGCTACTGTCCTGTGCTATGTGTCCAACAGAGCTTGTCTCTTCAATTTGTACCCAGACTCTTGTGGTTGTGGGATTACCTTCAGATAAATTTAACTAAACTGGGCAATATCTTTTTGGTAACAGAATCAATCTTGTAGAAAGATTTACCTGAGTTTGCCGCGTCTGAAGGAAAGTATCCATTGAAATGACCCATGAGCTAGTCTTGTCCCTTGTCCACCTGTAAGGTGTTATTCAGTCCATAGAATTATTTTGAGCAGGATCCAAGACAGACGTTCATTGGGGCATTTCAAAGCAACTACAAGAGGTCTGTAACCTCCTGATTTCCCCAGTCCTATTTCATCATTCAGTGTCAAATTTCATACCTTTTCCCTTCCTGTCTCTAATTTCTCGCACGAAGAGGATCCGTAAAAATCATTATTTTTTTATGAATTGAATTGAAAGTTATATTCTTCAGATACGAAGTAGTTTTATTCTGTAGTTACATCACGAGGTATTCAATTATTTCTTGCGGCACATAATTGTGTTATCCGCTAATTATCTATCAAGAAGAATCCTAAGGGGTCTAAATTGATACTCCTATTCGGTTGTTGATAATACTTATCTGAAGGAAAAAAAAAATACATTATGCTACACGCCTTTCCAGCACCAATTGGAACGTTTGAGCCTATCCCCTTCGGCTGCTCAAGGCACGAGAATCACAGAGGCAATGAGAACGAATTCATCTCCTACTGGTCAGACGGTAGCACACAGTTCCGCCACTGAGTCATCAAGAAGACGGATTCCTCACGAAGAAGTTTCTTTCATGCAACACGAGCAAACGTCTCGTCCGAATACTTCGATCGGTAATGACCCACCGAGAGTTACTTTTCAGGCGCCAGCAGAGATGAGTGAGCGATCGTCAATAAAAGTTCCTATAACTAAATGGAACCTGATTTTCGATGGCTCGACTTCAGGTTTGACTGCGAGACAGTTTATGTTTCGTGTGTTGTCCTTGGCTGAAGACTACCATGTTCCTCTAGCCACCCTTGCTATAGTCTTTCACCTGCTTCTGAGAGGTCAGGCCGCAGATTGGTACTGGCGTTTCCGGGAATTGAATTATCCGCTTTTATGGAGTAGGTTACGGGTAGAATTTCTGGAACGGTTCAGCTCTTTTAGATCCGATGTGGACGTGCGGAGAATGTTAGACGGTAGATTGCAAAAACCAGGAGAACGATTCCAGGATTTCTTTGATGCCCTGGAGAGTATGTCCCTACAATTAAATACCCCCTTAATGGATCTTGATTTTCAGTGAATAGTTCTTAGGAATATGTCCCCAGCACTTAGAATTCACTTGGCTGGTGTAGAATTCCAAACAACCCGAGAATTAGTTAGACGCTGCTGTCTGATAGAATCAGAGTGGAGACTGTTGGGAGTGAATGGTGATCGAGAGGCGACTCGTCGAGCGCGCCAGGTGCATGAGCTTGAGTTCGGGAGAGATCAGGAAAGCAAGTCCATACAAGGTTTCATCAGAAAATTCCCGTCGGCTTCCGTTCAGCAGTCAGTCACGTAATGTTTACGAGAAACAATCTTGTCAGCTGTACGAAGATGATATGTCTTCCGATCTAAGGACGCCAGTATTTCAACATCCTGAAGAGTATAGAGGTTCTCTCACTTCCAGACAAGAACTACACGCCATGAAAACAGTCTCTAATGACATGAGTAATAGAGATCGCGGAGCAGAAGGTAGTAGGAATTACCGAATATGTTGGAATTGCCTTGACTTAGGGCATGGTTTCATGGATTGCTCGAAACCTATCCAGCGGATCTTCTGCTTTGGTTGTGGTCGAGAAGGGACTCTGAAGCCCAAATGTCCAAATTGTCAGTCGGGAAACCCAGGCAGGAATACGCTTTCAGCAGGGAGGTTGCGTATTCCTCCAAACACTCGTTCCTCCAGACCCAAGATGTCAGACGAATGTGGATCCTGAGCTACGCCGACGACAATGAGTTCCTGTCAGAATTGTACCCCAGCTAAGACCTTTCATTCCACTCTTGCAAATGATGACTCAACCTCTTCTACAATCTCCAGCAATCGTAGGCGTTCCTCTGAGCATTTCAATCGTACATGGAGGTATTTTACCCTGAGGCGTTTCTTGAAGAAAGCATGTATCAGTTCCATTGTGACCATGTCTCGTGACAACCGACCCTTTGCCGAAATTTTTATAAAAGGGCGTAAGCTCGTTGGGTTACTTGATAGTGGAGCCAGTGTGAGCATTTTGGTGCAGGTGCTTTAGACCTGGTTGCTGAGCTCGGTTTGTACGTTCACAGCATGCAAACAGTAATTCACACAGCTTCCGGTCAAAGGGCTCCGGTACTTGGATATGTTAGTACCCTGGTGCGGTTTAAAGACAAAAATAAGCTCATACGCTTCCTGTTATGCCCCAGTCTGACCAACCCAGTCTATCTTGGTATAGACTTCTGGGATGCATTTAGGATTGCACCTCAGTGCTCCGCTATTGAAGTCCCGGATATGAACTCTGGCTTTCATTAACTCCTGAAGATCAACGGAGGCTGGATGAAGTCACACATCAATTTCCTTCTTTTAACAAGTTAGGTTTAGGCAGAACCAACTGCCCAGCCTATTAAACAGCGACATTATGCCGTGTCACCTGTCGTTCAGAAGTTGATGTATGACGAGTTAGACCGCATGTTGTCTCTAGGGGTTATTGAGGAAAGTAGGAGTTCCTGGAGCTCACCTGTCACCATTGTTCGGAAACCGGGTAAAGTACGGTTATGCTTGGACGCCAGACGATTGAACGAGGTAACTGTCAAGGATGCGTACCCTTTGCCGTTGATCGAGGGTCTGTTAGCACGTCTGCAGTCGACACGGTTTATAACCAGTCTGGACCTGAAAGATGCCTTTTGGCAAATTCCTTTAGATGCAAAATCGCGGGAAATACAGCGTTTACAGTACCTGGACGTCCTTTGTATCACTTCACTGTCATGCCTTTTGGATTGTGCAATGCTCCACAGACTATGTGTCGATTGATGCTTAAGGTCATCCTTCACGAGTTGCATGACCAGGTATTCGTTTATTTGGACGATTTGCTGATAACAAGTCCAACATTTGATGACCATCTCAAATTGCTGTCTATTGTGGCCAATTTATTACAGCAGGCGAATTTGACCATCAATGTTGAGAAGAGCAAATTCGTCCAAAAAGAAATTCGATACCTAGGTTATGTGATAAGTGATGGTGTCCTAAAGACGGATCCTGAAAAGGTTTCCGGCATCATAGCATATCCACGACCCAAAACGGTAAAGGACGTGAGGAGATTCATGGGGATGGCTGGGTGGTATAGGCGTTTCATCCCAAATTTTGCGTCTATTACATCACCTATGACGGATCTGCTGAAGGGTAAAAGAAGGTTCGTGTGGACTGAGGCTGCTAATAAGGCTTTCGATCGGACGAAGGAACTTTTAGTGTCTGCACCTGTGTTGATCAACCCAGATTTCTCTCGGCACTTTTATATTCAGTGCGATGCAAGTGCCTCCGGCATCGGCAGTGTTTTATTTCAGAAAGATGATGATGGTGGAGAGCATCCCATCGCCTTTATGTCATCGAAGTTGAATGCTGCGCAGCGCAACTATAGCGTTACCGAACTAGAATGCTTGGCTGCGGTGCAGAGTATCAAAAGGTTTCGGGCATATGTCGAGGGGCTGCCTTTCACCATTATCACAGACCATGCCAGTCTGAAATGGTTAATGGGCCAGAGAGATCTGTCGGGGAGGTTAGCACGGTGGAGCCTAAAATTACAAGGGTTCAATTTCAACATCGAACATCGAGCAGGCACTCAAAATGTCGTACCAGACGCGTTATCACGAGCACGCGACTCTGAATGGGGGCTTCATTGTGCTGTTGTTTGTCTTCCTGAGCATCACCAATTGCAAGGGAACATTCCATCACAGGCCTTTCAGGATCCTGATTACATGAATCTCGTCCATCAGATTGAGCAACATCCGGATCAGTTCGAAAACCTGTACACGAAGAACGGAGTAGTGTATATTCATCTAGGATCACACGGAGGTCTTGACTTGGATATTCCCAGTGCAAAGGTGTGGGTGCCTGGAGGAGGAAGACAAGTGTTGCTAGCACGTAGTCATGACAGCCCTTTGGGGTCGCATTGTGGGATTCGTAAAACACTAGAAGTCTTGCGACACTATTAGTACTGGCCGAAGCTGCGTCAAGATGTCACCAGCTATGTCAACAATTGTTCTATTTGCAAGCAAGTTAAGGCCACGAATGCGACAATGAGACCACCTATGGGCGCTGCCAGGATTACTGATCGGCCAATGCAACGCTTGTTTATTGACTTTATGAGCCCATATTCTCGTTCAAAGCTAGGTAACACCCAGTTGCTGGTGGTGCTCGATCACTATACCAAATTCATTTGGCTCAAGGCCCTACCCAAGGCAACAGCTGAGTCGATGGTGAAATTTTTAAAAGAATACGTATTCTTGACCTTTGGCGTGCCTGAAACCGTCCATACTGACAATGGGGTCCAATTTGTGTCTAAACTCTTCTCGGAATTCCTGGCTCAATATGGAGTGAACCATTGCTACACCCTTTTCTATTCACCCTAAGTTAATGCCTCGGAAAGAGCCAACCAGTCTATTCTAGCCGCTATTCGAGCCTACATAGAAGACGACCATCGGAATTGGGACGCTAATCTGCCGGAGTCATGTGCCGCATTTCGTAATGTAGTACATGAGTCCACAGGTTGTTCGCCCCATTTCCTGATGTTCGGTTACCAACCTATCCGACATGGCTCTGAATACGCGCTACTAAAATCACTTAAAGCTTTTGAGGATGGAGAGGTGTTAGTGGCAACTAACAGTGAAAGATTACGGTTGGTTCAAGAGCAGGTAAAAAGAAAGCTGTCGGAAGCGTACGCCAAAGGAGCACATCGATACAACCTGAGGAGTCGTGTCAAGAATATAACTCCGGGACAGTTGGTATGGGTTCGAAATCACCCACTCAGCCGCGCGGCGGAACGGTTTGCGGCTAAACTCGCCCCGAAATTTGTAAAGGCCACTGTGAAGCGGAAGATTGGTCAGGTATCTTACGAACTAGTTGATGAGGCAGGGAAATCTCTGGGTATCTATCACGCTAAAGATTTCAAAGTCTGAAAATAGCTAAACTAGTTCGAAGAGGTTTGTCAAAGATACGAAATCCTAACATAATTGATCGGTTCAAACTCAAAAGATGTCCGGCTGTTTGAGACCTCTCAGGGTCTGGGTCGTCCCCACGATTGTTGAGACCCTATTCGCCTAAACTTACGTATCTCCGGCACTTCATTAACAGCGATTCCAGCTGGCAGAAAAACTCACTTTTCCCATTAAGATCCTGAAATCGGAGGTAGAAAAACTCCACAGCAACGGAGTCCAACTAAAACATCACAGGCCGCGCTCTAGGAGACTCGACGGTACCGCGCTTCTGCGGTTATTTTTAATCGCACGTTAAATGTAAACAAAGCACCACGGCACTGTTGGTTAAGTTTTTCTGGACCTTGCGGTGACAGCTGGATACTGCGCGAAAAACTCAGCGAACCTGGTGGCTGATGTCTGCATCGTCGGTTTTGAGTGATGCCACAATGGTGTGGGGAATTGAAGATATGGGAAATGGGAAATAAACCGCTCTAGCGGGACAGTGAAAATTTTTCTGAACAAAGAAAAAGGTGACTTGGGGATTAACTGTGGAAGGAGAAAGTTCGGGATTTTTGTCTTTGGCGGGTTTCTTTTGAGGCGGTTAGAAAGAACAGTGGACTGCTAAAGTTTGAGTTTGAACTTTTTAAGACGTTTTTTTTCGAAAAGTGCGAAAAAGAATGGTGCTTGTTTTAAAGAAAGTGGTGAAATACACGTTGAAGAATAATTTGAAATAGTCTTTGAAGTCAAAAAAGACAAAGAAAATCGTTGAAGTGAGATCAGGGTAGCTGATGTATCCGTTTGTAGTTTAACGGCAGTGACTGAATAAAGGGGAATTATAATAAGTTTATGAACTTTGGGTGTAACGAGTTCGTTGTGGATCACGATTATATGATCACGAAAAAGAAAACGTTTGCAGAGGGTCAGGCCAAGGAGTGCATCAAGTTTCGGAGATGAGTGGTGGTATTGACTATCGAAGAGGCATTGTGACTGTCGACGAATTGTTACAGGAATGCATGGTGCTATTCAATAAACAAACGATTGGAATGGTGTTGTGGCTGGGGATGGACTGAATGGATATTGGCGAAAACAAAACCAAGAATCCCAGATAAGTGTTAAAACATAAGAATTAAATTGTTAGAGTTTTGAAAAGAGAAGAAAATCCATTAAATATCATGTGCACGAGGTCAAAAGTTGCACATAGTTGTTAATCAGATTCAATACCTTTGAAGTAGATATGAATTTCAGCCGAATATTTGAAAATTTGAATAATTGATTTATATCTTTTACCAATCTAAATTTGTTGATATTTAAAGAATAGTATAATCACTTCTTTTGGTGTGGGTGCATGCAATTTTTAGATATCTAGATTAATATTTATATTCATATATTTACATATTATTATTGATATGTCATGTTGCTTGCGACGTTTTATGCCTTTTCTGTATGATCAATGTGAACTCCACTCCGGCCAGGGTTGGGCATAGAGAGACCCCACCCAAATTCTGCTTTATTTGCTTAAATGTGATTTCTTTGATTTGAGTTTCTTTATATGATTGGACTTAGTTAGTTGGATTATTGAATTTTGGTTGGATTATATATATTTTTTTCTTATTAATTTTTTGTTTTTTTTTCTCTATTTTTCTTTCTTCTTGGATTATTGTATTTGTTTGAGTTTCTTTTGGCGCAAATAATGCATATTGAATAAAATATTTCTTTACTGATTTTTACGGAACCTCTTTGTTTCCTTTTCGTTTCTGTTTGTTGCTGAAGTATAAATGTGAAATTTGATTAGTGTTGTACTGTCTGCGTGCCATAGCACGTAGAAATCTTCCGCCCGCAAACCCACGCCAGGCTGAGCTAGTCGGCTGGGAAAAGTCACGCCGGGCAAGAGAAGGAAGATTTCTCAATAAATATATGCTGCACTGACGACTGCTCGACAGAGTTTAGTCGGATGCAATAAATGGCGCCCAATCATGGTGATTTGGTTTTTTTAAATAATTTTTTTTTCTTTTGGCAGTCGTGCTTTCGGCTGAGGTGGCAAATGTTTAATAGGAGCATCTTGCTGCCTCAGCCATTTTTTTTTTGTTTTCTTTGGCTATTGTTGAATACTACATACCTGACATTTTCAATTTTCATCATCATCTTGTCGAGCGGTCGTCAATGCAGCATTGGCGCCCATCTCGTGCTACTGTCCTGTGCTATGTGTCCAACAGAGCTTGTCTCTTCAATTTGTACCCAGACTCTTGTGGTTGTGGGATTACCTTCAGATAAATTAAACTAAACTGGGCAATATCTTTTTGGTAACAGAATCAATCTTGTAGAAAGAGTTACCTGAGTTTGCCGCGTCTGAAGGAAAGTATCCATTGAAATGACTCATGAGCTAGTCTTGTCCCTTGTCCACCTGTAAGGTGTTATTCAGTCCATAGAATTATTTTGAGCAGGATCCAAGACAGACGTTCATTGGGGCATTTCAAAGCAACTACAAGAGGTCTGTAACCTCCTGATTTCCCCAGTCCTATTTCATCATTCAGTGTCAAATTTCATACCTTTTCCCTTCCTGTCTCTAATTTCTCTCACGAAGAGGATCCGTAAAAATCATTATTTTTTTTATGAATTGAATTGAAAGTTATATTCTTCAGATACGAAGTAGTTTTATTCTGTAGTTACATCACGAGGTATTCAATTATTTCTTGCGGCACATAATTGTGTTATCCGCTAATTATATATAAAGAAGAATCCTAAGGGGTCTAAATTGATACTCCTATTCGGTTGTTGATAATACTTATCTGAAGGAAAAAAAAATACATTATTGAAGATTAATTCGCTTTGAATTGGAAAAAAAAGTATATCATACTCGAACAATGCGTCGCCGAACAAATAGTTGGGACCCTAGCTACACGCCTTTCCAGCACCAATTGGAACGTTTGAGCCTATCCCCTTCGGCTGCTCAAGGCACGAGAATCACAGAGGCAATGAGAACGAATTCATCTCCTACTGGTCAGACGGTAGCACACAGTTCCGCCACTGAGTCATCAAGAAGACGGATTCCTCACGAAGAAGTTTCTTTCATGCAACACGAGCAAACGTCTCGCCCGAATACTTCGATCGGTAATGACCCACCGAGAGTTACTTTTCAGGCGCCAGCAGAGATGAGTGAGCGATCGTCAATAAAAGTTCCTATAACTAAATGGAACCTGATTTTCGATGGCTCGACTTCAGGTTTGACTGCGAGACAGTTTATGTTTCGTGTATTGTCCTTGGCTGAAGACTACCATGTTTCTCTAGTCACCCTTGCTATAGACTTTCACCTGCTTCTGAGAGGTCAGGCCGCAGATTGGTACTGGCGTTTCCGGGAATTGAATTATCCACTTTTATGGAGTAGGTTACGGGTAGAATTTCTGGAACGGTTCAGCTCTTTTAGATCCGATGTGGACGTGCGGAGAATGTTAGACGGTAGATTGCAAAAACCTGGAGAACGATTCCAGGATTTTTTTGATGCCCTGGAGAGTATGTCAATACAATTAAATACCCCCTTAATGAATCTTGATTTTCAGTGTGTAGTTCTTAGGAACATGTCCCCAGCACTTAGAATTCACCTGGCTGGTGTAGAATTCCAAACAACCCGAGAATTAGTTAGACGCTGCTGTCTGATAGAATCAGAGTGGAGACTGTTGGGAGTGAATGGTGATCGAGAGGCGACTCGTCGAGCGCGCCAGGTGCATGAGCTTGAGTTCGGGAGAGATCAGGGAAGCAAGTCCATACAAGGTTTCATCAGAAAATTCCCGTCGGCTTCCGTTCAGCAGTCAGTCACGTAATGTTAACGAGAAACAATCTTGTCAGCTGTACGAAGATGATATGTCTTCCGATCTAAGGACGCCAGTATTTCAACATCCTGAAGAGTATAGAGGTTCTATCACTTCCAGACAAGAACTACATGCCATGAAAACAGTCTCTAATGACATGAGTAATAGAGATCGCGGAGCAGAAGGTAGTAGGAATTACCGAATACGTTAGAATTGCCTTGACTTAGGGCATGGTTTCATGGATTGCTCGAAACCTATTCAGCGGATCTTCTGCTTTGGTTGTGGTCGAGAAGGGACTCTGAAGCCCAAATGTCCAAATTGTCAGTCGGGAAACCCAGGCAGGAATACGCTTTCAGCAGGGAGGTTGCGTATTCCTCCAAACACTCGTTCCTCCAGACCCAAGATGTCAGACGAATGTGGATCCCGAGCTACGCCGACGACAATGAGTTCCTGTCAGAATTGTACCCCAGCTAAGACCTTTCATTCCAGTCTTGCAAATGATGACTCAACTTCTTCTTCTATCTCCAGCGATCGTAGGCGTTCCTCTGAGCGTTTCAATCGTTCATGGAGGTATTTTACCCTGAGGCGTTTCTTGAAGAAAGCATGTATCAGTTCCATTGTGACCATGTCTCGTGACAACCGACCCTTTGCCGAAATTTTTATAAAAGGGCGTAAGCTCGTTGGGTTACTTGATAGTGGAGCCAGTGTGAGCATTTTGGTGCAGGTGCTTTAGACCTGGTTGCTGAGCTCGGTTTGTACGTTCACAGCATGCAAACAGTAATTCACACAGCTTCCGGTCAAAGGGCTCCGGTACTTGGATATGTTAGTACCCTGGTGCGGTTTAAAGACAAAAATAAGCTCATACGCTTCCTGTTATGCCCCAGTCTGACCAACCCAGTCTATCTTGGTATAGACTTCTGGGATGCATTTAGGATTGCACCTCAGTGCTCCGCTATTGAAGTCCCGGATATGAACTCTGGCTTTCATTAACTCCTGAAGATCAACGGAGGCTGGATGAAGTCACACATCAATTTCCTTCTTTTAACAAGTTAGGTTTAGGCAGAACCAACTTATTGTCTCATACCATCGACACTGGGGATGCCCAGCCTATTAAACAGCGACATTATGCCGTGTCACCTGTCGTTCAGAAGTTGATGTATGACGAGCTAGACCGCATGTTGTCTCTAGGGACTATTGAGGAAAGTAGGAGTTCCTGGAGCTCACCTGTCACCATTGTTCGGAAACCGGGTAAAGTACGGTTATGCTTGGACGCCAGACGATTGAACGAGGTAACTGTCAAGGATGTGTACCCTTTGCCGTTGATCGAGGGCCTGTTAGCACGTCTGCAGTCGATACGCTTTATAACCAGTCTGGACCTGAAAGATGCCTTTTGGCAAATTCCGTTACATGCAAAGTCGCGGGAAAAGACAGCGTTTACAGTACCTGGACGTCCTTTGTATCACTTCACTGTCATGCCTTTTGGATTGTGCAATGCTCCACAGACTATGTGTCGATTGATGCTTAAGGTCATCCTTCACGAGTTGCATGACCAGGTATTCGTTTATTTGGACGATTTGCTGATAACAAGTCCAACATTTGATGACCATCTCAAATTGCTGTCTATTGTGGCCAATTTATTACAGCAGGCGAATTTGACCATCAATGTTGAGAAGAGCAAATTCGTCCAAAAAGAAATTCGATACCTAGGTTATGTGATAAGTGATGGTGTCCTAAAGACGGATCCTGAAAAGGTTTCCGGCATCATAGCATATCCACGACCCAAAACGGTAAAGGACGTGAGGAGATTCATGGGGATGGCTGGGTGGTATAGGCGTTTCATCCCAAATTTTGCGTCTATTACATCACCTATGACGGATCTGCTGAAGGGTAAAAGAACGTTCGTTCGGACTGAGGCTGCTAATAAGGCTTTCGATCGGACGAAGGAACTTTTAGTGTCTGCACCTGTGTTGATCAACCCAGATTTCTCTCGGCACTTTTATATTCAGTGCGATGCAAGTGCCTCCGGCATCGGCAGTGTTTTATTTCAGAAAGATGATGATGGTGGAGAGCATCCCATCGCCTTTATGTCATCGAAGTTGAATGCTGCGCAGCGCAACTATAGCGTTACCGAACTAGAATGCTTGGCTGCGGTGCAGAGTATCAAAAGGTTTCGGGCATATGTCGAGGGGCTGCCTTTCACCATTATCACAGACCATGCCAGTCTGAAATGGTTAATGGGCCAGAGAGATCTGTCGGGGAGGTTAGCACGGTGGAGCCTAAAATTACAAGGGTTCAATTTCAACATCGAACATCGAGCAGGCACTCAAAATGTCGTACCAGACGCTTTATCACGAGCACGCGACTCTGAATGGGGGCCTCATTGTGCTGTTGTTTGTCTTCCTGAGCATCACCAATTGCTAGGGAACATTCCATCACAGGCCTTTCAGGATCCTGATTACATGAATTTCGTCCATCAGATTGAGCAACATCCGGATCAGTTCGAAAACCTGTACACGAAGAACGGAGTTGGGTATATTCATCTAGGATCACACGGAGCTCTTGACTTGGATATTCCCAGTGCAAAGGTGTGGGTGCCTGAAGGAGGAGGACAAGTGTTGCTGGCACGTAGTCATGACAGCCCTTTGGGGTCGCATTGTGGGATTCGTAAAACACTAGAAGTCTTGCGACGCTATTATTACTGGCCGAAGCTGCGTCAAGATGCCACCAGCTATGTCAACAATTGTTCTATTTGCAAGCAAGTTAAGGCCACGAATGCGACAATGAGACCACCTATGGGCGCTGCCAGGATTACTGATCGGCCAATGCAACGCTTGTTTATTGACTTTATGAGCCCATATTCTCGTTCAAAGCTAGGTAACACCCAGTTGCTGGTGGTGCTCGATCACTATACCAAATTCATTTGGCTCAAGGCCCTACCCAAGGCAACAGCTGAGTCGATGGTGAAATTTTTAAAAGAATACGTATTCTTGACTTTTGGCGTGCCTGAAACCGTCCATACTGACAATGGGGTCCAATTTGTGTCTAAACTCTTCTCGGAATTCCTGGCTCAATATGGAGTGAACCATTGCTACACCCTTTTCTATTCACCCTAAGTTAATGCCTCGGAAAGAGCCAACCAGTCTGTTCTAACCGCTATTCGAGCCTACATAGGGGACGACCATCGGAATTGGGACGCTAATCTGCCGGAGTCATGTGCCGCATTTCGTAATGTAGTACATGAGTCCACAGGTTGTTCGCCCCATTTCCTGATGTTCGTTTACCAACCTATCCGACATGGCTCTGAATACGCGCTACTAAAATCACTTAAAGCTTTTGAGGATGGAGAAGTGTTAGTGGCAATTAACCGTGAAAGATTACTGTTGGTTCAGGAGCAGGTAAAAAGAAAGCTGTCGGAAGCGTACGCCAAGTTAGCACATCGATACAACCTGAGGAGTCGTGTCAAGAATATAACTCCTGGACAGTTGGTATGGGTTCGAAATCACCCACTCAGCCGCGCGGCGGAACCGTTTGCGGCTAAACTCGCCCCGAAATTTGTAAGGCCACTGTGAAGCGGAAGATTGGTAAGGTATCTTACGAACTAATTGATGAGGCAAGGAAATCTCTGGGTATCTATCACGCTAAAGATTTCAAAGTCTGAAAATAGCTAAACTAGTTCGAAGAGGTTTGTCAAAGATACGATATCCTAACATAATTGATCGGTTCAAACTCAAAAGATGCCCGGCTGTTTGAGACCTCTCAGGGTCTGGGTCGTCCCCACGATTGTTGAGACCCTATTCGCCTAAACTTACGTATCTCCGGCACTTCATTAACAGCAATTTCAGCTGGCAGAAAAACTCACTTTTCCCATTAAGATCCTGAAATCGGAGGTAGAAAAACTCCACAGCAACGGAGTCCAACTAAAACATCACAGGCCGCGCTCTAGGAGACTCGACGGTACCGTGCTTCTGCGGTTATTTTTAGTCGCACGTTAAATGTAAACAAAGCACCACGGCACTGTTGGTTAAATTTTTCTGGACCTTGCGGTGACAGCTGGATACTGCGCGAAAAACTCAGCGACCCTGCTGGCTGATGTCTGCATCGTCGGTTTTGAGTGATGCCACAATGGTGTGGGGAATTGAAGATATGGGAAATGGGAAATAAACCGCTCTAGCGGGACAGTGAAAATTTTTCTGAACAAAGAAAAAGGTGACTTGGGGATTAACTGTGGAAGGAGAAAGTTCGGGATTTTTGTCTTTGGCGGGTTTCTTTTGAGGCGGTTAGAAAGAACAGTGGACTGCTAAAGTTTGAGTTTGCACTTTTTAAGACGTTTTTTTTTCGAAAAGTGCGAAAAAGAATGGTGCTTGTTTTAAAGAAAGTGGTGAAATACACGTTGAAGAATAATTTGAAATAGTCTTTGAAGTCAAAAAAGACAAAGAAAATCGTTGAAGTGAGATCAGGGTAGCTGATGTATCCGTTTGTAGTTTAACGGCAGTGACTGAATAAAGGGGAATTATAATAAATTTTTGAACTTTGGGTGTAACGAGTTCGTTGTGGATCACGATTATATGATCACGAAAAAGAAAACGTTTGCAGAGGGTCAGGCCAAGGAGTGCATCAAGTTTCGGAGATGAGTGGTGGTATTGACTATCGAAGAGGCATTGTGACTGTCGACGAATTGTTAAAGGAATGCATGGTGCTATTCAATAAACGAACGATTGGAATGGTGTTGTGGCTGGGGACGGACTGAATGGCAATTGGCGAAAACAAAACCAAGAATCCCAGATAAGTGTTAAAACATAAGAATTAAACTGTTAGAGTTTTGAAAAGAGAAGAAAATCCATTAAATTTCATGTGCACGAGGTCAAAAGTTGCACATAGTTGTTAATCAGATTGAATACCTTTGAAGAAGATATGAATTTCAGCCGAATATTTGAAAATTTGAATAATTGATTTATATCTTTTACCAATCTAAATTTGTTGATATTTAAAGAATAGTATAATCACTTCTTTTGGTGTGGGTGCATGTAATTTTTAGATATCTAGATTAATATTTATATTCATATATTTACATATTATTATTGATATGTCATGTTGCTTGCGACGTTTTATGCCTTTTCTGTATGATCAATGTGAACTCCACTCCGGCCGGGGTTGGGCATAGAGAGACCCCACCCAAATTCTGCTTTATTTGCTTAAATGTGATTTCTTTGATTTGAGTTTCTTTATATGATTGGACTTAGTTAGTTGGATTATTGAATTTTGGTTGGATTATATATTTTTTTTCTTATTAATTTTTTGTTTTTTTTTCTCTATTTTTCTTTCTTCTTGGATTATTGTATTTGTTTGAGTTTCTTTTGGCGCAAATAATGCATATTGAATAAAATATTTCTTTACTGATTTTTACGGAACCTCTTTGTTTCCTTTTCGTTTCTGTTTGTTGCTGAAGTATAAATGTGAAATTTGATTAGTGTTGTACTGTCTGCCTGCCATAGCATGTAGAAATCTTCCGCCCGCAAACCCACGCCAGGCTGAGCTAGTCGGCTGGGAAAAGTCACGCCGGGCAAGAGAAGGAAGATTTCTCAATAAATATATGCTGCACTGACGACTGCTCGACAGAGTTTAGTCGGATGCAATAAATGGCGCCCAATCATGGTGATTTGGTTTTTTTAAATAATTTTTTTTTCTTTTGGCAGTCGTGCTTTCGGCTGAGGTGGCAAATGTTTAATAGGAGCATCTTGCTGCCTCAGCCATTTTTTTTTTGTTTTCTTTGGCTATTGTTGAATACTACATACCTGACATTTTCAATTTTCATCATCATCTTGTCGAGCGGTCGTCAATGCAGTATTGGCGCCCATCTCGTGCTATTGTCCTGTGCTATGTGTCCAACAGAGCTTGTCTCTTCAATTTATACCCAGACTCTTGTGGTGTTGGGATTACCTTCAGATAAATTAAACTAAACTGGGCAATATCTTTTTGGTAACAGAATCAATCTTGTAGAAAGATTTACCTGAGTTTGCCGCGTCTGAAGGAAAGTATGCATTGAAATGGCCCATGAGCTAGTCTTGTCCCTTGTCGACCTGTAAGGTGTTGGGACCCAACAAATAGTTGGGACCCTAGCTACACGCCTTTCCAGCACCAATTGGAACGTTTGAGCCTATCCCCTTCGGTTGCTCAAGGCACGAGAATCACAGAGGCAATGAGAACGAATTCATCTCCTACTGGTCAGACGGTAGCACACAGTTCCGCCACTGAGTCATCAAGAAGACGGATTCCTCACGAAGAAGTTTCTCTCATGCAGCACGAGCAAACGTCTCGTCCGTATACTTCGATCGGTTATGACCCACCGAGAGTTACTTTTCAGGCGCCAGCAGAGATGAGTGAGCGATCGTCAATAAAAGTTCCTATAACTAAATGGAACCTGATTTTCGATGGCTCGACTTCAGGTTTGACTGTGAGACAGTTTATGTTTCGTGTGTTGTCCTTGGCTGAAGACTACCATGTTCCTCTAGCCACCCTTGCTATAGACTTTCACCTGCTTCTGAGAGGTCAGGCCGCAGATTGGTACTGGCGTTTCCGGGAATTGAATTATCCGCTTTTATGGAGTAGGTTACGGGTAGAATTTCTGGAACGGTTCAGCTCTTTTAGATCCGATGTGGACGTGCGGAGAATGTTGGACGGTAGATTGCAAAAACCAGGAGAACGATTCCAGGATTTCTTTGATGCCCTGGAGAGTATGTCCCTACAATTAAATACCCCCTTAATGGATCTTGATTTTCAGTGTGTAGTTCTTAGGAATATGTCCCCAGCACTTAGAATTCACTTGGCTGGTGTAGAATTCCAAACAACCCGAGAATTAGTTAGACGCTGCTGTCTGATAGAATCAGAGTGGAGACTGTTGGGAGTGAATGGTGATCGAGAGGCGACTCGTCGAGCGCGCCAGGTGCATGAGCTTGAGTTCGGGAGAGATCAGGAAAGCAAGTCCATACAAGGTTTCATCAGAAAATTCCCGTCGGCTTCCGTTCAGCAGTCAGTCACGTAATGTTTACGAGAAACAATCTTGTCAGCTGTACGAAGATGATATGTCTTCCGATCTAAGGACGCCAGTATTTCAACATCCTGAAGAGTATAGAGGTTCTCTCACTTCCAGACAAGAACTACACGCCATGAAAACAGTCTCTAATGACATGAGTAATAGAGATCGCGGAGCAGAAGGTAGTAGGAATTACCGAATATGTTGGAATTGCCTTGACTTAGGGCATGGTTTCATGGATTGCTCGAAACCTGTCCAGCGGATCTTCTGCTTTGGTTGTGGTCGAGAAGGGACTCTGAAGCCCAAATGTCCAAATTGTCAGTCGGGAAACCCAGGCAGGAATACGCTTTCAGCAGGGAGGTTGCGTATTCCTCCAAACACTCGTTCCTCCAGACCCGAGATGTCAGACGAATGTGGATCCCGAAATACGCCGACGACAATGAGTTCCTGTCAGAATTGTACCCCAGCTAAGACCTTTCATTCCACTCTTGCAAATGATGACTCAACCTCTTCTACTATCTCCAGCGATCGTAGGCGTTCCTCTGAGCGTTTCAATCGTTCATGGAGGTATTTTACCCTGAGGCGTTTCTTGAAGAAAGCATGTGTCAGTTCCATTGTGACCATGTCTGGTGACAACCGACCCTTTGCCGAAATTTTTATAAAAGGGCGTAAGCTCGTTGGGTTACTTGATAGTGGAGCCAGTGTGAGCATTTTGGGTGCAGGTGCTTTAGACCTGGTTGCTGAGCTCGGTTTGTACGTTCACAGCATGCAAACAGTAGTTCACACAGCTTCCGGTCAAAGGGCTCCGGTACTTGGATATGTTAGTACCCTGGTGCGGTTTAAAGACAAAAATAAGCTCATACGCTTCCTGTTATGCCCCAGTCTGACCAACCCAGTCTATCTTGGTATAGACTTCTGGGATGCATTTAGGATTGCACCTCAGTGCTCCGCTATTGAAGTCCCGGATATGAACTCTGGCTTTCATTAACTCCTGAAGATCAACGGAGGCTGGATGAAGTCACACATCAATTTCCTTCTTTTAACAAGTTAGGTTTAGGCAGAACCAACTTATTGTCTCATACCATCGACACTAGGGATGCCCAACCTATTAAACAGCGACATTATGCCGTGTCACCTGTCGTTCAGAAGTTGATGTATGACGAGCTAGACCGCATGTTGTCTCTAGGGGCTATTGAGGAAAGTAGGAGTTCCTGGAGCTCACCTGTCACCATTGTTCGGAAACCGGGTAAAGTACGGTTATGCTTGGACGCCAGACGATTGAACGAGGTAACTGTCAAGGATGCGTACCCTTCGCCGTTGATCAAGGGCCTGTTAGCACGTCTGCAGTCGATACGCTTTATAACCAGTCTGGACCTGAAAGATGCCTTTTGGCAAATTCCTTTAGATGCAAAATCGCGGGAAAAGACAGCGTTTACAGTACCTGGACGTCCTTTGTATAACTTCACTGTCATGCCTTTTGGATTGTGCAATGCTCCACAGACTATGTGTCGATTGATGCATAAGGTCATCCCTCACGAGTTGCATGACCAGGTATTCGTTTATTTGGACGATTTGCTGATAACAAGTCCAACATTTGATGACCATCTCAAATTGCTATCTATTGTGGCCAATTTATTACAGCAGGCGAATTTGACCATCAATGTTGAGAAGAGCAAATTCGTCCAAAAAGAAATTCGATACCTAGGTTATGTGATAAGTGATGGTGTCCTAAAGACGGATCCTGAAAAGGTTTCCGGCATCATAGCATATCCACGACACAAAACGGTAAAGGACGTGAGGAGATTCATGGGGATGGCTGGGTGGTATAGGCGTTTCATCCCAAATTTTGCGTCTATTACATCACCTATGACGGATCTGCTGAAGGGTAAAAGAAGGTTCGTGTGGACTGAGGCTGCTAATAAGGCTTTCGATCGGACGAAGGAACTTTTAGTGTCTGCACCTGTGTTGATCAACCCAGATTTCTCTCGGCACTTTTATATTCAGTGCGATGCAAGTGCCTCCGGCATCGGCAGTGTTTTATTTCAGAAAGATGATGATGGTGGAGAGCATCCTATCGCCTTTATGTCATCGAAGTTGAATGCTACGCAGCGCAACTATAGCGTTACCGAACTAGAATGCTTGGCTGCGGTGCAGAGTATCAAAAGGTTTCGGGCATATGTCGAGGGGCTGCCTTTCACCATTATCACAGACCATGCCAGTCTGAAATGGTTAATGGGCCAGAGAGATCTGTCGGGGAGGTTAGCACGGTGGAGCCTAAAATTACAAGGGTTCAATTTCAACATCGAACATCGAGCAGGCACTCAAAATGTCGTAACAGACGCGTTATCACGAGCACGCGACTCTGAATGGGGGCCTCATTGTGCTGTTGTTTGTCTTCCTGAGCATCACCAATTGCTAGGAAACATTCCATCACAGGCCTTTCAGGATCCTGATTACATGAATCTCGTTCATCAGATTGAGCAACATCCGGATCAGTTCGAAAACCTGTAAACGAAGAACGGAGTAGTGTATATTCATCTAGGATCACACGGAGGTCTTGACTTGGATATTCCCAATGCAAAGGTGTGGGTGCCTGAAGGAGAAAGACAAGTGTTGCTGGCACGTAGTCATGACAGCCCTTTGGGGTCGCATTGTGGGATTCGTAAAACACTAGAAGTCTTGCGACGCTATTATTACTGGCCGAAGCTGCGTCAAGATGTCACCAGCTATGTCAACAATTGTTCTATTTGCAAGCAAGTTAAGGCCACGAATGCGACAATGAGACCACCTATGGGTGCTGCCAGGATTACTGATCGGCCAATGCAACGCTTGTTTATTGACTTTATGAGCCCATATTCTCGTTCAAAGCTAGGTAACACCCAGTTGCTGGTGGTGCTCGATCACTATACCAAATTCATTTGGCTCAAGGCCCTACCCAAGGCAACAGCTGAGTCGATGGTGAAATTTTTAAAAGAATACGTATTCTTGACCTTTGGCGTGCCTGAAACCGTCCATACTGACAATGGGGTCCAATTCGTGTCTAAACTCTTCTCTAAATTCCTGGCTCAACATGGAGTGAACCATTGCTACACCCCTTTCTATTCACCCCAAGCTAATGCCTCGGAAAGAGCCAACCAGTCTATTCTAACCGCTATTCGAGCCTACATAGGGGACGACCATCGGAATTGGGACGCTAATCTGCCGGAGTCATGTGCCGCATTTCGTAATGTAGTACATGAGTCCACAGGTTGTTCGCCCCATTTCCTGATGTTCGGTTACCAACCTATCCGACATGGCTCTGAATACGCGCTACTAAAATCACTTAAAGCTTTTGAGGATGGAGAGGTGTTAGTGGCAACTAACAGTGAAAGATTACGGTTGGTTCAGGAGCAGGTAAAAAGAAAGCTGTCGGAAGCGTACGCCAAGGGAGCACATCGATACAACCTGAGGAGTCGTGTCAAGAATATAACTCCGGGACAGTTGGTATGGGTTCGAAATCACCCACTCAGCCGCGCGGCGGAACGGTTTGCGGCTTAAATCGCCCCGAAATTTGTAAAAGCCACTGTGAAGCGGAAGATTGGTCAGGTATCTTACGAACTAGTTGATGAGGCAGGGAAATCTCTGGGTATCTATCACGCTAAAGATTTCAAAGTCTGAAAATAGCTAAACTAGTTCGAAGAGGTTTGTCAAAGATACGAAATCATAACATAATTGATCGGTTCAAACTCAAAAGATGCCCGGCTGTTTGAGACCTCTCAGGGTCTGGGTCGTCCCCACGATTGTTGAGACCCTATTCGCCTAAACTTACGTATCTCGGGCACTTCATAAACAGCAATTAAAGCTGGCAGAAAAACTCACTTTTCCCATTAAGATCCTGAAATCGGAGGTAGAAAAACTCCACAGCAACGGAGTCCAACTAAAACATCACAGGCCGTGCTCTAGGAGACTCGACGGTACCGCGCTTCTGCGGTTATTTTTAATCGCACGTTAAATGTAAACAAAGCACCACGGCACTGTTGGTTAAATTTTTCTGGACCTTGTGGTGACAGCTGGATACTGCGCGAAAAACTCAGCGAACCTGGTGGCTGATGTCTGCATCGTCGGTTTTGAGTGATGCCACAATGGTGTGGGGAATTGAAGATATGGGAAATGGGAAATAAACCGCTCTAGCGGGACAGTGAAAATTTTTCTGAACAAAGAAAAAGGTGACTTGGGGATTAACTGTGGAAGGAGAAAGTTCGGGATTTTTGCCTTTGGCGGGTTTCTTTTGAGGCGGTTAGAAAGAACAGTGGACTGCTAAAGTTTGAGTTTGAACTTTTTAAGACGTTTTTTTTTCGAAAAGTGCGAAAAAGAATGGTGCTTGTTTTAAAGAAAGTGGTGAAATACACGTTGAAGAATAATTTGAAATAGTCTTTGAAGTCAAAAAAGACAAAGAAAATCGTTGAAGTGAGATCAGGGTAGCTGATGTATCCGTTTGTAGTTTAAGGGCAGTGACTGAATAAAGGCGAATTATAATGAATTTTTGAACTTTGGGTGTAACGAGTTCGTTGTGGATCACGATTATATGATCACGAAAAAGAAAACGTTTGCAGAGGGTCAGGCCAAGGAGTGCATCAAGTTTCGGAGATGAGTGGTGGTATTGACTTTCGAAGAGGCATTGTGACTCTCGACGAATTGTTAAAGGAATGCATGGTGCTATTCAATAAACAAACGATGGGAATGGTGTTGTGGCTGGGGATGGACTGAATGGCAATTGGCGAAAACAAAACCAAGAATCCCAGATAAGTGTTAAAACATAAGAATTAAATTGTTAGAGTTTTGAAAAGAGAAGGAAATCCATTAAATTTCATGCGCACGAGGTCAAAAGTTGCACATAGTTGTTAATCAGATTCAATACCTTTGAAGTAGATATGAATTTCAGCCGAATATTTGAAAATTTGAAAAATTGATTTATATCTTTTACCAATCTAAATTTGTTGATATTTAAAGAATAGTATAATCACTTCTTTTGGTGTGGGTGCATGCAATTTTTAGATATCTAGATTAATATTTATATTCATATATTTACATATTATTATTGATATGTCATGTTGCTTGCGACGTTTTATGCCTTTTCTGTATGATCAATGTGAACTCCACTCCGGCCGGGGTTGGGCATAGAGAGACCCCACCCAAATTCTGCTTTATTTGCTTAAATGTGATTTCTTTGATTTGAGTTTCTTTATATGATTGGACTTAGTTAGTTGGATTATTGAATTTTGGTTCGATTATATATATTTTTTTCTTATTAATTTTGTTGTTTTTTTTTCTCTATTTTTTTTCTTCTTGGATTATTGTATTTGTTTGAGTGTCTTTTCGCGCAAATAATGCATATTGAATAAAATATTTCTTTAATGATTTTTAGGGAACCTCTTTGTTTCCTTTTCGTTTCTGTTTGTTGCTGAAGTATAAATGTGAAATTTGATTAGTGATGTACTGTCTGCGTGCCAGAGCACGTAGAAATCTTCCGCCCGCAAACCCACGCCAGGCTGAGCTAGTCGGCTGGGAAAAGGCACGCCGGGCAAGAGAAGGAAGATTTCTCAATAAATATATGCTGCACTGACGACTGCTCGACAGAGTTTAGTCGGATGCAATACTACTTCGAACCGTTTGGCGAAGTCCAACCCCAGAATCAGGATCAACGGCAAAAAAGGGACCACCAGCACCCGCAACCACACCAGCTTCTCCCTTAGCTTAAACGGAACCACCGCTGTCCCGATGATGGAACATCCTTGGTCGTTGGCCAACCGTATTATCCGCTGGTTGGTCGCCAGGAGCTCCACTCCCAGCTCCGTCATTGCCCGCCAACCCTCTCAACCCACTACCGTATTGTAAGCGCCAGAATCTTATAGCCCCAGGAATTTACATCCCATCACATCCACCTCGAGGTGTGGCCTCTCATCTTCTTGCTTCTGATCCAATACGTAGCTTAGTTGCGCGACTCTGTCCGTCTTGCTCAGCGTGTCCAGGCTGCAGCCTACTGGACACCGTGCCCGTTTCCCGAAGATTCTGGTGGACTCCTCCTACTTCCGGAGTCTCTGCGTGGTTGCCCTCCATTACGACTCGGTCTTCCCCGACAGTTTGGGCAATTAATTTTTCTCACACCTACCCGACCACAGCCGAAACACTTAGGAGACTCAGGGCAATTCTGGGAAGTGTGCCCATTCCGTCGGCAATTCCAGCACTGAATATCATTGCCAGAGATAGTCGCTATATTCACCCTGTCTGCACACTCCGCGTACGCCAGATCCGGTTCCAACAACCATTGAGACTTGCGAGTAGGCGGTGGTAAATAGGCTTCTACAGCGACTCTCGTTGCTTCTAAGGAACGACCCACTCGGATAAGATCGGCAATGGTCCATACTGGGGTTAGTGCCAGTTGTATCTGATAAAAAGGAGCGATGTTCCTCCTAAGGATCTTCAACTTCTCCTCTTCCGAACACGGGATTGCGCGGCGTCTAAACAGCCCCTCCATCACCGAGACGTATACTCCCATGGTTTCTTCTGGCCCTTGTGTGCGTCTCGTGATCTCTCCGAGCAGGCGATCATCGTGATTCGGTGGCAAGAATTCAGCGCGCATCTCCTGGATGAGTTCCTGCCACGAACTTACCCTGGATCGATTCGCCCGAAACCAAACTAACGCCTTCCCTCAAAAATCTCCACTGCCGACTGAAACAACTGCCCGGTGGTAACTCCCCTTGATATCCGCAGCTCTTCCACACGCTCGAGGAAAGCACTGAGCGACCCCGAGTCCCCACTATAATGCAAACCCCATTTTGCCACCTCTTGCTCTTTTCCCAGCAGCGGTACCGTCCTGGGTGTCAAAATAAAAGGGTCGTTAGGGATTTCTAAATCGGGAACGGGCTTCGCAGCCCCGCCGACATTCCGTTCCATCTCTCGGCCGGGCGTCGATTCCCGCTCGTTGTTATGGGCGTCTTCTGATGCATTGGCTGACCCTGCCTCCTCCTCATTCTCCTCCTCACCTTCGGCCTTTACTAACAGTTCGCCCATTGCCATAATCAGCCGAGTCCGGAGTTTGCTGGCCTCTTCCCCCATCTCCTCGTTGTCGTGTTGTGCGTTCTTCAACCTTCGAATCCCGAACTCAATCTTAGTTTTAAGTTTAAAGAATTCCGACGACTGTTGCCCCCCCTGAAAACCTGAAATCAAAGTCTGGACCTCGAGGATTTTCCCCTCTACTGCCTCCAAATCCTCCCTGAGAGTGAAAGGGTATTGCCTCACGGAAATCAGAGAGGTATCCATCGAGGCTTCCGCTCTCATGGCCACTCGAAGCGTCTTTCTCATCCACTCTACCGTTCCGGTCGGCTGGCCCCGGATCTCCAGCTCATAGGCAAGCTCATCTTTATTGAGCCGATCCACCAGTATTTTTGTTGCTTGACCCATTTCGATGTGATTGCGCACCTTTCAGGTTGAAACTAAAGATGTATTACCCACTCCTATACTACACACAATAATTCGCTGTGATCTATCCGGCTAAGTCTAAAACTGTTCTTACTGTACCACGTTACCGTAAGAAACCCCTAAGGACCGGAAGGTTCAAATTGCTGACTGCACCAGGCCCCACACAAAACTAGGCCGTCTTCCAGAACTCCACTCGACTCACGCACCTCCTGACCACTTATCGACTCCCGACAAACTGTCTCTTTTCAATTTCACGGCTTAGCGATTACCTACGCTTTGCCGTCCCCTTGCTCTGAAATAATAAAACACCGAGAGACACCACTCCAACCAATTGGGCCCTATTCTACTCTGTAGCTACTAGATTTACACAAAAGCTAATTAACCATGAAAATGGAGCGAACTTGAGCGCATAGATGCAAGATTTGAGAGTTATACTCGTGATTTACTTGGCGTATTCAACAACTGATAAGAGAATTTCATCTGATAGCGACACTCCACAAGCTAAATTAGATCACAAGCTGCTAGAGGTTTCTACTCCCCATCAAAGATCCCAATTGGAAGTTTTACAACAAAGACGATAATACCAAAGAGCACTCAACCCCCGGTCTCGACTTATCCACGCGACACTATGAAATCTTCACCAATGCGGAGTTTGACACAATATATTTTCCTTTTTTAAATTTTACATCAACACAGCAACAAACAGCATATTCATATCACGATCTATCACTCACACAGCCTAGCCTTCAGTAGGTAGAACCAAATATTTGAATATAAAATATGCTGAAAATTTTATTTAATATATATATATATATATATAAAGACCCTGAAAGCAGGATCCAAATCAAATTCAAAACGTACGCTATAATATTCTGAGCTTGGATCACTATATACGTAGGCTTCTGACCATATGCCACTGTTCTCCGACTTTGAATCTTTGTAACGGTATCTTTAAATCGTTATCTTTGTATATATATCTTTATATCGTCTCTACGGTGATTTTAATTTGCCCCCGTTCACGTACTTTGATCGAATCTGAGCACTAAGTTTAGCCAAAATTGCGACTACGTGTTAGCCAAAATTAAACGCTTCCTCGAACCGAAATCGAAAACCGTTTTTTTTGTTTTTAACTGAAATTATGAGCCCCACGTTGGGCGCCACAAGGGTGGCAGTCTTCGTGCGGCTTTTGCTCACGAGAAGGGCCGTGAGTGGGCGCCACTCGTTTCGAATTCGAAGATATGCCTTTCTGCCGTCGCCCCGAAGCGAGAAGACTGCGACGGTTATCTCTCGACAGAAACGAAAAAGATTCCGATATATTACCGAAAGTAAGAAACTCTAAACCGGGGCAAAAAAAGAATGATTGAAAACGCCAGCGTTACATCAATCGTCACAATGTGCTTTATTTGGTCACTAATGCTCTAAGCTCAACTTCACTAACACGGCGCCGCGTTTCTCTTTTCGCTTTGACGTTAATTCACTACTACAACTCCTCAATTTTCTACATTAACTGATATCATTGGTCGGAATTCTTCTTAGCCTAAATGCTACCTATAATCGATTCCGAGTGCCTTGCACGTACCTGTGACCGCTTTCCGTCGTCGAACTCGTCACCCGCCTTACGCTTTCTCGTCGATAATTGGTCTCCTGCTCTTTCCCAATTCGTCGACGCCTTGATCGACGGTACTTCCCCGGCTAACAGTCTTATCGCGACACTCGTTATCTGTCAGCTGGCCTGGCCGTTTCTCTTCGCTCACTGTGGCTATTCGATTCTTTCGCCGGTTTTTTTCCCCCAATGGTACGTTGGAAATATTGCACAAG
The DNA here is from genome assembly GCA_947369275.1 of Nemotelus nigrinus. Lineage (NCBI taxonomy): Eukaryota > Metazoa > Arthropoda > Insecta > Diptera > Stratiomyidae > Nemotelus > Nemotelus nigrinus. The sequence goes on from OX376372.1 coordinate 106,921,440, forward strand.
GTTCTCGTCCAAAGTGGATATGCTCGAGGTCTTCGCCAATTCCGTAGGTGCACCTATCTGATGAATCGTTGGCCTCCGCTCGTTGTATTCCAAAATGTCCCAAAAAGAAAGTCACGTATCAGTTTAAAAACAGCGGCTGTTCGCAATGCGGCTGACTCTTACCTCGTCCGGACCCAAAAAGAAAGAGCTCATGGCTGTCCGCCTTCCACCTAGCCTCGGTGGACAAACAAACTACCGCTTCAGCGGGATTTATGTGAAAACAGTTTTCCTTCTCGTACCATGTATTTCATAACTGGGTGCAATGCACTCTTACCCTTTGGTGCACCAAACGAAAATCTTTCTTTACCACTTATTTCGCTCGGCGGTCCGAACGCAGCCTTCCGGATCCTTCCAGTCGGCTGGAATTAACGGTGCGTTCAACCACTTGGCGGCGTTCCTGTCGCCGATCTTCAGTTCGTTTTGAGGTTTCGCAAGAACCATAACAAACTTGACCAGGTGCGGCGGTCTATTCGTGCAACTTAAGTGTCGAATCGAATAGATTATTGTGTGCAATCTCTAGATACTCGGTTCGTGCATGGTCTGTGTGGTGTTGGTGACTAGTCGCGGCGGAGCGAATATCGGCATTCGCTTCTTCATCCAGTTCACGGGTTGTCTCGTTTCTGGACCAAGTCCTCGGCGTTCGTTTGACATGAATCGTCGGTGATGGCCTGGTCTGGCGAGGAGCAACTTCCTTCATCGACGGGGGACAGCGCCTATCCTCATTTATTCATTTACTCATTCACCATTTATTCATCTATAACTATTCATCTATAACTATTCGTCTATAGCTATTCATCTATACCTATATTTACATATTTTTTTTTTCCATTCGTATAATTTGCTTCCTTTATTTTATTTTTTTAGTCTATCGCTGGCGTAACAAAATCTTGTGTGCAAAATCAAAGGTTGCTCCAACAAAGGTCGTATCTCTGCCTCGATTAGAGCTTCAAGCTGCTACACTTACAGCAAAGCTTGCCATACGAGTAAAAAAGGACTTACATTGGGAAGAAATACCTTGTACATTTTGGACTGATTCAGAAATTGTCCTTGCTTCGTTAAGAAAACCATCTTCATCATATGTAACGTTCATAGCTAATCGTGTTGCAGCTATACAGGAGTTGACATCAGTAGATCAATGGCGACATGTATCAACAAAAGAAAACCCAGCAGATGTAGTTTCAAGAGGAGTCTCGCCAGAAAAATTAAGTGAAACTTTATGTTGGTTTTATGGACCAATATTCCTGAATGGGGCAGAACAAAATTGGCCAGTTAATCCTAAATTCGAGACGACTTTTGAGATGAAGCCAGTCAAAGTTGTACTGTCAGTAGCAGAGGACACAGATAATTTCTTGACTACTATTGATCAGCGAAACTCGTTTCAGCATCTAAGAAGAGTGGTTGCATACATGCTGCGTTTCACCAACAATGCACGAAATAGCGAAAGCTCACGAAGACGGAAGAAGTATCTTTGTATCGATGAATTAGAAGTCGCTAGAAGGTTAATCATTCAAGAATCTCAACGGCGAGGATTCCCAGAAAATTTAGCGTTGCTAGAGAAAAGCAAAATGGTTGACAAGCAAAGTAATTTAAGTGCACTAACGCCATTCTTAGATCAAAATGGCATAATTAGAGTCAGAGGACGCCTGCAAGAAGCGAACATTGCGTACGATGCCAAGCATCCAATGCTTCTTCCGTATAGTGATCAGATAACCTGGCTGATAATGACATATCACGTGAAAAATTCTCATATCGGTCCACAAGGCCTATTAGCAATCACCCGACAGCGTTTTTGGCCTATCAAAGGGAAAACCATAGCACGATCAGTTGTACTAAATTGTGTTCATTGCAGTAAAACAACACCGAAGCTGCTGACTCAATTGATGGGTACTCTGCCAGAAAAGAGAGTCCAGCCTAGTCGTCCATTTTGGACCACCGGTGTTGACTTCTGTAGCCCATTCTGGACTCATTTCAAAATTCGTGGCAAAAAACCGCAGAAAACTTATGTGGCCGTATTTGTATATTTTGCCACTAAGGCAGTACATTTGGAAGTAGTAAGTGATCTTACAACGAACGCATTTATTGGAGCATTAAAACGGTTTATGAGCAGAATAGGTAATTGCAGACACTTGTACTGCGACAACGCAACCAATTTTGTGGGGGCCCGAAATCAATTAGAAGAACTCCGATTAACAATATATTCTAAAACTGCAGAGGAACAAATTGATAAGTTCTGTACCAGCAGAGGAACCGAATTTCATTTTATTCCCCCCAGAGCACCCCATTTTGGCGGGTTGTGGGAGGCTGCGGTAAAATCCGTGAAAACATTACTACTAAGCAGTATGAATAATCATTCACTCACTTACGAAGAGCTTGAGACAGTAATTACGCAAGTAGAGGTAATACTGAATTCACGGCTCATAACAGCAATGTCTTCTGACCCAAATGACCTGACAGCACTAACACCAGGGTATTTTTTGACGGGGGAAACTCTTACAAGTATCGCCGAGCCCGTAGAACAACTTTCGCGCGCTGATCTTCATACACAATGGAAACGTATTGTTCATTTAAAGACTCAATTTTGGCAGCGCTAGGTAAAAGAATACCTCAGTGAGCTCCAATACAGGGGAAAATGGAAACAGCGGTGTAATAACGCAGAACCTGGGATGGTGGTAGTTATAAAAGATAACGTACCTCCTATGCAATGGTCACTTGGCCGAATTATTGAAACCATAAAAGGCGACAATGATCTAGTACGAGTTGCAATCGTTAAGACAGCAGGCGGGGTCATTAAAAGGCCTATCCACAACTTCGTTCTCTGCCTATAGAGTCGAGCAGTAGCATAAGTACCGAAGTGGAAGTCCAGTCGCAAGACAGTAACGAGGTTGCATCAGAGGCCAGGAAAACCAAACGAACCGCTGATCGAAGAAAGGGACCATTAAAGTCCAAAAAATCCCGCGGGAGCCATTCTCCAATCAGTATGGTACTTCTAACATGCTTGATATTGCCAATATTTGGACTTGAACAAATTTGCGTGACACCATTCAAATCAAACCCAGGACTTTATTACGAACGGCTAGGTCATACGTTCCTGTCATCTGATGAGTGGAATGTGGTGGTATTTTAGAATACCACAAACTATTGGAGAGAAGCAACTGTCATAAAGAAGGGACTCAGTAACTTAAATCATATATGCAAGGACATAATAGTTAAGGCATCATGTGAACCTGCATTGTTGCATTTCCATGATATGATAAATGAGATAGAAGAAGGAAACAAATTGCTGCGACAACATGAGCATTCCATATAAGCATTCCATTCCATATAACATGAGCATTCTGTTGAATATAATTGGTAACGTTGCAAACTCCTTATTCGGTGTTTTGGACTCTTCATACGCAGAACAAATGGCAGACATCATAAATTTCCTCGACAAAACCGACCAACACCTGCTGAATCTCTTACGAAATCAGACGTCTGTGATTGACTCAACAATAAACATCATGAATGATACATACGGAAGGATGGAAGCTCGACTAAAGGAGTTCGATGAATACCTTAATCAAACCATCTATAGCTAGAGATGTGCTTAACTGCTCTTTTTACTGAGCAGTGATCGCAGTGAGCAGTTTGAGCAAAGAACAGTGTAGAGTAGCAGCTATTGAATCGCAATTGCGATTGCAGTTTCGTGCGTACGAAAAATCGCTCGCTACTTTTGATTGCTCATTGCCAGTGTTTACTCGTTACCTTCTCATCGTCGTCGATTTGTGCTTGATACAGCGATTTCTAGCCTCAGATTGCAATCGCATTGTATGCTTACAATGTGACTGTATTTGTCCGTGGCGATGGATGCTCATGTTTAGAACAGATGTAGTATGTTTGGGAATACGTTGCCAGCATTAATTCGGCACTTGCTAGCAGAATAATGTATTGCCAAGTGCTTGGTATATCGTATAGTAGTTTTGTGGTTTTAAAAATGTCATACATTGGATGCAAGCAACGTCATGAAATGTTATTATGCATGTACAGTATTATGCAGTATGTAATTTAATTTCGAAGATTTATTCTGTCTGGCTAATCTAAAACAATCGGTTTTCCACTTCTCACCGAAGCATGAAGTTTGTCGAAAATTTTATTGAGAAATGATAACAAAATTTTTACGTGTATTAAATATGCACCCATAAGTCACAACCCCGGTAGGGTTGGAGTGCAGTCACGAGCACCGCCGCAGAAGCCAACTGACGAACCAAAAAGGATCTCAACATTTTTAGTGCTACTTTCAATTTTTCGGGCAGATTTGATTTTGAAGTATCTTAGAAACTATGCCGCTTTTTCCCAGATTTGTGTGGAAATTTCGCCCGAAACAACTCAGAAAGGTCCCCAAATTCATGGTAGACAAAAATTTTTTTTTTGGAAATTATGAACGTTTTTGCCCATATTTTCCATATCAAAAATTTTTTCGCCCTTAATATATCACTAATATACTCCCCGACCACTTTCAATCATCGAAAGCGCCATAAAGGCAGTTTTTGCCAAACTATGGCCAAAAAACCCCTTACTCCCCTACAAAACCGAAATTTTTGTATCACAGTAATAGGTCTTGGCCCGTTATGTCCGAAACCACTCTAACCCAAAATTGGCCGATTTTGTCCGATTTCAGCTACTTTTGCCGTATCTTCGAAACTATGCTGCTTTTTCCCAGATTGGTATGGAAATTTCGCCCGAAACAACTCAGAAAGTTCCCCAAATTCATGCTAAACCAAAAAAAAATTTTTGGAAAATATGGACGTTTTTGCCCAATTTCCCCTATCAAAAATTTTGTCGCCCTTAATTGAAAATTATATATAATATAATATATATAATATAACTAATATACTCCCCAATCACTTTCAATCATCGAAAGCGCCATAAAGGCAGTTTTTGCCAAACTATGGCCAAAAAACCCCTAACTCCCCTACAGAACCGAAATTTTTGTATCACAGCAATAGGTCTTGGCCCGTTATGTTCCAAACCACTCTAACCCAAAATTGGCCGATTTTGTCCGATATCAGCTACTTTTGCCCTAAAAACTCTTTGAATAATTGAATAAAATACTTACAAGTCCGAAAATACTCGCAAGGGTAGAAAGAAAAGAATCTGAATAGATGAGCATTTAAAATTTTCTGTATTGCAAAAGAGCAATGAATGAGCAGTTGAACAGCATGAGCAGAAAACAATCAAATTGCTCACTGCTCTTCATAAAACTATCTGCTCTGTAAAAGAACAGTGAGCAATTGAACAGCATGAGCAGAGAGCAATCGCACTGCTCACTGCTCTTCATAAAACTATCTGCTCTGCAAAAGAGCAGTGAGCAATTGAACAGCATGAGCAGAGAGCAATCGCACTGCTCACTGCTCTTTTCAAAGAGCAGTGCGATTAGTAGCAGTGATCGCAGGAGCAGTCCCATCTCTATCTATAGCATAAAGAGTATAAATTACGAGTTCCATCAAGAAAAGTTAATTGAATATTTTAAAACTCTATCAATTCGGTTAATGCTTCTGATCACAAAATATCGAAACATACAAAATGCGTTATTGAAAACCATGACAGATACGCATCACGGAAAGGTGAGTCCACAACTCTTAACACCAGACTAGCTGCGGCGACAGTTAATTATCATAAAAGAAAATCTTCCTGCGAATTTGCGCCTAATTGAAGCCCGCAAAAATCTACTCAACTTATATGGGACAATGTCGATAGAAGGAAGAATGCTAGGGGATCAGCTCATCTTCAGAATAAAACTTCCGCTTATTTCTCACGAGTCTTTTGAACTTTTGCATATAGTTCCAGTGCCTATTGCAATGAGTGACGGTTTCTATTCGATGAGTGTTTCAACGTCGTTCATCATCGTCAATCTCCATCGAGATTTATATTATCCTATATCGGAACTGGAATTATCCCGGTGTGCCATCATCAACCATTCTGAGTATCTTTGTAGGCAAAATCATCCTCTTTATCGAAAGGGTTCGATTTCTAGTCGTTGCGAGTTCACCATCTTGACGGAATCCGGTCCAGATACTTCATGCAATTTCAATAGAACTAACGAAATAAATCGATGGACGCAGTTATCAAGTCCAAATCATTGGATGTACATCGTACAACAACCGACCAGCATCAACATTAGGCGCGTTTTTTTGCTCCTCTATCCAGCGGAGAGTAGAGTAGACGCATTGAAAACAACAACACTCCTACGCCAGTGAATTCACTAGTACAGAAATTCTATGCCTCATTTGTAGTTCACGTGTTGAAGTGTAGAATGTGCTGACAGAAAAAAGAAAAGCTCATGAGAAGTTGTATTTTTTTCTGTGAGGTGGCTTTCGGGTTTTCAGGGTTATGTTGAATGTTTTGGTAGTTAGGAAATTAGAAAAAGCCCTCATAATGTGTATAAAGTTAAAAGAATGAATTTTCTGTTAGTTTTTTTTCTATTTTCTATCGATTGTGGTAGTGTATACTCGTTATTTTCTCCCTTTTTTTCAGCTGTTTTCTGCTACCACAGCGAATACCGCAACCTATGTCAGTCTTAGCGAAAGCACTGCTGTTTTATACTAGATTGTTGTTTGTTGCGGCATAGTTGTACTCTGCACTGCATCGGAGCAAAAAAACGCACCTATTGTATGTGACAACAGAATGCAAAGTAAAGGTAGAACTATAATGCAATTAAGTGAACTTAAGTGAGCGCAGAAACTGAACGAAAATTCACTCAATTGAAGTCCGTCGGTTAATTTGCCCATAATAGAATTAAGTGAAGCTTCATGAAGCAGCCGCCAGAGTGGCGAATATGAGTTTGAATTTGCAGGCATATGAGATGAACTGATGTAAGCGTTTACGCAATATTTTTGAATAGGATTTTGCTTGCAATTGAAATATAGTTGTCTTCATAGCTTGCTAGCCCTGTTCCTTGAAATCGTAGAAAATTGTAGCTGAGCTGCACCTCGGCACTTTGCTGTAGATTATTAGATCTATAAAGATGGGCTTGGTGCAGGCTCTTAATTTGTACTTATATTCAAATAAGTGTACGAAAGAAATGTTTTTTGAGCAATATTGGTATGCGACCGGAATATATTTAATCAACAAGGTCTTTGCTGCTGACGATTCAAATTCAATAGTGGACAGCTGAAGCATGGTGTGTGGTTATTCTTTGAATGAAAAAAGCTGTGTGATGGCATTTTAAGTAGTTTGTGTACTTTTTTTTTAAAAGTGAGTAATTTAAAGATACAACTAAATAAAATACTATATAATTTATTATTTCGTATGTACGTTCATTTATTATTTCGTATGTTGTTCAACGCGTTTTCTCTTTGAAAGTATGTTTGATACTCATTATTCCTACCTCCTGTAAAAAAAGCATTTAAATGATCGACGAAAAAATATTTTAGATACCTGTTATTCTTTTTACAATATCGCGCAGGATCATATTCGAGACATCTAATTACTACTTCCTATATTGTAAGCTGTCAATGAACTGTTTAACAATAGAAGGTCTAAAAAATTGTTTTTGCGGGATGATCAAAATTGAAATTTTTGTTTTATTTACATTGAAAATTTTTATTTGACAAAGTGGGTTCAAAAGTATGCACTGATTCCCATCAGACACTAGCACACAGGCATACTTGACTGAAGTGACCACTTCCAGTTATAAAATCATTAACTTTTATTTACGCTAGTTGTGACAAATTTTAACATCGCCGACTTATATCCATCGATATAATATACTTGTAAAGGTTATTTAATTGTGATCATGGTTCCCTTCTTGTCTATAAATCAGCATAGCACAAAGCAGAGAATATTGATAAGTTAATGATTTCCAACTGCAAGTGGTCACATCAGTCAAGTATGCACGGTGTGCTGGTGTCTGATGAGAATCAGTGCATACTTTCGAAACCACTTTTTCAAATAAAAATTATCAATGTAAATAAAAAAAAAATATTTCAATTTTAATCATCCCGCAAAAACAATTCCAATTTGATTCGGCATCGGAGGCTTATTCCGTAAAACGATCGAGTTTCCCGTATCAATATTCTCTGCTTTGATAAGCTTTAGAGCTTTGTCTATGCTGATTTATAGAGAAGAAGCGAACCATGATCACAATTAAATAACCTTTACAAATAAAAGGTCTGTTCGCGTACTACGATTAATTGCAATGAAGCCGTTTTTGTACTCCGTTTTACTGAAAACTTAAAATTTCCCCTCTTTCAGTAAATTTCAGTAGGGTCTGAGCTACTGAAAAATACTGAAAACAAATGGTTCTTGGCATAATGTTATTATGAAGGACGAATATTTTGGTGGCGATAATTTATCACCGCTTAGGATGGCTTTATAATCACTATTGTTCTCCCGAAAACCGACAACTGACACTTTTGTTTGTCAATTTTCAATTTTGTTTGTCAATAGAACCCAAATTGAAGGCGCTACATGACAAGGTTGCGTCATTGAAGACAGCCGAAGCGAATGGTGCAATGAATGCACATCATCATATTCATCATTATAGTATTGGTTAGTCAAGCTTGGCGATCGCGATCATCTGCCTTTCATATCTTCTATAGCGGTTTTTTAGAAGACACGCTCAACCGAAAAGTTCAAGGCCACCAGTACCAGCTCCACGGCAACTTCCTCCTGACGCCTTCAAGATAGACGCAGAAATTAATCTTTGAACAGTCCGTTCAAAGGAGGGGGAGGATGTTCAATATCTGTTCGATACGTTTCGATATTTGTTTTTATTATATCATTCATGTTCAACTTTAACGTTATTTCTCATACTGCTTATGCTTCGCGAAGTATTGATCTACAGTTTTATACGCGTCAGCAAATTAAACATTGAACTATTGGTATTCAATAAAAATTACAAGCAGCATGATGAAAGATCAAAGTTCATTTTCGATACAATTTAAAAATATGTTGTGAATAATTAGTCGTAAGCAAATGTAATGTAAGCAAAATTATGCTATATAAAGAACGAATTAATGTGAATAAAATCAATCTTAGCGTGGACAAAGCTTTTTATTTATCCATGGTGAGGCTGCTAGGGGCGCTTAGGTTAGTTGAGTTCTGGCACTGAGCTTGAATCCAACGGTTCTATTAGAATTCCTAATTTCTGGTATTGTACTAGAAGTTAGCGCTAAAATAGAATCATTCAACATTTCTATTAGAATTCTTAATTTCTGGTATTGTACTAGAGGTTAGCGCTAAAATAGAATTGTTCAAAGGTGAGAATACGTACTGAACGTATCCTAAATCATCTGATACTAGTTGAAGTTTGAGTTCTTGTACTGTACTTGAATTCAACATTTCAACTAAACCACCTGGTTTCTAGTATTGCACTAGAAAGCAGTGTCCAAAGGACTCCTTTCTGAAGGCTAGAATAAGTGCTGTACTTAGTCTACGCCCGACCTACAGAAAAAGGACCAACATCAGGTGCTCAAAGTACAATAACGACACCTATCAAGAGTGATTCAAGAAAAGCCTTGGTCGCTATATAAAAACAGCCTTTAAAAGTTGTTCTTCGGGCGAATCGGTGAATCGAGCAATTAAAATGTTTTTGGGACTGCTATATTCCTCTGTCACTGGTGGATTTATCAACACATCAGGAATTTCCTCCATGACAGTTTCGTCAAAATTCTCGCGGTAGGACTCCCGGGGTAGTAGGTGTTTTCCTCAGCACTGCCCCTTTTTCATCCGTGTTGGTGTTTGACGCGTTATCTACGAATGCGTTATCGCAGCCATTGTCGTCCGCAGAATCGTGATCACTCATTTTGACTTATAGAAACTTCACAGTATATATGTGTCAATAATACGTTTTTAACAATGCACTTAATGCACTGCACTACGGGGTCACCAATTATAGGATCTAAGTAAAACACATGATCAATAATTAATGTACGTATATTTACTCGCACTATACAATACTGAAATCAAAGATGTGCTGATGTGCACACTCCGGAGGTCAATCATAGAGTGGCGTGGCAGGACGAAAACATCTACTCAGGCTGTCGTGCTATGCCGCATTCCGGTCGTCGCTTGTCTTTTACCTTACGAGTTGCGTTGGTATAGTCGCTACACTTAGCAGCGAGTTGCCGTTATTGTCGCCACTGCCCGGGATTCCTCCATTGCCGCCTGTGGCTTTGCGTCCTTGTCGAGTGGCAGGAGTTGAATCGCAGTGGTTCGTGGCAGCCACCGGAGCTAATTGGATTGTGGGACCATTTTGATAACATCGTTCTTCGAACTATGCGGACTGCAATCGCTCAGTTCTGCAACGTGGAGGAGGTCAACAAGGATATCACAGCTTGACAGCTCACTGATGTTGATCATTGACATCAACTGATGTCAACACCGGAGAAGTGTCAACAAATTCACCAAAGAATACAGCGGCACTTAAAATACTTATATTGTTAAGGTTGTAACAGTTTTTCTTTGTCTATAGTTAGCGGACAAAAATCCCGATAGATTAAAATTGATATAAATAGGAAAATTGCGGTTTTGTAGAAGCTTGTTTTTGATTTTTCGTTTGATTTTTCCCATCGCAAGTAATTTTAATTTTTTCGTAAACGAATCGCGATTTAATAGTCTGTTCGTTTATAGCTGTAATTCATATCTTTAGTATGAATATATCTTTTGAAAATATAAACATTTTGTTTTATTCGAAAGTCTTTTGTGAAAGATTGGTAGTTAAGATTTTTTTAATGTTTTAAGTTTATCATAACGATAACTTACAATAATTCTTCTTTTTTTTTATTCGAAACTAGTATTTAACATTATTATTTTTTTATAATAATAGCTTCATTAGCTGGAGTCCATGTGAAACTTCAATGCGACAATACCTGGAACAGAGATAACCAAAAGTAAAAACACCATTTGAATTTCTTATTTTAATATCATATACATAGAAGTTTTAATAGGTACATATAAATGTTCATTCAACCTTAAAAAACTAATGTTCAATACGCCATTTTTGCGTCAAACTTGCATTATTACAAAATCTAACTGCTAAAAGATCGGTTGCTTTAACCCTTGCTTGATCAATACAAAAGCCTGTTTCAACATGACGAATTTGACCCTGAATATACTCCCATTTTTCATTATACTTATTGTTGGCTTGACATAAAGCCATAACTATTGAAAAAGGCAGTATATCGCTTTTTTGAACCGAGGCGCAACTAAACTCGTTCCTCAAAACCCCATCAAAGGTTAAAGAAAAAAATTGTGATTTGCTGATATCCGAATTTTGACATACGTATAGACCCAAATTGAATGGTTCCTCACTGTTCTGCTGCAAGTCGTCAAAGCACAAATTACTCGATACCGAAACAAATCTGAAAGCAAATTGAGAATTAAGTAAAGCCAAATATTGCTACAGTTAGGGATATTCAAAATTAATGTAAAAATGAGTTGAAAGTTAAATTATTTTCACTTTCCTTCAGAATGAAAGTAAAATAAAAATAAATGAAAAAAAATTCTAGCGCAACAAAACCGCTGGAGACACAAATGTTCGATAAACAGTAGAGGAATCGTGCAGATTTTGAGCGCATATATAACCACACGTGTTCCGACCTGTTCCGAGGGCAATCTACTGCTTTGATCTCACCAATGCATTATAATTAATAGGGTGGAAAGGTTTCCGGAGTTGCTACTGTTATGAATTTAAACATTTGGGAAAATCAAACACTTGCTATTTATATATACTATCGGTTGCTTATCTTACAAAACTTTGAAAATAGCATCTTCTGTAACACAAATGAAGAAAATACTCAGTGCATGCAATACTTTACCAGCATTGCAACTAAAAGTTTCTCACAACTATCACATTTGCCTCACGTTGAAGTCAACCTATCCTGCGAATTTGGTTTCGATCCGATGTCTGCATTGGAAGTTATAGGGGTACAAAAAATTTTATGATTACCACTCCCAAAAGTTTTTCGATTTTCGACATTTTAATCTTTGTTTATTGTCACTACGAGATCATTACCATTAGAAAATTTTATGATAAAATCGCGTAGTAAAAGCATGGGATAAAATACAAAAACAATCATAGGTGGCAGCTCTATGATGGTTTTTCAACCAGATGCCTAATGAATATTACCAACAGTAATTTCCTTAAAAAAATTTATTTCGTTTCGATTGCATGGCTGCACTGGAAATTGTAGGGCAAAAAGCTTTATTTTCCTGGGCGAATTTTCAAAATTCAAGATTCCAAAATTACCATAGCTGGCAGCTCCAGCCTAGTTTTTCAACCAAATTTCTACCAAACGTGGCATAGTTTAAGGTTCACATACACAAAATCTGGTGACTAAATCAGAATTCCTAGGGCAAAAAACAGCTTTGTTTTTCTTAGTGATTTATCAAGATGGCCCCACTTTTACAGATTGGCCCACATTTAAAAATGGCTGAACAGAAGTTTATGATGCTATAAATATAGGTGAATTGGGGAAGGCTTACCGTTCTTGCCCAATATAGTATTTCAAAAGTTTTATTTTGGCTATGTAGACAGGGCATCAAATTTATATATGAGCTACTTTCTTTCTAAAAAAAACCACAATTTTTCTGGAACGCCGATAATTTGAAGGTTTTCACTTTCAGCGCCAGCCGTTGCCACAAAGTTGCCAACATGCTCACAAAAACTACATAAATTTAGAACTTAGTAATATCAATATGTCCTGTAAGTTTTATGATAACTTGGTAGCAGTGTCAAAAGTTATCGCAATTCAAAAATATTCAAATTTTCGCGAACTCTTTTTAGGCATCTAGCGCACACATAGGGT
>OX376372.1:106934466-106963294 GCA_947369275.1 Nemotelus nigrinus
TCAATTCGCTTGAAAGCTGATTTTCCAAGAAAATGTCTTTTTACGTGTTGGGTCACACTACTACTGGATATTCGAACTAGTTTTTGGGGTCACACTAATACTGCATAATAGGACTGGTTTTTACTCATCATGGGCTGTTGTGCATCTCCACATCTTGGGAGGATTGCCCATTAATCGTCGCTTGACTAACATAAAGTGAATTTGTTCAAATAGTAATCTTTTATATCAGTTACAATAAATATAATTATATACCTTAAAGTTTCAATTTCATTGTGCTCGTGTTTGCGGAAAGCAATCCTTACATATTTTTGGCTCCGAAATCTGGGAATTTTAATAGTTAAAAACTTTAAAGCACAAGGTACGTACAATATAAGTGACGACTTAGAAGCATCATTCGCTCACCAAGAGCATATCTATAACTCGGTAAAAAAAGCTTTCGCAAACTAAAGGAAAGTGGGGCAAAATCGGGAAACAGAAACCTATTATAAAATTCGTCTAGAACGAATTGCTGGATTCGCTGATGAATTTCCCGCTAACGAACGCAAACTCATGTCGAATAAGGTGCCGAAAGAATCCGATTATCCCAAAATGGCTGATGAATTCGACGAACTATATGTAGAATGCATCAGCAACACGTAGGCCGATCGTGATGTAGCTTTTCTTCGAGGTCATAGATCTGGCTCTTGTTTTCAATCCGGTTCGAGCCTCTTGCATCCGACTCATAATCCACAGCCACGTTTGCCAAAAATTAACGTACCGGTATTTGAAGGCGCATTTACGGAGTGGCCGAATTTTCATGATCTTTGTTTTTTTTGGTTTATACAAACGAAGATTTGTCGAGTGTAGAAAAGTTTTGGTATTTAAAAGGCAGTTTCCGTGGTAAACCTCACTTTATGGTTAAACATATGGCGACTACCGACGTAATATATAACGCTGCATGGAAGTTATTGTGCAACTACAACGTAAATCTCCGCGAGCTTTTTAAGTCGCATATGCATTTTTTCGCGTCACAGTCCAAAATCAATGACGAGAATGCTCAAGCAATTCGAGCAATGTAAAGTGTGACGAAAGAGTGTCGACATGTCTTGTCTTACTTCAACTTGGACCTCAAACATTGCGATCCAATTTTGATGTGTTTTCTGGTTCAAAGACCATTAGCCTCTGGGAGACGAAAATTGGTGGGATAAAGGATCTTCCAAATTTTGACGAATTCCAGTAGTTCCTAGGCAATCGCTTCAAAACGCTGGAAGCAATCTCCAAAAACAAAATTATTTCACATCGCCACACTAAATCTACGAAATCTCTGGCTAGGCCGAACAATAGCGGCGATAGGTCCCACGGCAACCATAGATCGTTTCATGTCGTAAGTAACGCTACTGAACACCATACAAAAACTACTACATTGACTGATTGCTGTGTGTGCAAAGAGCGACATACGCTTCGCAAATGCCCAAAATTCTTGTCTATGTGTACGACAGCAAGACGAGCAGCGATAGAAGAGAAGTAGATATATACTAATTGCCTCGCAAACAACCACACAGTCAACAATTGTCGCAGCAAACACAATTGTCGTTGCGGAGCCCACCATCATAGACTCATACACAAGGATATCTATCCGACTCCCACAAGATTGCAAATTCATCAACACCGCATTCATCAAAATTAAGTTCAAATGATCATGTTCATACCTTTACTGCACGTTTCTCTCAAAGATAGGTCTTGCTATCAACCCCTATAGTTTCGGGTAAAGTCGCTCAATGGACAGTAAATCGAACTTCATGCATTAATCGACCAAGGCAGTCAAGCATCATTAATTTTAGCTCGAGCAGCCAAGTTATTGAATCTGCCCAAAACTACAGTCCAAACCGTTGTCACCGGGATTGGTGATACACCGGCTGATTCTTGGAATCAAATTGTGAGTTTGAACGTTCGATCTCGGATAAGTCAATATAAAATCGACATCACCGCATTTGTCATGCAGAAATTGACGAATGTTTTACCAAACAAACCATTTATTTGTTCAAATTGGAATCATGTTATTAGATAAGAATTAGCAGATCCAAAGTTTTTCGAACCCTCCAAAGAAGATTTGATATTAGATAAATATGTTTTTTTCGCAAATTGTCATTAAAGGCATAAAAAAAGCTCCTGATTTACCAACCGCCCGAAATACCCGATTTGGGTGGATCCTATTTGGTGAACTAGAGTGTTTTCAATCAAATGTCTATATCAAGACAATGACAACCGAAATCGAAGTTGAAATTTTAGTTAACATTAATACCCTCAAACCATCGGGCATGGGACCAGAATCTGGCAAAGATCGCATGAAGTGGATCGCATGAAGTGGCGCAACATGAAGTGGCGCAAATCACTACATATTTTTGTAACTTCGGACGGGAGATGGTGACATTCCACGAGGGTAGTGAACGTCCAGAGGGTGGACCAGAAACCTTGGCGCCTGTAGACAGGGCTGAAGAGCTCGCTAGGGTGCGCGTGGACGTATTGGAGCGTATGCGGCAAGCGGCTCGAAACAGTGGCCAAAGGTATAATCTACGGAAGCGGGACGTGAGCTATGAAAAGGGAGACTCGGTATGGAGGAAAAACTACACACTCTCCGACGCGACAAAATACTATTCCGCGAAATTGGCACCGGAGTCTATAGGACCGCATGGGGTGGCCAAGCGAATGTCAGGCTGGACTTATGCCTTTTGTGATAAAAATGGGAAGGACGCGGGAATATGGCACGTCAAGGATAGCCATATATCTATTAGTTAAGCGCGACGCCATATATATATTAGTAAAGCGCGACGAAACCGCATTAAGGTATGCGAGTAGAGGGACGAACCGGAGAAATTATACCGCAAGATATTATTATACCGTTTACAAGAATTAGTATGGAGCGGGACACTTATATGCAAGGTTAATTATACACGGGACAAAATTTCACAGACATACAAACCAAAATAAAATACAAACGCATTATCTTCCTTGCGATAGTAACCGTTACACTTCGTTCCGGCCGTATATTGGCTAATCCCTTAGCAGTGCTTCGGGTCTCGGTATTCGTTTCCTTATTTTTTTTGTTTTCTTATGTTTTTTTTATTTTTCTTCATTTTCTCCTTCCTTCTACCCTTCCTCGAGGGGCTGCGCCAGATTATTAAGGTAACTCCTCTGGGCTTTTATATATCTCCTCTGAACGAGTTTTCTCTGGTCGAGTTTTATCAGTTGGGCCTAAAAGAAAAGGTGAGAGTTCTATCAGTATCGGAATGTAATCAGTGTTAGTCGACAGCTGAAGGATCGCTAATTAAGAGTACAGGCAATTAATTAGAAAGGAAAACCTGAATTAGAAGCATAGTATTAGGTCAGCTTAGATAGTAGGAAAAGAATTAAGCGAGTAAAACCCGAATTAGGAGACTAGTTTTAGGCTAGTTTAGATAGTAGGCAATGAATTAATCGAGGAAAGCATGAATTAGTAGCTTAGTATTAGGTTAGTCCAAATAGCAGGCAGTGAATTAAACGACGAAAACATGAATTAGAAGCATAGTACTAAGTTAATTTAGATGCCAGGCTAGGAATTAGAATAGGAAAACATGAATTACTAGGACAGTATTGAGTTAGGCTAGAGACCAGGCAGCGCATTACAGAGGGAAACCTGGATTAGCAGAATAGTATAAGGCTAATTGAGGGAGCGGGTATAAATTTAGTAAGTAGGTTAGTAAGGTCACAATAAAATTAGGACAAGAAAATAGGAAACGATTAGGTTAGTGGTAGGCTAAGATTCGACTAGGAATACTGTAGATACAGGGGAATATAAAAACTTGGTTGTACCAGTGGTACATTAAAGCGATTAAATATTCATTCCGTACGCGGCTAGAAACCAACGAAATTCAATGCGCACATACTGTGGACAAAAATCGGATTTCCAGGGAAATCCCCTTCCGGTAAGGAGGAGTTGTTACGGAGTAACAAGAAGGGCCGCAGCGGTACGACCACCCAAGCTTCCGAATAGAGAAAAAAAAATTAGGGCAATCTTCCCCTGGAAAGACTGCCCGAAGTGAAAAAAAAAAGAAAAACGCGAAGCCACCACTCAGCGCTGTAGGTATATAATGTACCCACCACTCGTAAGGCCATAGAGTGAGACGTAAGGCACCAAACCGTCTTGTGTTTTGTACTCGGCGGGTAGATTAAACTATGGGAAGTAAGTTAATCGCACGTCGGAAGGGGAATGTCCAAACGAAAAGAACTCGCCGAAGACCGCGAACAACCCGGTTAATCGGATGTCAAAGCTCGACGCACCAAACCGACGGAAACAAAAAAAGTACACACGCACCGACACTTCCAATATAAATTTAATTCAAAAGGCTCACCTGAGGATCTAGTAGGTGGCGTCGTAGGAGAACTTCGAACGCCAGGCCCAAATGAGGCGTGCAGACGGGACGGAATCGTGACCAGAACACCTCGATATCCAGGTGTTTCGCATAAAACCTGGAGCGCATCGACGATCAGCAATTGCCAGCCAGCTATGTCTAGTGTTTGGAAGTAAACTCTTCGCCAGCGACGACCTGAAACAGACGAAAATTCCACACAAAGCAACTGAACTCAAGAGGAAAACAAAAGATAACACTTACCTGACTATTATCACTACCGAGCGCAGAGTCTGCGGAACAACCAATTCGTAAAAAGTCCGGAACTTTCTCGCCAGCGGAGGCGCTCTAGGAATCTGAACATAAATATAAACACAACATTGCGGGTGAATTGTCAGTGGCCGTCCTGACAATTCCAACTGTCATCGCATCTGTGGAACACAGCTGATCAACTCATCAGATGTTTGCCATAAAATCATAATGCCCTGGTTGAAGCACTTAAGAAAGGGGTTTTGGTCTGAGGTGGCACGTGCGACTTGGGCATCGACCCGAAACTGGAGGTGCTGTTAAAAAGCGGTACTGAAGAAGCGGGCAAGTGAAAACGAGCGGGATTTGGATTCACTTTTTCTGTGACTGGCGCTGTGGACGGATCAATTTTAACCTATTTTCTGAAATTGAATCAGGTACGATCAGTGGAAAAATTGAACTGAATAAGATACTTTTTCTATAACTGGCGCTGTGAACGGATTAATTTTAACCTATTTTCTGAAATTGAATCAGGTACGATCAGTGCAGAAATTGAACTGGATAAGATACTTTTTCTGTGACTGGCGCTGTGGACGGATCAATTTTAACCTATTTTCTGAAGTTGAATCAGGTACGATCAGTGGAAAAATTGAACTGGATAAGATACTTTTTCTGTGACTGGCGCTGTGGACGGATCAATTTCACCCTATTTTCTGAAGTTGAATCAGGTACGATCAGTGGAAAAATTGAACTGGATATGATACTTTTTCTGCGACTGGCGCGTGTGGACGTATCAATTACATATTCCAATATCTGTGGAGAAATTTAATCCGAGCGTAAAGCGTGGAAGCAGAGCTGATTTTCATAGGTTAGTGAATAATTTGAAAAGTATTTAATTCTTCTTATTATATAAGAATCGGGGATATTTTATCGTATTTTCCAAGATTTCTTGTTCGTAAGTTTAATGTTTATGAAAATTTGTGCGAGCTGATTGGTGGCATAGTATTGATCTCGCATCTTAGAGAATTAATCGTAAAAAGAATTCGTCAGTGAGAAAAACGCGGTCGATTGACAAAAATAAGTAATTTAGTATCTAGAAGACCGCGGTCGTACGGGGCGGGTCGGAGTAACTAACTAGGTTTAACGTGTATTATTTAAGAGTAGAAGACTTGGTTCGATATAGAAATTTGCATTGTTGAAATAAAGTAAACTACGTTAGTCTGAAATCGGTGTAGTGAGTCGAAGGCATTTTAGGTGTACTGAAGTGGCAGAACAGGTTTTGACGAGTATTGGTGAAATAGTGACGTGATGAGTCTCGGGTAGAAGTGAGTAAAGGTCACGGGTCGCTAGGTACATTGGCATTTTCCGTGGGGAGACGTGGTTGAGTTGGGGAAAGTGGTGTCAGGACTTGGTAGGGGAGTGGAATAATCTCGACCCTGGGAGAAGGGGTTTGCTTAGTGCACGACATTAGACTATATCCGGCGAGCCGAATCTTGCTCGCGGCTCACGAGGCTTTAATTCGGCTTGAGCAAGTGGCGCCCACGACCCGTCTTCGACGAGTTGGTCCGGTACCCAAAAGGAGCCTCAGCCGGACATCCTCCCTAGGCCGGGAGGGTAACAATTGGCGCCCAACGTGGGGCCATAAACCAAAATTTTACGATATACGATTTCGGAAATCGTGTGAAGCGTAACAAGTGTTAGTGTCAGTGAAATTATATCGGAACCGAGGATTTAGACTCAGGAGCGAGGATCAACCCCGGAGACGAGTGGTTTTCAAGTGGGAGTGGTTCCAGAGACGACCAGTAGGAGGTCAGGGTGATCGTTTTACATACGGATACCTGGGAGATGGAAGCGGAAATAATATTATATGAATTTTTGCAAATATTGTATCATAATAGAAAGAAATAAAATATAGCGGTTAGCATCAAAATATAGTACTTGGTGCTTCTTTTAGCTTGTATATTAGTATTATTATTTGATATAAAGGGCTCATACAGGATGTCAAACCACGCCAAGATCCTGATCGACAGGCTAAATGAGGACGAATTAGCCTATGAACTGGAGGTTAGGGGCCAGCAGACTGGAACGGTGGAGACCATGCGGTAGACACTTTGTCACGGTCGGAACCAACAAGTATCACGCGCGAGCCGAGGGTTTTTAATAAAACAAAAGAAAAAAAAATACCCTCTACCAATCTTCGAAGGAAAGGATGGTAGAGGGTAGCTCAGTACCAAGGAGTAATTCACTGTATTTCAAAAACTAGAGTAGCTGTTAGGGCCGTAGCTATAGGGTAAAACAAAGAAAGAACGATTTCTCGATGCAACAGCTACGTACGTAACGAGATCGGAACAGGCCGTCAACCACGGAAACATAACCAACGACCGCAAAGACCAGAAAAAGGAATCG
The DNA here is from genome assembly GCA_947369275.1 of Nemotelus nigrinus. NCBI lineage: Eukaryota > Metazoa > Arthropoda > Insecta > Diptera > Stratiomyidae > Nemotelus > Nemotelus nigrinus. The sequence continues at coordinate 106,941,483 of OX376372.1, forward strand.
CGAACAGTATGTGGCCGGCGGACGGGGACGACTTAGTTGATGCCGGCATCGGTTCTACCGCGGGAAGCATATACAAATACGACACATAGCACGTATTTACTGTGGATTTCTTCGTGGATTCGTCTCAATTGCGCATCTGTCGCATTTTAGACCTTACGCTTGTTTGATCGAAATGATGCCTTTTGTCTGTTATGTGAGGAGCCGCCTCACCGTCGGAACACCAGATTACCTGAAATTGGGGGAGATAAGTCGGTAGTTTTCTAGAACTGACAAAATTGAAGGGAATTGGAAGACTTACAAATCGCGAACTCGACAATTCCATAACACAAATGTCAATTGTCATGACCTACGACAACAAAGCAATGCAAAATGACGGTTCGGTCAGGAGTGGTACTAAAGGGCGGTACAAAAGTAGTACCAAAGCCCAAAACTGGAATAATTTCCAATGATTAAATTTCCAAAGTCAGCTGGAGTTCAAATACCTCCCAACGGTTCGAGTGAAGCCGCTTTAGCGGGAAAATGGATTTGATGAACTGCGAAAATCGGTGGAAATGGGTTTTTTCTGGTTTGAAATTGGTAAGAGTACGGACGCATCGAGACGAGACTTGGCGATAACCCAGCTTATTTTTCCTTTCTTTTCTGGTTTGAAATTGCAATCGAAATTGAACTGAGCTGAATCTATTTGGGGAACTAATTTGAATGTACCCGATCGGACGGTGGAGAATTTAAAAGGACGAAAAGCGACAATAAGTGGAGGGTGAAAATTAATCTTAAGGCGCTAGTCAACGATTCTAAGGGAAGATATTTAACGATTTCGAAGACAAGATCTATGTTAATTTGAAGATCCAAAAACGGCAGTGACGGAGAATAGTAGCGGATGATATCAAACGTATTCGAAGGCGGGAATCTAATTAAATTGATAAATTGGAGACGTCAGTGAAGAAGAAAAGTTGCAGTCATCGTAAAGGGCCCCAGCGTGGGATTTCATCAGTTTAAGAGTAGTCACCGCAGCGGAGTAAAAAAATTCAGGTTAGTTAGTTTATGGATTTTCTTCGTTTTTGGATATAACTAGTGACAAATAAGGAATCGCGAGTTGAATTGTATAAGTGGAATAGTTTGTTAAATATTTTCTTGTTAGTTTAAGTCACCCTACCACCAGTGGTAGAGTGTGTTTATACGAGAGTAATTCAATAAATTCTAAGTTGTTGTAAGATAAATTCGGTGAATGAAACGCAGGTTTAATAGCGGTAGCGCGAAGGTGCGGTTCTAATTTTCACTTTTCATAGCGTGGATTGCAGTAATCCGTTGCTGACTTCTCGCTTCGCAGTGACGGTCACGCGGGAAATACCGGCAAAGAAGTGAGTGGCGCCAAACCCACCCTGTTCTTCGTGAGCAAAGGCCCCCCGGAATTTTCCACCCTTTAACTCGTTTCCGGAGACTAAGGGTTGTGAATCGCGGATGATATACGCTGGTATAAGATTTTCGTAACAACTTCGGGTTGCGCTGAGGGCGGAAGCGTCGATGGACACTTCTTTGGTGTCTGTGCGGGACTACCTTTACTCCCTTGAGGAGGATATGACGGCCGTGAAGGATAAATTGGTGGAAATACAGGCACTGATAGCGGGATTTTCTGGGAAACCACAAACGTCGGAATTCCTGAAAATCAAAGCGAAGATAGAGTTCGGCATGCGGCGACTGGGGAATGCACAGCATGAAGGTGGGATCATGAGTGACGAAGCCAACAAATTACAAGTGCATTTGATTATGGCTATGGGGGAACTTTTGGTAAAAGCGGAAGGAGAAGATGGTGCATTGGAAGCGGAATTGGAACCAGACAATGGAAGTATTGGCGACGGCGATGGGCAGAGCCAGGGTGACGAGCCTGCGAGGGAAGCCGTCAGGATCAGAGAGCCAATCCAGGATGGGGATGGACCGGGGAACCCTTTATTCTCCACCCCTAGAGTGACTGTTGGGGCGACGAAGGGTCAGGATGTGGCTAAATGGGGACTTCGCTATAATGGTGATTCTGGGTCCTTGAGTGCTTTCTGGAGAGAGCCGAAGAGTTGCGGGAAGCCAGGGGAGTATCAACAATGCAGTTATTCCAGTCAGCAGTCGAGTTATTTGAGGGGAAAGTGCTGATTTGGTATCGTGCAAATCGGACGCGCGTCAACTCTTGGCAAGAGTTGGTCGCGGAGATGCGCGCCGAGTTCCTGCCTCCAGACTACGACGACCGGCTTCTCATGGAAATAGGGAGACGCACTCAAGGGCCGGATGAAACAATTGGCGTATACGTGTCAACAATGGAGGGGTTGTTCCGACGCCGTGCCACTCCCTGCACAGAGGAAGAAAAATTGAAGATCCTTCACAAGAACATAACCCCGTTCTACCAAACCCAATTGGCGCTGACACCCGCGAAGACCATTGCAGACCTAGTCAAAGTTGGACGCTCGTTTGAGGCAACACGAGTCGCGGTGGAAGCATATATGCCACCCCCTACGCGGAAATCCCAACGACTCCTAGAACCGGATCTGGCTTACGTGGGAGTTAATCCTGGATCAAACCTTGCTTCCTTACAGAGAGAAGAAATACGCTGTTGGAACTGCCAAGGTGTCGGGCATACGCCCATAACTTGTTCAGAGCCTCAAAAGTGCTTTGGTTGTGGCCGAGTGGGGTGAGGAAGGCAGCTTGCCCTAATTGTCGAGGAGCGCAAAACCCAGGGCAAAATTTCAGGGGCCATTCCGATATAAACCAGGGGAATGTAAATTCCTAGGGTAGTGCCTGGTTATGACTCTGAGGAAAGAGCACTGGGAGTTCGTCGGAACGATAGAAGGAGGAGGGACAGAACAGCTGAAACCGAAAAGCCATATGACCGAAGAAAGCATTCTCAGTCAGTTGGTGCAGCAGGAGTTTGAGGACATGGGGGAGGGTATTGGCTGTACAGACAGAGTTGAACATGTCATCCGGATTACGGCACCACCGATAAAACAGCGTTATTACCCTGTTTCCTAGTAAAGAAGAAGGATGGCAAGTATATTTTTCGCGTGGACTATCGCAAACTGAATACAGTCACGGAGCATCATGCCTATCCATTGCCATATGTGTCAGCTACGCTGGATAAATTAAGGGATGCAAAGTATCTGTCATCGCTAGATGTTAAGTCCGCGTACTGGCAGGTGCCCATGGCAGAAAAGTCCCGGAAATATACAGCCTTTTCTGTACCACATCGTGGCTTGTTTCAACATCGGCGGATGCCTTTTGGGCTTCAGAATGCACCGGCGACATGGCAACGTTTGATAGACCAAGTTCTAGGTCCAGACCTGGAACCGTATGTATTCACATATCTGGACGATATTATGGTGGTAACGCAAGACTTTGGGAAACATGTGGAAATTTTGAAGGAGGTATTTAGTCACTTGAAGGAAGCCGGCCTTAAAGTCTCCAAGGAGAAGTGCGAATTCTGTAGCCCACAATTAAAGTACTTGGGCTACGTCGTGGATGAGAAAGGCCTGAATGTGGACCCCGACAAGGTGAAGTGTGTGATGGAGATCCCTGCGCCTACCAATGTGAAGGGGGTACGCCAGTTTATGATATACCCGATATACCCGACTTGATATACCCGACTTTGCCACGATGACGGCACCACTGACGAATCTTCTCAAGAAAAATCAGAAGTTCGAGTGGACCCAAGACTGCGAGACGGCTTTTACACAGGCAAAGGTGAAATTATCAACAGCACCCATCCTCACTTGCCCGGATTACAATCTGTCTTTCTTGATTCAGATGCACGTATCGGATTTAGGCTTGGGGGCGGTGTTTTCGCAGAAGTATGCCGATGGAGAGTCGGTACTATGTTACCTGAGTCGTTCCCTGTCTAAAGCGGAAAGACGGTATTCAACTACAGAGAAGGAGTGTCTGGCGGTAATTTGGGCAGTGGAAAAATTGCGGCCATACGTGGAAGGAGCCAAGTTTTCGGTAATCACGGATCATTACTCACTCGTGTGGTTGAATAACCTCAAGGACCCGATGGGACGTCTGGCCAGGTGGGCCGTGTGACTTCAGCAATACCCTTTCGAAATTAATCACAGGAAGGGGAAGGAGCACCTGGTGCCTGATGCACTGTCACGACTGTTGCCAGGGAGTCAAGTGGCAGCGGTTGAAACACAAGGGGACCGTTGGTATATAGGAATGAGGGAGAAGATAGCCAAGGCCCCAGCGCAGTACGCGGATTGGAGAGTCACGAATGGACAGATATGGAAACATCTGCCAGGACGTTATCCGGAATTGGAGGGAGCAGAGCCGTGGAAGAGAGTAGTATCTAAAACAGAGAGAAAAGAAATTCTACATAGGTGTCATGATGATCCCACGGCGGGCCACATGGGGATTAGTCGCACGCTGGGTAGGGTAGCAGCCAGATATTATTGGTCGAAGATGTCGACGGATGTGGCGATCTATGTTCGTAGATGCAAAATCTGTCAAGCTACTAAGGTGGAGAGGAAAGCTCCAGCGGGACTCATGTCCTCTCGACAAGGGAAACCACAGCAGCCTTGGGTTTGCGTGGATTTGGTGGGGCCATTCCCACATTCTAGCCACGGGCATACGTTCATTCTGACTGTCCTAGATTATGTCTCCAAATTTATTTTGTTGTTTTCGTTACGGCAGGCGACGGCTTCTGCGGTAACTAGAGTCCTCTAGGACCAGGTATTCCTACTATTCGGGGCACCTAAGTGGTAAGTATGTGACAATGGTGTTCAGTTCCGGGGTAAGCAACTGCAACAAATGGTCACCAACTATGGGACCCAAATCAAATATACCGCGCTTTACCACCCATAAGCTAATCCAGCTGAACGAAGGAATCAAGACATAAAGCGGATGCTGCGATCTTACGTTGCGGAGAACCATCGGGCACGGGACCAGAATCTGGCAAAGATCGCATTACAAACATGAAGTGATGCAAATCACTCCATATTTTTGTAACTTCGGACGGGAGATGGTGACATTCCACGAGAGTAGTGAACGTCCAGAGGGTGGACCGGACACCTTGGCGCCTGTAGACAGGGCTGAAGAGCTCGCTAGGGTGCGCGTGGACGTATTGGAGCGTATGCGGCAAGCGGCTCGAAACAGTGGCCAAAGGTATAATCTACGGAAGCGGGACGTGAGCTATGAAAAGGGAGACTCGGTATGGAAGAAAAACTACACACTCTCCGACGCGACAAAATACTATTCCGCGAAATTGGCACCGGAGTATATAAGACCGTATCGGGTGGCCAAGCGAATATCAGGCTGGACTTATGCCTTTTGTGATAAAAATGGGAAGGACGCGGGAATATGGCACGTCAAGGATAGCCATATATCTATTAGTAAAGCGCGACGCCATATATATATTAGTAAAGCGCGACGAAACCGCATTAAGGTATGCGAGAAGAGGGACAAACCGGAGAAATTATACCGCAAGATATTATTATACCGTTTACAAGAATTAGTATGGAGCGGGACACTTATATGCAAGGTTAATTATACACGGGACAAAATTTCACAGACATACAAACCAAAATAAAATACAAACGCATTATCTTCCTTGCGATGGTAACCGTTACACTTCGTTCCGGCCGTATATTGGCTAATCCCTTAGCAGTGCTTCGGGTCTCGGTATTGGTTTCCTTATTGTTTTTGGTTTTCTTATGTTTTTTTTTATTTTTCTTCATTTTCTCCTTCCTTCTACCCTTCCTCGAGGGGCTGCACCAAATTATTTAGGTAACTCTTCTGGGCTTTTATATATCTACTCTGGACGAGTTCTCTCTGGTCGAGTTTTATCAGTTGGGCCTAAAAGAAAAGGTGAGAGTACTATCAGTATCGGAATGTAATCAGTGTTAGTAGACAGCTGGAGGATCGTTAATTAAGAGTACAGGCAATTAATTAGAAAGGAAAACCTGAATTAGAAGCATAGTATTAGGTCAGTTTAGATAGTAGGAAATGAATTAAGCGAGTAAAACCCGAATTAGGAGCATTGTTTTAGGCTAGTTTAGATAGTAGGCAATGAATTAATCGAGGAAAGCATGAATTAGTAACTAAGTATTAGGTTAGTCCAGATAGCAGGCAGTGAATTAAACGACGAAAACATGAATTAGAAGCATAGTACTAAGTTAATTTAGATGGCAGGCTAGGAATTAGAATAGGAAAACATGAATTACTAGGACAGTATTGAGCTAGTTTAGAGACCAGGCAGCGAAGTACAGAGGGAAACCTGGATTAGCAGAATAGTATAAGGCTAATTGAGGGAGCGGGTATAAATTTGGTAAGTAGGTTAGTAAGGTCACAATAAAATTAGGACAAGAAAATAGGAAACGATTAGTTTGTGGTAGGCTAAGGTTCGACTAGGAATAGTGTAGATAGAGGGGAATATAAAAACTTGGTTGTACCAGTGGTACATCAAAGCGATTAAATATTCATTCCGTAGGCGGCTAGAATCTAACGAAATTCAATGCGCACATACGTTAGACAAAAATTGGATTTCCAGGGAAATCCTCTTCCGTTAAGGGGGGAGTTGTTACGGAGTAACAAGAAGGGCCGCGCCGGTACGACCACCCAAGCTTTCAAATAGAGAAAAAAAAATTAGGGCAATCTTCCCCGGGGAAGACTGCCCGAAGGCGAAAAAAAGAGAAAAACGCGAAGCCAGCCCTCAGCGCAGTACGTATATAACCAATTCGTAAAAAGTCCGGAACTTTCTCGCCAGCGGAGGCGCTCCAGGAACCTGAACATAAATATAAACACAACATTGCGGGTGAATTGTCAGTGGCCGTCCTGACAATTCCAACTGTCATCGTAGCTGTGGAACACAGCTGATCAACTTATCAGCTGTTTGCCCTAAAATCATAATGCCCTGGTTGAAGCACTTAAGAAAGGGGTTTGGGTCTGAGGTGGCACGGGCGACTTGGGCATCGACCCGAAACTAGAGGTGCTGTTAAAAAGCGGTACCGAAGAAGCGGGCAAGTGAAAACGAGTGGAATTTGGACTCACTTTTTCTATGACTGGCGCTGTCGACGGATCAATTCTAACCTATTTTTTGAAATTGAATCAGATACGATCAGTGGAAAAATTAAACTGGATAAGATATTTTTTCTGTGACTGGCGCTGTGGACGGATCAATTTTAACCTATTTTCTGAAGTTGAATCAGGTACGATCAGTGGAAGAATTGAACTGGATAAGATACTTTTTCTGTGACTGGCGCTGTGGACGGATCAATTTTACCCTATTTTCTGAAGTTGAATCAGGTACGATCAGTGGAAAAATTGAACTGGATAAGATACTTTTTCTGCGACTGGCGCGTGTGGACGTATCAATTACATATTCCAATATCTGTGGAGAAATTTAATCCGAGCGTAAAGCGTGGAAGCAGAGCTGATTTTCATAGGTCAAGGCTGGTACTGAGTTCGAGTTCACGTGAAATTTTGACATGTTTCCATTATCTGGTCATTCTTTCGAGCGAAAATTTTGACAATTGAGAAAAGCAGAGACAATGCTCATTTCTGACGGATAAAATGTCATGAATTTCACTTTTCGATTGATTTTCTTATTGGAAAGACATTTTCACTGCTCCATTTTCAAATTGAAACACCAAATGTCACTTTTCCGCTCAAAAGAATGAACTGCACAAACTAAATTGGCGTGAAATGATTCGCGACATGTTTCAGTGCCATCTACGTTTTCAACGCGAAAGCAACTTCAAAGCAACTTTTCATGCTAAGAACACAGTACCAAACTTGCTTATTTTCAAGCGAAATTTTCGCCGAAACAGATTTCGCGCGAAATTTTGTATGAAAATTTCGCGTGAAATCGAACTCAGTACTATGCTTTAGTGAATAATTTGAAAAGTATTTAATTCTTCTTATTATATAAAAATCGGGGATATTTTATCGTATTTTCCAAGATTTCTTGTTCGTAAGTTTAATGTTAATGAAAATTTGTGCGAGCTGAGTGGTGGCATAGTATTGATCTCGCATCTTAGAGAATTAATCGTAAAAAGAATTCGTCAGTGAGAAAAACGCGGTCGATTGACAAAAATAAGTAATTTAGTATCTAGAAGACCGCGGTCGTACGGGGCGGGTCGGAGTAACTAACTAGGTTTAACGTGTATTATTTAAGAGTAGAAGACTTGGTTCGATATAGAAATTTGCATTGTTGAAATAAAGTAAACTACGTTAGTCTGAAATCGGTGTAGTGAGTCGAAGGCATTTTAGGTGTACTGAAGTGGCAGAACAGGTTTTGACGAGTATTGGTGAAATAGTGACGTGATGAGTCTCGGGTAGAAGTGAGTAAAGGTCACGGGTCGCTAGGTACATTGGCATTTTCCGTGGGGAGAGGAGGTTGAGTTGGGGAAAGTGGTGTCAGGACTTGGTAGGGGAGTGGAATAATCTCGACCCTGGGAGCAGGGGTTTGCTTAGTGCACGACATTAGACTATATCCGGCGAGCCGAGTCTTGCTCGTGGCTCACGAGGCTTTAATTCGGGTTGAGCAAGTGGCACCCACGAACCGTCTTCGACGAGTTGGTCCGGTACCCAAAAGGAGCCTCAGCCGGACATCCTCCCTAGGCCGGGGGGGTAACAGCCCTTAGTTTCATATAAGAACGTGAAATTACATAAGCATTTCGTAAAGTTTAACTAATAATGAGTCAAAAGTGTGTTGTGGGTTCATGCCGAAATCGGCGAGGTAAGTGAGTGTTAATAGGCGTGTTTTTTTGCTCCGATACAGAACAGAATAGAATAATGACGCAAAAAAACGATCCATCACAAAACAGCTGATACATTAGCTAAGACTGTCATAGGCTGCTGTATTTGCTGTGGTACCACTCAACAGCTCAAAATAAAGGGAGAAAATAACGAATGTACACTACCACATTTGATAGAAAATAGAAAAAAACTAACAGAATATTACCTCTTTGAACTTTCTACACATTATGCGGGCTTTTTTCAATTTACTAACGACCAAAACATTCAATTTTACCTTCAAAAAACCAAAGCCATCTCACAGAAAAAAAGACAGCTTCGTATGAGGTTTTCTTTTTTCTGTCAGCACATTCTATACTTCTGCACGTGAACTACCTATGACGAATACAATTTCTGTACTAGTGAATTCACTGGTGCAGGAGTGTTGTTGTTTCCAATGCGTATATCCTATTCTCTACTTGATAGAGGAGCAAAAAAACACGCCTAATATATATAATCCGGTTTAAATTTATCGTCGCGTGTAAAATAGTTGTCAGGCATTGTGAGTGTTTCTCGAAAAATAAACGAAAAAAAAACAGTGGACCGTTTGTTTACGTTTTCGTGAATGACAGTTGCACAGCCATGTTTATTTGTCTTCGGTCGGTGGCGAAACCAAAATACTTCGGGCTGGAGAAAAAGAACTTGATCAATTTCAATGAAAAACTGTTTATGTGTCGAAATTAATTTTAGTGAAATATAACTAAGAAATAATATTATTGTAACAATTTGAAAAGTGAGTGTAAAGTGAAAAACATTGAAATAAAATTAAATGTTAGTAAAGCAAAAGATAATTGTCGATAGTTCTGAACTTAGAAAAGAAAGTGAACTACAAAGATCGTGAGGACTAAGCAAGCCCTAATTCCGCCGAAGCCGGTCCCAAGCTCGGTTGTAGAAGGAAGAGGGGAGCTGGAAAATTTAAAATAAAACATAATATATCAGCTGCATACGTTTAGTAGGGTAAAGTTTTTTATGAAAACATGTGCTTAGTTTCACAAACATGCAGCTTACGTGCAATTCCGGAAACACATTTAACTTTGTATTCTGCTTGCTGTCTACTATCGTCCCAGAATTCGACCACTGCTGAATTTCAAGGCTTTTATAAAAAGCGACAAATGCAATCCTGAAATTTACTGCCACCGTTAAAATACGCATATATTTCAGAAACCGCACATGGGGTTAAGCGATAAAATTTAATTTCACCCAAAAACATCAAAATAAAAACACAAATCTAATATTGCATGATACCAAATTCAAAATTGTGCGCCATGCAATTGCCCCCGCTCAAACCACAAAAACTTCAATTACCTACCCCTTAGTCATTTTATGATAGGCTTTGCATTTTTTGTTTGTATTCGGTTTTTGCCCTGTTGGCTTTACCAATGCCTCCTAGAAATACGGGCCGTCAGGCTACGTAATCGTTTTAGATATGACGTCGATTCGGGCAGGCATTTTGACTATTCCATCTGGCAGTGCCGATATACACGGAGATTTTACGTGCGGATTTTTAGCTATAACATAAATAAAACGTTAGTTTTTGTGCGTGGACGCGTTATAATAATAATATTTAGTCATTACTTGCATTTTGTGTCAATCAATTGTATCGACAGTGAATCGACACAAAACGTCACATAACCTAACACCAACCGATAAAACATTTCGTAGCGAATTTTTCCAATTATACCGCACGCACCGCATTAATTTGTATTTTAGCTGTTAACTAGCGCTGTTCCGCGGATCTCACTTTGTTTTCTCTTTACTCACTTCAACACAACCTGTGCATATTACGATTTCCCGCGGACGTCCTATGAGACTACGTGTGTTTTTCACGACACTTTGACAGTCTAGTGAGACGTCATTATTCCACACTACGGCCCGTACTTCTAGGAGGCATTGGCTTTACTGATGTTCTTCTCCTTATTAGTTCTCTACTCTTATGATATTAGTGTGCTAATCAGTGAGGTAGTAGCAGCGGAGTTTTTTTTTTTTTTCGTCGTTGGAAGGTGGAAATCTTCCAGAAGATACTTCAGGGCTCCTGCCCTGGACCATGCCAGATTTTTACCGACTAAAACCACCTCCTTCTTCTGCCACACTCCCCACGGGACTACTTATTCAGCATTACTTCGTGGGTGTGGATCAGCCATTAGCTGCTTCTACGCATCCTTTCTTCTTCCTTCTTTCTGTCCCTTTCCGCGTCACGCTGTTTGCGGTGAATATTTTTAAGTGTTTTTTCGACGGCATTCCACGCAGTTTTGGATTTCAGCATGCAGCTCACGATATTTACCGCTGATATCCTTGTGCCTAGTTCCGTCTCTAGGCTACTTCTACATACATCAAAGCGGGGACAGGTGAACATAACGTGCTCCGCATCCTCGGGTACATTTTTGCAGGCTGGACAGTCCGGTGAGGGGTCGAGTCCAAAGCGATGCAGATAATAGCGATAACCGCCATGTCCGCTCAAGAATTGGGTAAGGTCATAGCTTGTTTCTCCGTGGCTTCTTAAAACCCATTGCGCAACGTTGGGGATTAATTTGTACGTCCATCGCCCGTTTTGCGCCTCTTCCCAGTTACTCTGCCATGAGCGCATTGACACTAGCCTTTGAATCTCTCGCGTGCTCGCTGTCCTTGCCTCGGTTTTATAGAGTCGAAGCGCTTCATCCGCAACAATTTCGATGGGCAGCATACTGGCTATAACACACGTTGCCTCATAGGACGTAGTTCGAAAGGCGCAGCAAGTTCGGAGTGCAATCAGTCGGTAGGCTGCTTGCATTTTTCGGCGATTCGATTTTATGTGTAGCGCTGGTGCCCACACTGGTGCTGCGTACATTAGAATAGAGGTCACCACTCTTCAAATCAAAAGCCTTCGGGTTTGCTTCGGGCCGCCAATATTGGGTAGCATTCCAGCGAGTGCTGAACCGACAACGGATGCCTTCTTACCAGCTTTCTCCAGATGAAGTTTGAAGCTCAGTTTGCTGTCGATAGTTACGCCTAGGTATTTAATAGCAGGCTGCGAGGTAATTATACAGTCACCAACCTTTATTCGTACTACTGGTAGTTTCCTCCGCTTCGTGATTAGTACCATTTCCGTCTTATGGTCGGCTAGTTTGAGCCCAGCGCAACTAAGCCATGATTTAACAGCCCAGATTGCTTCGGTTGCGTAAATTTCGACTTCTTCAAGGTGACGGGTTGGAATCACGATGCCAAAATCGTTGGCGAAGCCTACCACCACCACGTTTCTGGGTACTCGTAGCCTTATTATCCCGTCGTACATTACGTTCCAGAGTAGGGGGCCAAGAACAGATCTCAGCGGAGTTGACATCGACGATATAACCAATGCCTCCTAGAAGTACGGGCCGTAATGCAGAATGATGACGTCAGAGCAGGAGGCCAAAATGTCGCGAAAAACACACATAGTCTTATGAGACGTCCGCGGGAAAATTTTAATTGTACGGGTTGTATTAAAGTGAGTAAAGTGAAAACAAAGTGAGATCTGGGAACAGCTAAAACACAAATTAATGCGGTGCGCGCGGTATAATTAGAAAAATTTGCCACGAAATATTTATCAGATGTTCTTAGGTTATGTGGTGTTTTGTGTCGATTCACTTTCGATACAATTGATTGACACAAAATGCAAGTTATAACGAAATATTAACACTACAACTCATCCACGCACAAAAAACTAACGTTTTATTCATATTTTAGCTAAAAAAAACCGGAAGTGAAATCTCGGTGTGTGTCGGCACTGCCTCGTGGAAATGTCAAATTCCCTACCGCCACGACGTCACAGCGAGAACGATTACATAGCCTGACGGCCCGTACTTCTAGGAGGCATTGATATAACCAATGCCTCCTAGAAGTACGGGCCGTAATGCAGAATGATGACGTCAGAGTTTGCGGGAACAAAGTCGCGAAAAACACACCTAGTCTTATGGGACGTCTGCGGGAAAATGATACTTGTACAGGTTGTGTTAAATTGATTGAAGCGGAAACAAAGTGAGATCCGCGGAACAGCGCTAGTGAACAGCTAAAACACAAATTAATGCGGTGGGTGCGGTACAATTGGAAAAATTCACTACGAAATGTTTATCGGTTGGTGTTAGGTTATGTGACGTTTTGTGTCGATTCACATTCGATTAGCGATGGGCAAAGCCAGCACACTTTGCTGTGCTAGCACACTTCGCACACCACACTTATGTGTGCTAGCACTGTGCTCCCAGCAATGACACAGTGCCGACACACTGACACAGTGCCGACTCACTGACACTGCCGACACACTGTCACAGTGCCAACACATTGACACAGTGCTGACATACTGACACTGCCGACACACTGCCACTGCCGGCACACTTGTACTGGCAGGCACACTCCACACTGATGTGCTTGGGAACGAATGCTGTACGAGTGGCGTTGATTTTGCCCATTAATATGATGCGTTTTGGTAACAAGGCGTTGTTTGCATTGCAGAATGTGTACACATTTTGCGGTTTCAAAAGCATTAGCTATTGAATGCATTAGCTGATGAATGTGATAATTAGGGAACGAAAAAAGGCAGATAAGATTTGTTATTCGTATATTTTCTGAGTGAAAGTTTTAACTTTGAGTCCACTATCGATGATTTGTGTTTTTTAAATGCTGCGGACGTCTTCAAACGGGATGAAAGTTTAAACACAGATACAAATACATTTATTTGCGATACATCTTAGAGAAACGCTTTCACGTTGAAAATATATGTGGAAAATATCTATCTTCGAAACTAGGCTGCTTTTTCCCAGACTTGTATGGAAATTTCGCTCGAAACAGCTCAGAAAAATCCCCGAATCCATGCTAGACCAAAAAAAAATTTTGGGAAAATTTGACGGTTTTGCCCAATGTTCCCTATCATAAATTTTTTCGTCCATCAAATATCACTATTGTACTCTCCGACCACTTTCAATCATCGAAAGTGCCGTAAGGGCAGTTTTTTCCAAACTATGGCCAAAAAACCCCTTACTCCCCTACAAAATCGAAATGTTTGTATCCCAGCAATAGGTCCTGGCCCGTTATGTCCGAAACCACTCTAACCAAACATTGGGCGATTTCAGCTACTTTTGCCCTAAAAACTTTTTTAATATTTGAATATTTAAAAACATAGCACTACTTAGTATAAACCTTCTATCTGCAGCAGATCATTTTATCACATTTTATCGTTGCATGTTACGACAAAACCTTTCTATCTGCTCAAAACCTATTTTCCACATATATTTTCAACGTGAAAGCGTTTCTTTCAGATGTACCGCAAATAAATGTATTTGTATCTGTGTTTAAACTTTCATCCCGTTTGAAGACGTCCGCAGCATTTAGAAAAACGCATATCATCGGTAGTGTAATTCAAAATTAAACCTTTCACCCAAAAAATATACGAATAACCAATCTTATCTGCCTTTTTTCGTTCCCTAATTATCTCATTCATCAGCTAATGCATTCAATAGCTAATGCTTTTGAAACCACAAAATGTGTACACACTCTGCAATGCAAACAACGCCTTGTTACCGAAACGCATCATATTAATGGGCAAAATCAACGCCACTCGTACAGCATTCGTTCCCAAGCACATCAGTGTGGAGTGTGCCTGCCAGTACAAGTGTGACGGCAGTGTCAGTGTGTCGGCACTGTATCAGTGTGTCGGCACTGTGTCAATGTGTCGGCACTAGTGTGTCGGCAGTGTCAGTGAGTCGGCACAGTGTCAGTGTGTCGGCACTGTGTCAGTGTTTCGGCACTGAGTCAGTGTGTCGGCACTGTTTCAGTGTGGCCGTGTGCTGCCGACACCCTTATAAAGTGTCGCACTCGCACAGCACGCCGAAGTGTGCTAGCACACTGTGCTTAGCACGCATAGGTGCTGCCCATCACAACTATCGATACAATTGATTGACACAAAATGCAAGTTATGACTAAATATTATTATTATAATGCGTCCACGCACAAAAAACTAACGTTTTATTCATATTTAAGTGAAAAAAAAACCGCAAATGAAATCTCCGTGTACATCGGCACTGCCTCGTGGAAATGTTAAAACTCCCCGAATAGCTGACGTCATAGCAAAAACGATTTCGTAGTCTGACGGCCCGTACTTCTAGGAGGCATTGGTATAACTTTCCACCAGTGAGATAGTAGAAACGGAGTGGACACGGACGGTATAGCTTTCCACCATTGGCCCCTTCAATCCTCTCGCGCACAAAGCATGTTGAAGCTGCCTTTCCGCCATTTCGCTCTAATTGTCAAATTGGAGGGGAACTACTTGGATTTGACCCGATTTGACAATGAACAGACAAAAAAGTACTATCATCCCCTTCAATGTAAATCTTATGGACACGCCCAGAGCAGGGTACCCTAGAAATGGCCGTGAAGGCCCCTCATCCGCAGTAGCGGAGTACCCTTCAACCAACCCCGACGGATGCTGGAGTGCCGCTTTGCTAGCTCGCTGCGGCAGGGGTGGGTTCCTAGAAACTATGGAGTCGGTTGGCTCTCAGAAAACGGGATGCTACCTTTAATCTCATCCGTCATTATAGTGTAGCCGCAAACTGACATATAAAAATATCCAGGGAAAAAGGGGGCATAGCTCCGTAAAGGACACTACCCGTGGCTCTGCAACATGGACTGACAAAGCAGACCAAGTGCTCGTGACAACACACGGAGCCAGAAGATTAAATTTGGAAGAGGAAAAAGGGGGAAAAACACTGCCTCTCTTCTCAAAGGAACCCGGGTGAGGCAGACAGCCCCGGGCCTCCGATGGTGACGGAGCCCTGACCCCGATGGTCTGGGGTTCTCCACCCTCTGATACTGGCCATGTTCAACCAAAACAAAAAGCTAAAACCATTGAACTAATGGTTTGGCCAGTATCCCTCCCTTATAAACTGCTGAAAAATTCACAAGAAAACTATTTACTCATCGGCCAGCTAGGCCTCGCGAACCTGTAATGTGGGAAATACATATTGGCCGAGACCAGGCGAGCCGAAGTCAGACGAGACCGCGAACATGTGGACGGCATTTGACAGCTCGTCCGAAATCGCTTTGGCTCGTGCTCAACATCCATTCCGATCGGAAAGCGGACGAGCGCCTCTGACACCTGTCAAAGTCGCTTGTCTGGACCGTCCACACACTCGGCTCGCCTGGGCTCGGCCAATATCTATTTGGCATATAACGAGAAGTCTTCCTGGGCTTTCGCCCAATAAAAAGGCTAAGGATTTTATTTTATGATCGCATTATTATTGATTCCTTTTTAAATTCTTATCATGTTCTCAACATTTTTACTAATGTTCGAAGAAGAACATTAGTATTAAAATCACTTTGGCCAAAAATTCATATTTCTATATATATATATATGTATATATATATATATATATATATATATATATATATATATATATATATATATATATATATATATATATATATATATATATATATATATATATATATATATATATATATATATATATATATATATATATATATATATATATATATATATATATATATATATATATATATATATATATATATATATATATATATATATATATATATATATATATATATATATATATATATATATATATATATATATATATATATATATATATATATATATATATATATATATATATATATATATATATATATATATATATATATATATATATATATATATATATATATATATATATATATATATATATAAATCATCAAAAAATGTCAGTGAAAAAATCTCAGGAACGCGCCATCCGATTGAACTGAAATTTTCAGGATACATTGGTGTATATGCAGAATAGTGCCAGGTCTCACAAAATAATCTTTAACACTTTGGTGCCGGCGACCATTTTAGGGATATTTTTAATATACCTATTATTTTCGCAAAAATGAAGCTAACAAAATAAATTTCGAACGTGTTTTACATGTGAATCGGATAATGTTTTGGAATGTTTTAACCCCATGTGTGCGCTCGATGCCTAAAAAGAGAACGGGAAAATTATTTTTGGTATTATTGTAGATTTGTGTAGCTTTTGATGAGCCTGCTGGCAACTCTGTAGCTAGGGAAGGCACTGAAAGTGAAAACCTTCAAATCATCGTCTCTCTTGAAAAAATGCAGTTTCTTAAAAAAAAAGCCACTCATATGTAAATGTTGTGCTTTGTTTACATAGACAAAAAAAATTGATATGGTATAACGGGCATGCCTGGTAACCCTTGCCCAATTTACCTATATTTTTAGCATCAAAAACTTCTGTTCACGGAAACTCACGATCCGGTAAGCAGAATTAATTGAAATTTGCAGACTGTATTAGTCTTAAATAGGACCAGATCTGATAGAAGTGATTTACAAATGCGGGTGATTCTGTGCCAGTGGTGCCACCTTGAAAAATCACTAAAAAAGATAACTGCTTTTATCCCTATAAATTCTGATTGAATCGTTCGATTTTGACGAAATTTACACAGTGGCTGGCCTTTACTTTAGACCACGTTTGGTAGAAATTTGATTGGAAAATTCGGTTGGAGCTACCAGCTATGATAATTTTGGTGTCTTAAGTTCGAATAATAAAAATATGGAAGTGAAAACATTCAAACCATCGAATATCCTAAAAATGTCCGTTTCTTACAACAAAACTAATCTGTATACAAATCTTATGCTTTATCTACACGTTCAAAGTAAAACTTTGGAAATTTCATGTCGGACAAGAACGGTAACCCTTTCCCAGTTAACCTATATTTTTAGCATCAAAAACTTCTGTT
This sequence comes from Nemotelus nigrinus, assembly GCA_947369275.1. Lineage (NCBI taxonomy): Eukaryota > Metazoa > Arthropoda > Insecta > Diptera > Stratiomyidae > Nemotelus > Nemotelus nigrinus. The sequence goes on from OX376372.1 coordinate 106,959,003, forward strand.
CACGGGAACTCACGAATAAATAATCAGATACAATTGAAATATACAGAATGCATTGGACTTAAGTAGGACCAAGTCTGAAAGAAGCGATTTTGAATTGTAGGCCACTCTGTGCCAGTGGTGCCATCTTGAAAAATTACATAGAAAAAAAACTGCTTTTTGCCCTATGAAATGTGAATTAGTTATGAAATTGACACCGTAGCTGAACCTTACTTTAATCTCTGTTTGATATAAATTTGGTTGAAAAATTCGATTGGTGCTGCCAGCTATGGTAATTTGTATGTCTTTGGTTTTGAAAATTCGCTCAGGAATATAAAGCTTTTTGCCCTATTACTTTCAGTGCAGTCATGAAACCAATACGAATTTCATACATTTAATGGAACTTATTATAAACATTATTCAGGCCAAATTTGGCTGAAAAGCCACGATAGGGTTGCCAGCTATTTTTGGTTTTGTGTTTGTTTGCAGTATCTTTATTAAGCGGTTTTATCGTAGAATTTTCAATTGTTAATGATATTGTAGTGACAATAATCAGCAAATATTAAGCGTTCGATTATTTGAAAAAACTCGCTGCAGGTAACCCTAAATTTCTTTATACTCCTATAACTTCGAATGTAGTATAACAACGTGAAGCAAATGTGATATATTCTTGGCTTTGTTGTGCTACTTTTGTATCAATAAATGCTTACAGTTAGTATTCATACCGGAAACGTTTACAATAAAAATAAATAACCGATGTTTCAATTCCCAAAGCTCTGCAAATTTTTCGGATCGCAGCCCCAAACACCAACTTCAGTTACAGTGCTGCAGGCAGTGAGCATTTTCTTTACTGATGTTATATGAGATGCTGCTTTCAAAATTTTGTGAAATAAGCAACTGATAACGAATGTAATTAACAAGTGTTTTTCTCTCATAAACTTTGAAACTCATGCCATTGGTAATATCTGAAACCTTCTACCATATGAGTTATAATGCATTCTTGAGACCAAAGTAAAACGTGGCATTTGAAACAGTTTGGCCGTAATAAGCAGCTCATGTGGTGGAATATGCAGTTAAAACCTGCACGATTCTTCTACTGTTCTTCGAACATTAGTGTTTCTTGCGGTTCAGGTGCGCTAGAGATTTTTGTATCTACGTAACTTAGTTTTAAAATAAAACAAAATATTTATCTTCAATTATTATAATGCAAGAAGAAATACAAAAATAAGTCCATATTTGGCACGCAACGAATAATTGGACAGCGCATTAATTAATCAAAAAATCGAACAAAAAAACCATTAATATTTATTTGCAAGCCCCTTGCTTGCCAAAATAGGCTGCAAACGCCTTGACACTGATTTTACCAAGTTTTGGCACATTTCCGGCTCAATTGAGTTCCAGGCTTCGACTAATGCAACTTTTAGTTGGTCTATTGTATTATATTTATTTTTGTAGGCTCTCCTGGCCAATTCTTCCCAGAGATGTTCAATAACATTGAGGCCGGGGCTCTGGCAGGCGGTTGAATGAGGCGTGGGCAGTTGTTGATCAACCAAAGCTTCGCTACGCTGGAAGTGTGTTTAGGATCATTGTCTTCGTAGAAAGCAAAGTTGCTGGCGATACCCAATTTCTCAGCACTTTGCATAACGTTTTTTTTAAATGTCAAGGTAGACAAATCTATCCATTTTACCATCTATAAAATGTAAATTGCCTGCTCCAGCGCTAAACATACAGCCCTTAACCATGACAGAGCCCCCTCCGTGCTTTACGGCCACCTTAGTGTTTTTTAGATCAGATTCTGTGTTTGGCGTACGCCACACATACATCTTATCATCCGACCCATGCAAATTACATTTGCTTTCAACCGTGGAAAAAACCTGAAAATATTGCAAAATATTAAAAAGCCCTAGTGCGTCAGAACTGCTGGAAATATTAATGTTCGAAGAACAGTAGAGGATTTGTGCAGATTTTGAGTGTATTGTTATATATTGTCTTATATATTGTTGTTATTTTCTTATGTATTATATATTGTATGTACTGTCATATATATTGTATATTCGCAATAAAAATACTTAATGCAAGCATTTATTGGTACGAAAATAACAAAAACACCTCGTGTTAGCAGTCCTTTGCTAGCACCGAAGCCAAAAATAAGTCATATCTGCCTCACGTTGAAGTCAACCTGCTCTGCAAATTTCGTATTGATCCGATCACTGCATTGGAAGTTATAGGATAAAAAGAAATTTAGGACTACCATTTGCAAACGCTTTCAAACTTTCTAGATCTTAGTATTTGGTGTGTATTTTCACTACAAGATTTGAAAATGTTATGATAAAACCGCTTACTAAAGCTATGCCAAAACTAGATTTCTACTGAACAAACTAGATTTCTATTGAATATTGTCTACAATAATTGAAATTTGCCATATGAATTTCGTTATGATACCACGACTGTACTGGAAGCTATAGAGCAAAGAGCTTTATTCAAATAAAATAACATTATATAAACAACTTGGTGCAGTTGCACCAATTTTTAACGATTCTAAAAGCATATAGATATATAACTTAGAAGCTTTGCTTTTATATAATCTTTGAGTGCTGTTATATAATCGAAGTCGTTTGTCATAAATTATGCTCACCATAGAAAGGGGATGATGCAGATGAATAAGCTAATAAACTTGGTTATAGATTCAAGGAACAAACAATAAAATTTCCAAAACTCGGAACATTTAAATATCGGTTGCTAGCAAATTCCAACATGTCCTGTAAATTTCATATTGATCGCATTATCCGATCGTCAGTTCTCGAACACATAAGTTTTTAGTGCTGAATATAGAGGTAAATCGATCACGGGTTGCCGTTCTTGTTTAAAGCGGAATTTTGAAAATTTTTATTTGACTTGGTGGACAAAAGTCGATGTTTATCAATAATTTGAATTTATTTCCAAAAATCAAAAATTTTTCAGGAAGGTCGATGATTTGAACGATTTTTGTTCAGGAGCCTGCAGTAGCTACAGAGTTGCCCGTACAAACTTGAAAGTCCAGTAAAATTTTAGTCTATATAAATACGCTCTAAAAATTTCACGATGAACCATTGTTTTTCTTAGAAGTTATGACAAATCGAAATTTGAAAAACAATCCCTGCCTACTTTTAGGCACTCAGCGCCTACACAAGGCTCAAAATTTCCACTTCTTTATCATAAGCAAACTAAAAACATAATAAGATTTCATTCCTAGTATTTTTTAACAAAAATTTACACAGCTTGGAAATATAGGAGCACCTGAAAATTCACTTAAATGCCCGCCGCCGCCAAAAAGTTTAAAATATCTGAATTTTAGACCTACCTGTTATATACATCTGTGTTCTCCAAAAATTTCAGCTCAATCGGATCGGCCACTCCAGAGATTATCTCCCATAACCATTTTGCTGATATATATATAAATATATATATATATATATATATATATATATATATATATATATATTTATTTATATATATATATATATATATATATATATATATATAAATATATATATATATATATATATATATATATATATATATATATATATATATATATATATATATATATATATATATATATATATATATATATATATATATATATATATATATATATATGTCAGTGGCGGCTCCTGTCTTTAAGACTCGGGGAAGCAGATTTATTTTTGCATAGTTTTCCAGAATAAACAAGTAGAAATTTCAGCGCAGCAAATACATCAAAAGTTGCATTCAATTTCCAATTCTTTGACTCAGTGACTTTTCTACACATTATGATCACCATCAATCTCAGTAATATTTAAATGATGCAAGATTACAAATTACAATGCAAGATATTGCAAATTAGAATTTTTTTTTTTATATAAAAAGTGAAAATTAGTGGTCCTGGTCACCACGAATCTATAAAGTACTTTTATCTATTCAAATAGTCTAAGAGAAAAATATACCGCAGTAGATGTTCTATGGTGAAATTCAATTTTCAACACAAAATGAATTAAACCTTCGGCAAACAACGTGAAAATAATTCCTCTCCCTTACAAGGTGGGGTTAGATTTACCTCATAGAGTATTATATCTATTCTGTGTATACATATATTAAACAGAACGTGCTCAAATGTTTCTTTTATTCTTTGCATCAACAAGCAATAATAAAACACAAAGCATTTATTTAAAAAAATACTTTCATACCTCTTTCATAAAATCATCTTCATGTCTTTAAGATTTGGACTTGAAATAACCTCATGTTGTATGCCGAACGTTAATACTCTTGTACTATTTAAGTGAAAAGCCACTATCTCT
>OX376372.1:106963494-107056824 GCA_947369275.1 Nemotelus nigrinus
AAATTTTATGCTTTGTCTAAACAATCAAGGGAAAACTTTGGAATTTTCATGTCGGACAAGAACGGTAGCCCTTTCCCAATTTACCTATATTTTTAGCATCGAATACTTCTGTTCACGGGAACTCACGAACTAATAATCAGATGCAGTTGAAATTTACAGAATACATTGGACTTAAGCAGGACCAGATCTGATAGAAGCGATTTTGAGTTGTCGGAAACCCTGTTCCAGTGGTGCCATCTTGAAAAATTACAAAGAGAAAAAACTGCGTTTTGCCCTATGAATTCTGATTCAGTTACCAGTTTTGAATGAAAGTTACACAGTAACTGAACGTTACTCTAAGCCGTATTTGATATAAATTTGGTAGAAAAATTCGATTGGTGCTGCCAGCTATGGTAATTTTTATGTCTTTGGTTTTGAAAATTCGCTCAGGAATATAAAGCTTTTTGCCCTATTACTTTCAGTGCAGTCATGAAATCAATACGAATTTCATACATTTAATGGAACTTATTATAAACATTATTCAGGCCAAATTTGGTTGAAAAGGCACGATAGGGTTGCCAGCTATTGTTGGTTTTGTGTTTATTTCCTATATCTTTCTTAAGCGATTTGATCGTAAAATTTTCAAATGGTAATGATATTGTAGTGACAATATACAGCAAATATGAAGTTTTAGATTATTTGAAAAATTCCACGTCTGGTAACCCTTAATTTCTTTATACTCCTATAACTTCGAACGCAGTCATCGGATCGAGACAGAATTCGTAGGGTAGGTTAATTTCAACGTGATACAGATGTGATACTGGCAAAAGGTTGCCAGCACGAGTCTGCAGTGCTATTTCTGTATCAATAAATGCTTACAGTTAGTATTCATACCGGAAACATTTACAATGAAAATAAATAAATAATGTTTCAATTCCCAAAGTTCTGCAAAACTTTCGGATCGCAGCCCCAAACACCAACTTCAGTTACAGTGCTGCAGGCACTAAGCGTTTTCTTCATTGATTTTATATGAGATGCTGCTTTCAAAGTTCTGTGAAATAAGCAACTGAGAACGAATAAAATTAACAAGTGTTTTGCTCTCATAAACTTTGAAATTCATGTTGGAATTGTTTTTGCGGGATGATTAAAATTGAAAATTTTTTTAATTTATCTTAAAAATTTTATTTGACAAAGTGGTTTGAAAATTTTATTTGACAAACGTGGTGTTTGTAACATTTTGGCTGTAATAAGCAGCTCATGTGGTAGAATATGCACTCAAAATCTGCACGATTCTTCTACTGTTCTTCGAACATTAGTGTTTCTAGTGGTTCAAGTGCGCTAGAGTTTTTTATTTAAGATACTTTTTAAAGAAGTGTGTCCGAGGTCTTTCTATACGTTTGTCGGACGACAGTGCTCGATAAACGAAGCTTTTATCTACTATATACTTCAAGGAAAGTAAAAAAAACATTCTAAATTAGCCGTGGGAAATAAGAACTAATACAGGACTTACGAGCAATGCAAATACAATCCATTAAAACAGACAAGAAATTGAGAAGTGCTACAATTAACCGATATTTTTAATTCGGTAAACAAAAAAATAAAAAAAATAAATACACGATGACCTCGGCATAGTGATATAAAATGATTTACACTTTAAATAATCATTAACTGGAAGTAATTAAGTCTGCGTAGAATTGTTTCATTTGACTTATCGTTATTTTCATCTGTTGTCTTAATTTTAATTCCACAAATTTGAACTTAAGTATCTGGTTTAGAGCTTAGAAACTATCGCAATAAAAATGTGTAACTATGTTTTTCGTTGTTTTCCATGCAAAACTTCACAATTGTTAAACCATCTTTCGCGGTTTATCTTTTTCCCTGTTGTCGTACGACTCAGAAGGAATAAACATTATTTTGTTGAAAAAAAGAAAAAGAAAATCCCTCTTTCTTTCTTAAATATAAAATTCACATTTGTATGAAATATCGCAAAGCAAAACTAAACTTAATACGTATTACAAACCAACTATATATTTATATATTTTAGATACTGAATTCCGAAAGACATATAAGTATATAATTTACGATGATTTCTTTTAATTTTCTCCATCTATTTGATTGATATCTTTTGTTATGGTTGAGATTTTTGGAAACGTCAAACCAAATCATTCCAAGAACAAATCTTTCCGGCTTTAAAATAGCTTTGACGTATAATTCTCAAACTGTACTTACGTGCATACAAACACCATTCTGAAATTCGACACGAACAGCTACTGTACTGCAACTTCTGTGAATTCAGTACGGCCAGCTGGTTCGATTTAATGCAATATCGCCATATTATCTGGGGGGTGCAAGCTATTTTTCAGGGCGATTTACACGGCACACGTACGAACTAGGTCTTGGGCGACAAGCCGCAATCAGCCACCAAAAGCAATTACGCGATTAGGAGAACGGTTAGGGGATTAAGCCGAACGGGGAATGACACGAAACATGGTGTCAGTTCGAAGATGAGATCGTTTACGGGCCCACTTTCGGTCAAACGTGCAGACATTCTTGTAATGGACGAATTCACTTCAATTCCGGAACACTCTCGCGTTACGCTTCTGGGTAACTACCTCTTATACTGCAAACGCGAGAACTTTGCCACACTTTTGCAATCCACTTGTCAGCCACACACGCAGCCGCTTGACTTAATCGAAATTTGATTAAAATAAAATTCGAAACCACAAAATTACTAACCAAACTCAAATTTCTGTGTTATTGAATTTAGTTTGCGAACTAAAAACCTCGAAAGACTACGAAGCACGAAATTTTCCGTACGGCAACTGAAAAATCTTTCTGAGGCAGGGTTCAAATTCACTTCGATTTTTATTGGATATCCAGCAATCTCGCGATCGCTCACGAGCTCCGCATGCTTTGACTTTTCAACCGCAACTCTCATCACAGTCCATCAATTTTTTCCTTGGCGAATTTCAATCCGTCCAGGTTCCAAGAATTACTCGGAAACTTATTTCTGGCTCATCCCGTGCTCGATCGCATGAACGTTTTCCCTCGTTCGCATTCTTTAGTTGGGGTGCGAGCAATGGGTCTATGTTTGTTGTAGTGGCTTTTCATGCCGGCCACTAAAAAAGTCGCCGCCGTGAACATTTTGAGTCGCGGCGGCTCGAGAATTCCTCCAAATTCAACAACAACAATTTCGTGGTTCCGAGCTCATTGCCAGTAATTCATATTAGCTGGGAATGAGCTCCGGAAATACTAAAGCATTGTTGTTATTGGATTTGGAAGAATCCTCTAACTGAAATGGCGTTTTGGTATTAATTAAGGTGCAAATGGAATATTGGCGGTTAAAGGGGCATTTGCATGTTGAAATGCATATGCGAAGTCGGGTGTCTATGCATGTTGGATTTGCATAGGAAGATATGGATACATATGCATGTTGAGATGCATATGTGAATTAAGGTATATATGCATAGTGGATTTGCATATGAGGAGAAGGATACATATGCATACTGAGATGCACATGCGAATCGGAGTAGGCATGCATATGGCACCTGCATAGGTGCCTAAGAGCACCTTTACACGTGACCATGCACATGCCGAGCACATGTTGCCGAGGGGATTCTGGTAGGCGAATGCTACAACACAGGTACTTTCACGAGGAAAACCGAGAGAAAAGAGCTGAAGGATTTCTATCCCAAATTAATTCTCAAAGAGTATGAGGATTATGTCTCTTAATTAAGAGAAAGGGAGTTAGATGGGGAATTATAGATCTGAATTATTAGCAGATTTACTAATATTCTTAAAGTTAGCGAGGGAAAATCGTGAAAAAGCAGTGAATTTAATCCTTGCTCGATTGTTGCAACGAAATCAAAGTTCCAATCTTCGGTGATGGCCGACGAATGGGAAGAAGAGTGTACGCAATATGAGTTGAGCGGCAAATCATTTGGACGTGGTAGTTATGTACCAAATGACGAGCCGAAAGTGACCACCACCCAACAGAACAGTGGCTGGGACAACGACGGTTGGCAGGACGAATCAACGTCGAAGAATAATGGAGACAACGGAGGAAATGATAAGGAGTACAACGACGGTGAATTCGGTGGACACGGCGGAAATGATCGAAGTGAAGGTCGTGGTGGAGGCGACAGAGGTGGCAGAGGAGGACGAGGAGAAAATAGAGGCAGTGGAGGTTACGGCGGTGGCGGAGGATTCAATCGAAACAACGAAGACGATGGCGGCTATAAGAGGGGTGACAGGGACGGCCAGAGAAATGGATTTGGTGGCGGCAGGAATAGGTTCGAGGATAGCGAAAATGATGGGAATGGTGAAAATACACGAGGCGGATTCAGAGGTGGTAGAGGTGGACGAGACGGTGGCGACAAGGGCGGTAGATTTGGCGATCATGATCGAGACGGTGATTGGGGTGGACGAGATGGCGTGTGCGCAAGCAGGTTCCTTCTTCCAATTATCCAAACCCTTATGAGAAAACAAAACGTGAACCAGGTGAGCAAATATCATATTGAGAGGGGTATATGGGAAGACTGTCGTGAACTACGTAGACTGGATCAAGGGCGGAAGTATCTTTGACAGAGGAAATGGTGAACAATGTGAACATCTCTAGATACTTTCCAATTGGGGCAGGAGTGTCACCTGAGATAGGCGCAAATGGACGATCCCAAATGATATTTGGTATCATAACGTGAATAAGTGATCCAGTGGGCTAATCACTTGGTGATGTCTTTCGCATGAAACATTCCCACTGATCGTCCATTTTGATCGGCCAGCTGGTAGTACGCACTGCCGATCTGCTTTATTACCTTGCTAGGTAAGAACTTCCGCTCCAGCTTTGCATTGAAGTGCGCAGCCACGTCACTGTGCCGGAAGTTGCGCCTGTATACTATGTCACCAAGTTGGTAGGAGACCAACCTGGAACGAAGATTATAAGATTTTGCATTGCGAGTTTGAGCTCGATTGGAAAGATGGCGGATCTGTTGGCGGATGAGTGCAAGGTGGTCAGCAGTCGGCAAACCCAGATTGGGCTCATCCAAGAGCTAAAGCTGCTTAAGGGGGGCATATATTTTCCCGTGGGTTACCATGGGTTGCCCAAAAGCAGCCTGATAAGGCGAAGTGCCAATGTTGGCATGTGGAGCGGGGCGCAGTGCAAAAGTAATCACTGTCAGCTTTGCGTCCCAGTTGTTTTGAGAGGGTTCTATGTAGGCTCGAATGGTGGCGATAAGCGAGCGATTTAGTCGCTCAGAGGCATTGGCCTGCGGAGAGTACACAGCCGTAAAAGTATGGGAGATCCCAAATTCCACCAACAGGGAACGACATAAGTTGGACCGAAGCTGGGCTCCGTTGTCCGATACAATAGTTTCCGGGACTCCGACCAGTGCGAATATCCGCTTCCTCAAAATCTCCGTCACGGCCCCTGCGGTGAATTTTCGCATAGATTCTATTAACGGGAAACGCAACAGGTGGTCCAGAACGATGAAAGCTTCAGTGTGTCCGGACCTGGACCTATGATAGGGGCCAATGATGTCGATATACAAGCGCTGGAATATGCGCTCGGGAACGTACTGAGTCGTCATTGGTGGACGAAGGGTGTGTGAAGGGGCTTTTGTTGTTTTACAAATGATGCATGAGTCCACGTTAGCTTTCACTTGAGCGGCCATTTTGGGCCAGAAAAACCATTGCCGTAGTCGGTCGAGGGTTTTTTCCACGCCTCCGTGTGCGCTCAAAGGTGGATCATGTGCCCGCTTCACTACGTCTGCCGTCATTTCTGATGGCACCCACAACTTTTAGGCCAATTCTTCTTGTAGTACGTTTCCGGTCGCATACTCCATACGCTTGTACACGTACCCATCTACTACTTTTAGGTCCGGCAGTTGATGTTGCTCTGCATTGACTTTCACCGCTAGTTCCATATAGGAAGGGCTTTTGAAATGCGGCGAAGTCAGGTCCAGCTCCACTGGAGTCTCATCGCTCTCCGCTGGCGTCAGCGCATCGGCAGAGAACATGCGCGACAAGAAGTCCAACACTACATTTTGACTTCATTTTCGGTGGACGATGGTAAAGTTAAACCCTTGAAGCTTCAGGGCCCACCGGGCTAAGCGACCATTTAGATCTGGTTGGTGCATTAGCCATTTTGGGGAAGCATGGTCAGTCACGATTTCGAATTCATGACCTTCCACGTAGGCACGGAACTTCTTGATTGCCAGCACCACTGCCAGATATTCTTGCTCAGTGACGGTGTAATTTCGCTGAGCGGGATTCAGCTTGTGGGACATATAGGCGATGGGGGCTTCAGCTCCGTCTTCCGTGCGTTGCACCAGCACAGTACCTACTCCATGTTGACTTGCGTCACATTGGATGGAGGAGCGCTTGTTGAAATCGGGGCTGTGCAACACTGGGGCTAAAGCAAGGCTTAGTTTCAGTTGCCTGAAAGCGTTTAGCCTCTCATCGATCCACACAAACTGACTCCGCTTTGAAAGCATGTCTGTCAGCGGTGTCGACAAAGACGCATATTCTCTGACGAAGCGCCGATACCAGCCGCAGATTCCCAGAAATCTACGAATTTGTTTCGTCGTTGAGGGAAGCGGGAAGTCCATGATGGACTTCACCTTGTCATGATACGTTCTAATTGTGCCCTCACCAACAATGGGGCCAAGATACTTCACTTCTCGTAAGAGGAATCTGCTCTTTTCCACATTGATGGTAAGGATACCTTGTCGCAAGTGGAAAGCGACCTGATGGAGTACCCCCAGGTGTTCGTTAAATGTCTCAGTAACTACCACCAAGTCGTCCAAGTATACAAAAACTTGGTATTTTAGATGCGGAGGAATTATTTTGTCCATTAGTCGCGACATCGTTTGGGGCGCATTGCACAACCCAAACGGCATCACGACAAATTGGTACAAGGGTCGCCCGGGCACAGTCAAAGCCGTCCACTCTCTAGAATTCTCTTTCAAAGGGATCTGCCAGAAGGCATCTTTCAGATCCAGGCCCGTGATGTATGTGGCCTTTGGAAGTCTGCTTAATATGCCATCGATAAGAGGCAAGGGGTAGGCGTCTTTCACTGTGGCACAGGCGTACCTTTGATGGTTTTACCACCAACGTCACAGGTGATGACCAGGCGCTCTTCGACTCTTCGATCACGCCCAGCGCTAGCATGCGGTCCAGCTCCTTATATAGGAGCTTCTCGACAGCCGGCGAAACAGAGAAATATCTCTGTTTGATTGGTTTCTGACTGCCAGTGTCGATCTCATGCTGGATTAGTGCGGTTTTTCTCAGACCCTCTACAGCGAACGACGGAGAACTAGCAATCACAAAGTTAAGTCTGCGACGCTGCTCCGGTGTTAGAGAGTGAGCGCGATCGTTGAGTTCATCGATGCTGGTCACTGTGTCGACTTGCTGGGCTGGCGTGAACAGGTCTGCGGCCAAGGCGAACAGCCGGACGAAATCCACGCCCAGATAGATATTCTGGCTGAGAGTGGGAATGATCCAGAGCGTCAACGTCTTCGTGAGCCCCCGGAACGTAATGTCGGCTGACACGCAGCCTACGGCTTGGTGGTGAGTGCCATCGGCGGTCTTCAACCCGAGGGAAGCTCTTTTCCAGGGAAAATAATTCCTCTCGAGGAAGGCTCTAGCCTAGTCAGCCGCCATCACGCTCACAGAAGCTCCCGTATCGATTAAGCCTGATGTTGATTGACCAAATAGCAGGACCTGTGCATACGGTCGGACATCACCTGAGGGCATGCCAAACAAGGTCGCACAATTAAGTTCATAACGCCAACGTCAAAGGCGAGAATAATAATTTTTCATCCTCAGTGTTGATCGTTTCCGTCTGATACGATCGGTGGAAAAATGTAAAGTTTCGGTCTTAAAAATTCGGTCCCTTGCCGCTGTGTACATCCGTAGTCGCAGATGGTAAGGTGGAAAAGCAAGCAGGCTGGGATGTCCGGTGGTGAAATGAGTATCTTGCTGAGGATGGTGAAAGTGAGCTTGCCGAAGGTTGCCGGGGCAGGTGACAAGGATGTCCCTGCTAGAGGCTATGGCTGCTTCACCGCCTACCTGCCGGAACGTGGTGGAGGAGTTTTGCGAATAGGGAGTTCAGCGCTCCCGGTGCTCGGTTTTTTTGTAGGCAGTTGGTACAGCTCGGCTTATATGTATCCGATATACCACAGCCGTAGCAAAACACCGTCCGCTCCTCCAGACAGTCATCGAATTTATGCCCCACCTTTCTGCAGTTCCAGCAGATAGGCAGAGCTGCAGCCGCCGAAATTCCTAGCGCTCCAGGGCAAGTCCCAGCTGGATCCAGCAGTCCTTCATCCAGCTCACTCACATCCTGTGAATTCGTCAGCCTCGACAGATGGCGACGAGTCCCGTACACTCTTTCTGGCTGTCCTAAAGCCTTCGCCAAGCGCTCCCTACGCTTAGCATGCTCACGGAGCTGCTGTGTGCTGGCGAAATGCCGATCCACCAACTGCCACTGCAACTCCGGGAGCATGTTCCCCTGCACGATATCAAGAAGATCGTGATCATTAAGGGGGAAAGCGAGGTTGCCGGCCACGCGACGGACATCTTGATAGAAATCGTCGAAGGACTCACCAACCTTCTGTCGCCGCTGGCGGATTCTCCTCATCACCTCACTGTTGGAGGCAAAATCTTTGAATTCCCGCCGCATGGCATCTCGCAGGGAGTACCAATCAAAATATTCGGCTTCCCGGTGGAACTGCCAAAACCATTCCTCGGCAACACCTTTCAGTTGCTTGGAGTTGCTGACGAGTTAAGGCATTGACCCGATATAAGAATATCTCTACGGGCATGCTTCCAGTCTGGCCGCTAAAAGAGAAGTTCCAACCGGCCATAATCGTTGTTATGCGGTCTGATTACATTCGGTCATCACGACCATTTCGAGGACCTCCGCGAGGTGTTGCACCATCACGGGGGTCTCGTCGCGGAGGACTGAGGTTTGGTGGCCTCTAGACCGCCACGAAGGAGCGCGCCCTCGGATTCATTCGGGGCAACGCGCCATCAGTGGTTGACGAAGGAAGGATTCGGTCAGCCCCGCGATCCAACAACAGCCGCATGCTATGTTGTAGTTCGATCAGCTGCCGCTGAAAAGTGCTTAACTCCTCCTGCACGATGGAACGAACTCCCGAGGTGGTAGCGGAATCTTTGGCTGTTGGCGAAATTTTCGCGTTTGGATCGGGCGACTGAGCCAATCCCTCCTCTCTGTTCGGGCCTTGAAGGATATTTTTGCGGATCACTTCTTCGTGGCGATCCATCCTCCACGTTCTCACTCCACCTTTCGTGGACTTGGGACGAGCTTCCTTCGCCGCCGTCTCTCCCGTCAGGAGAATTTGTCCAACATCCAGAGGGAGGCACAGTGCTCCACGGCACAACGGACATTCAGGGCTTTCATTCAGTCATTGCTCAATGCAGTGCCGATAAAAATGATGCCCACACGACGTCGTTACCGCTGGGTTGTCCCGTGCAAACCCCTGCCGGAAAATGGAGCACTCCTCCCCGGACTCCGAACAAATCCTCCTGGCGTGGCTCGTAAACACGTGACTAACTAATTTAGTTTAAATTTTTTTTTTATCTTGCACGTTAGAGCGTGTCAAAAGATTGTAAGTGGTTTAGTTAAATTTTTTTTCTTCTTGCACGTTAGAACGTGTCAAGAGAGTGTAAAAGGTTTAGTTAAATTTTTATCTTGCACGTTAGAACGTGTCAAAAGATTGTAAAAGGTTTAGTTAAATTTTTATCTTGCACGTTAGAACGTGTCAAAAGATTGGAAAACGAATTAGTTTAATTAGTATCTTGCACGTTAGAACGTGTCAAAAGATTGAAAAAAAAAGTCAATTATTATCTTGCACGTTAGATCATGTCCCAAGATTGTAAAAAGGTTTAGTTTAATTTTATTAACTAGCACGTTAGAACGTGTCCAGAGGTTGTAAAAAGTTTAGTTAAATTATTAACTTGCACGTTAGAACGTGTCAAAAGATTGTAAATGGTTTTATATAAAGAAATTTTGGCCTTCCCATTGGGTTTCACCCAGGAAGACCCCGTCACAGGCTCGCAAGTTGGCTGGCTGATCCAAAAAAGATGTATTTTATTTTTATAATGAATAGTGACGAATTTGAATAATTAATTATTATGAATTTTGAAAAGCTATTGTTTAGGGTCGCTTCCCAAATGGAAACGCCCATTTTGGAGGTTTGTCCGCCTCCTCCGAAGTTCCAATGAGAAGAGAAGAGTTAGGGGATCAAAAACAGCAAAGTTGCTGTTTGACTCAGATCCAGCCAATGGTCCAAGTCTGGCCAAGCTGCAGGGACGTGTAGGTGGCGCCTCGCCAACCTCACGTAATCCACCACAGCTTGAACCAAACTCGAGCCAAAAGCCGAACCTGGGTCAAAACAACAAATCAAAATGTTTTGGGATAGCTCCCCGACCATTCGGATAACCTGGACAGGATTGGCGGTAAATCACCAAAACCTGTTATCCAAGGCCAACCTCCGGGTTGCACCCAGAGCCAAAAGCTCGAAGGAACAAAAACAAAGGGAAGCTACCCACAGAGATATATTATAAGGAAATTACTCTACTAGGATAGGATTAGGAAGGATGTTTGCGGCTATTAGGGAAGAGCGAGCAGGGCAGGTCTTAATTTATAAGGGTTTGTTCTTTCGAACGAAGTAATATGGAATCGCAAAGGAGGCGATTCTAAGACCTGCAAGTGAGAATGGAATTAGAAGGATTGAAGACGTAAAGTCTTAAGGGGAGTATGAGTCGAAGCTCATAACTATTTTCTCACTTTGGTGGGTAACCCAAAAACAAGTTTTCGGGCCCCACGTTGGGCGCCATTTGTAGCGAATTGTGAAATTAATCGCCTTAGCACAACTCAGAACCAGATCGAAGAACAGAACCAAGAGCGCTAAGGTTCAAAAGTGGAATGGCTACTGCCATTCAAGAGGCAAATTCAAATAAAAAAAAGAATTGCCCCGAGAGTAGGGTACCCTAGAAATGGCCGTGAAGGACCCTCGTCCGCAGTAGTGGAGTACCCTTCAACCAACCCCGACGGATGCTAGCTCGCTGTGGCTGGGGTGGGTTCATAGAAACTATGGAGTCGGTTGGCTCTCAGAAAACGGGATGCTACCTATAATCTCATCCGTCATTATAGTGTAGCCGCAAACTGATATATAAAAATACCCAGGGAAAAAGGGGCATAGGTCCGTAAAGGACACTACCCGTGGCTCTGCAACATGGACTGACAAAGCAGACCAAGTGCTCGTGACAACACACGGAGCCAGAAGATTAAATTTGGAAGAGGAAAAAGGGGGAAAAACACTGCCTCTCTTCTCAAAGGAACCCGGGTGAGGCAGACAGCCCCGGGCCTCCGATGGTGACGGAGCCCTGACCCCGATGGTCTGGGGTTCTCCAACCTCTGATACTGGCCATGTTCAACCAAAACAAAAAGCTAAAACCATTAAACTAACAGTTTTGCCAGTATCCGTCCCTTATAAACTGCTGAAAAATTCACAAGAAAACTATTTACTCATCGGCCAGCCAGGCCTCGCGAACCTGTAACGAGAAGTCTTCCCGGGCTTTTGCCCAATAAGAAGACCAAGGATTTATTTTTTGATCGCATTATTATTAATTCCTTTTTAAATTCTTATCATGTTCTCAACATTTTTTTATTCCGAGGTCTTTCTTTACGTTTGTCGGACGACAGTGCTCGATAACCGAAGCTTTTATCTACTATATACTTAAAGGAAAGTCAAAGAAAAAAAAACATTCTAAATTAGCCGTGGGGAATAAGAGCTAATACAGGACTTATTAGCAATGCAAATACAATCCATTAAAACAGACAAGAAATTGAGAAGTGCTACAATTAACCGATATTTTTAATTCGATATACAAAACAATAAAAAAAAATAAATACACGATGACCTCGGCATAGTGATATAAAATGATTTAGACTTTAAATAATCATTAACTGGATGTAATTAAGTCCGCGTAGTATTGTTTCATTTGACTTATTGTTATTTTCATCTGTTGTCTTAATTTTAATTCCAGAAATTCGAACTTAAGTATCTAGTTTAGAGCTTAGAAACTATCGCAATAAAAATGTGTAACTATGTTTTTCGTTGTTTTCCATGCACAAGTTCACAATTATTAAACCATCTTTCGCGGTTTATCTTTTTCCCTGTTGTCGTACGACTTAGAAGGAATAAACATTATTTTGTTGAAAAAAAAAATACCTCTTTCTTTCTTAAATATAAAATTCACATTTGTATGAAATATCGCAAAGCAAAACTAAACTTAATACGTATTACAAACCAACTATATATTTATATATTTTAGATACTGAATTCCGAAAGACATATAAGTATATAATTTACCATGATTTCTTTTATTAATTTCTTATAATTTACGATGATTTCTTTCTTTCCATCTATTTGATTGATATCTTTTGTTATGGTTGAGATTTTTGGAAACATCAGACCAAATCATTCCAAGAACAAATCTTTCTGGCTTTAAAATAGCCTTGACGTATAATTCTCAAACTGTACTTACGTGCATACAAACACCATTCTGAAATTCGACACGAACAGCTACTGTACTGCAACTTCTGTGAATTCAGTACGGCCTGCTGGTTCGATTTAATGCAATATCGCCATATTATCTGGGGGGTGCAAGCTATTTTTCAGGGCGATTTACACGGCACACGTCCGAACTAGATCTTGGGTGACAAGACACAATCAGCGACCAAAAGCAGTTACACGATTAGGGGAACGGTTAGGGGATTAAGCCGAACGGGGAATGACACGAAACATGGTGTCAGTTCAAAGATGAGATCGTTTACGGGCCCACTTTCGGTCAAACGTGCAGACATTCTTGTAATGGACGAATTCACTTTAATTCCGGAACACTCTCGCGTTACGCTTCTGGATAACTACCTCTTATACTGCGAACGCGAGAACTTTGCCACACTTTTGCAATCCACTTGTCAGCCACACACGCAGCCGCTTGACTTAATCGAAATTTGATTAAAATAAAATTCGAAACCACAAAATTACTAACCAAACTCAAATTTCTGTGTTATTGAATTTAGTTTGCGAACTAAAATCCTCGAAAGATTACAAAGCACGAAGTTTTCCGTACGGCAACTGAAAAATCTTTCTGAGGCAGGGTTCAAATTCACTTCGATTTCTATTGGATACCCAGCAATCTCGCGATCGCTCACGAGCTCCGCACGCTTTGACTGTTCAACCACAACTCTCATCTTAGTCCATCAATTTTTTCCTTGACGAATTTCAATCCGTCCAGGTTCCAAGAATTGCTCGGAAACTTATTTCTGGCTCATCCCATGCTCGATCGCATGAACGTTTTCCCTCGTTCGCATTCTTTAGTTGGGGTGCGAGCAATGGGTCTATGTTTGTTGTTAGTGGCTTTTCATGCCGGCCACTAAAAAAGTCGCCGCCGTGAACATTTTGAGTCGCGGCGGCTCGAGAATTCCTCCAAATTCAACAACAACAATTTCGTGGTTCCGAGCTCATTGCCAGTAATTCATATTAGCTGGGAATGAGCTCCGGAAATACTAAAGCATTGTTGTTATTGGATTTGGAAGAATTCTCTTACTGAAATGGCGTTTTGGTATTAATTAAGGTGCAAATGGAATATTGACGGTTAAAGGGGCATATGCTTGTTGAAATGCATATGCGAAGTCGGGTGTCTATGCATGTTGGATTTGCATAGCAGGATATGGATACATATGCATGTTGAGATGCATATGTGAATTAAGGTTTATAAGTTAACGACCGAACATGCCAACAACCTGGCCACACATGCCGCCTCGTCAACAATTCACCTGCCCAAGCTAACAACCGCACGTGACATTGCGCTTACCTGGACAATAAGCGACGGCGATAGAATTATTAGTTGGAAGCAATAATTTGTAATAAATAGAGAATCAATTTAGAATATGAAATTCAGTTTGTAACCAAGCGATAAGAAATTAAATTGTTTTTTTAAAAAGGAACCCTTCCTATTTTAATTAACTGGCGCCCAACGTGGGGACCTACAACAGTCACGGACAAGAATACTTCTGGAAAGCAAGCCATAATACTTTTAATTCGATTGTTGAGTCTGGTAATCAATCCAGAATATTCATTGAAGATAAGTTAAAAGTTGGCGACAACCAAGCTAATAAAGTGCGTCTAAGATACCTCGCGATAACCAAGCGGTGGGTTAAGTAACGTTCGGAAGCTATAAAAATCTCACATATTCGCGATAACCAGGCCGACGTGCCACGGGCGAAAATCAAGCTCAAGTTTATATCTGAACGTGTCTCGACGTACGAGCCCCAATTAACCAAATTGGGAGAAACGTGACGGATTATCGGATCTGGCGCCTTAGTAGTCACCAGTGGATAAAAAGGATTGCGGATTTTTGAAGCAGCCACCCGATAGTTGTAGCGGCTCTAACCCGAAATGGAAGTGGTGATCCTAGTAACCTTGTAAGTTAAATAATATTTTGTCAAACACTACTAGAACAAAATTTTTCAAAAAATTGTTAGTTAAGATATTGAAAGTTACTACTTCTAAGAATAAAGAAAGATATATTTCTATGACAAATAATTTGCAATTTGGAAATTGATATTTTAATTGAAATATTATCGAAGGCGGAATATCTTTTGAAAGTGGAATTATTATTGGGTTAGATTTTGTGTAAAATTTAAATTTTTCAGAAGTGATATAATTACAAAATCTGTGTTGAAGAGAGTAGTTTCGGGAGTGAAAATATATTGTCAGAAATCATCTTGTAAAATCCTATTGTAAAATCTGAACTATAATTTTCGGGGAATCGAGATTTGTCAATTGGTTAGCGAAAGTACGCTTGCGCTTGGTTGGTTTTAAGAGTTTTAACTTTGCATGGTTCTCGAGGATTCGAATAATTACAGTATTTTGGTGATAGAATTCTAAAATTCTCAAAGTGAACTTCGCTCATCTATTACTATAAACTTGGGTTGATCTTCCTTCCATTAAATTATTATACAAAGTTAAGTGATGTCGAACCCTAGTAACCTCATTCGTCCGGCAAGGCTCGAAGCACCCGGCGAAAACAACGCGGTGCCACATGGAGTACCTAATCCCCAAGCTCCTACCAACGACCTGGTACAGCTTATTACAAGATTAGTCTCTGAAGCCATACATGTTCAGGGAAGGCAATTATTCACTTCTATTATGAATCCCGCGTCGGACATCAATAACGATGTTGATGTATAAATATGATGTATAAATAAACATTGGTCCAGACGGGAATTAATCTGAAATGGATAAAATTCCAGACGTTGTGAAAAGTTTGAGATCCTTTTCTGGTGAACCGGGTGAATTCAGTTCCTGGAGAAGGAGTGTTGAGCGTATATTGAAGATATACGAGCACCTTAGAGGGACACCAAAATACTATGGGATAATTTCAGTGATTAGAAATAAGATTGTGGGGCAAGCAGATGTTGCCCTGGAGTCTTATAATACTCCACTCAATTGGGAAAAAATTACCAAATGCTTGACTCTTCATTATGCGGACAAGAGGGACCTCAGCACATTGGAATATCAAATGACAACTCTTGTCCAAGGTGCGATTGGCATTCCTCAATTCTATCAAGAAGTATACCATCACCTTTCGCTCATACTGAATAAATTATCGTCAATGGACCTCAGTCAGGAGAGTATGAATATCATGACGCAATCCTATAGAGATAAAGCTCTGGACACATTCATCAGGGGACTTAAGGGGGATTTGCCCAGCTTACTCAGCATACGAGAACCCGCGGATTTACCTCAGGCCCTCCACCTCTGCCTGAAGCTGCAAAATATGGATTTTCGTGCCCAACACGCCAACAACGCTCAGAATGCAGCCCAGAGAACTTATCGCCAAACACCACCTCCAGTTCCACTAAGGAAAAACAACTTCCCACCTTCACATCCATAACCAATACCAGCCCCTAGGCATACCCTGTACCCGGAATTACTCCAAAATCCCCAAAAACTTCAAAGTTTTTGTTTATAACCAGCATCCATTCTATAGAGCAGTTTATAACCAGCGAGTTTATAACCAGCATCCATTCTATAGAGCACCACAACCACAAAATCCCATTCAAGTACCTCCGAGACCAAACCCAAGACCAGAACCTATGGAAGTAGATGAATCTATGCACTCGCGGGCCGTCAATTACATGAACAGGCCCCGAAATCAAAGCTTCCCACACAAACGTCCTCAATCGGGGCAATTTCACCAACCAAACAAGGCTCAAAGACTTTTTCATACCGATACCAATACCGACCACCCACAAATAACGGAAAACACAACCACATCAGACGAATATAATAACGACATATCTAAAGAGGACCTAAACTATGACCAAACTCTAACAGATTATGTGGGCTGTATGGAAGAACCTATCTTCGAACAACCAGAAGAATTAGAAGATATATATTTTTAAAACGCTCTTCGCTTCCATATTTTGAATATTCCACAAGAAGCGGAGATGTTTTGCAGAATTTTTTGTAGATACTGGTTCAAACAAGAACTACATTCAGCCACGACACATTAGAATTCCTCTCTTAAATGACAAGAGCTTTTCCGCAAATTCTATCGCGGGAAGCATAAAAATTACTCACCATGCTTTTATCAATATTTTCGGTCCAAGTGTACCTGAAATCAAGTTCTTTATTCTTCCAACTCTTATTTCTTTTGATGGAATAATTGGAAACGATACATTGAAACAGCTGAATTCAGTTATTTACACTAAGGACAACTACATGATTGTATACCCTAATATTTTCATTCCATTAAAACAATATGTTTCCGAGAACGTCCATAATATCAATATAAAAATATCCCATTTAGATCAAGAACTATCTAATAAGTTGTATCGAATCATCAGGAAATATCAAAACCTTCTCTCGGAACCTGATGAAAAGCTAACGCTCACTACCAAGGTTAAGGGTGAAATTAGAACAACAACCAACGATCCTGTGTACTCAAGGTCGTACTCTTATCCTGTGGCACTAAAGGGGGAAGTCGAAAAACAAATTAACAAACTACTTGAGGATGGAATCATTAGGCCATCTCGCTCTCCCTATAGCTCGCCAGTTTGGATTGTGCCCAAAAAGGCAGATGCTTCCGGGGAAAAAAAGTTCCGCCTTGTGATCGATTATCGAAAGCTCAATTCCTATTCCTCAAATTCAATATCCTATTCCTCAAATTATTGAAGTTCTATCCAATTTGGGGAAGAATAAATGGTTTTCGATAATCGACTTGAAAAACGGATTTCATCAAATAAAACTTCGTGAGTCCGACACGGAGAAAACCGCATTTTCCGTCAACAACGGGAAATTTGAATTTACTCTACTACCCTTTGGCTTGAAAAATGCTCCAGCTATATTTCAGAGAGCACTAGATGATATCCTCAGAGAAGAAATCGGTAAAAGTTGTTATGTCTATATAGATGACATTGTCATCTTCGGTAAAAGTGAAGAAGAGCATTTACAAAATTTGGAAAAAATATTCGATATATTAGACAAAGCACACATGAAAATTCAGTTAGACAAATGCGAATTCTTGCAAAAAGAAATAGAGTTTCTGGGTTATGTCGTTAGTATTGATGGGATCAAAACCAACAAGAAAAAGGTTCAAGCCATAGCCGATTTTCCACCTCCCAAAAACCTCAAAGATCTTCGTTCTTTTCTCGGCATGTCGGGATATTATCGCCGTTTTATTCGCGATTACGCAAAACTGGCGAAACCCCTGACATCCCTTTTAAGAGCGGAAGATGGACGCGTGTTACGGTTCCCAGTTTTTCTTTATGGTTTTAAATAGAAAAAAACAAAAAAAATCTCCACCGTTCTCCAAAGGGGAGCACGATGGAGATAGGTCGCGTATCATAGCTCTCAGAGTTCAACCTGAAGGTAAATAGTCCAAAACAATGTGATAACAAAATGAGTAAACTATAATTTTGAATTTGGAATGAATCTATAATTTGTGTTTTGCCTTGAGTAGCGTAGCGATAAGTTTGTTTAGTTTTTAAGTTGGAGCGCGACGAAATCAGGGAAGAAATAACGGCGGCTGCCGCAACGGCAAAGGAAAATAAACATAGCAACCACCCAAGACGACACCATCAGTTCAAAATAAGTCACAACTATTCGATCGGGACGACCATCAAAGTCCCGGGAAGATATCTTTCTGACAGGCGCTCGGTATTGGGTGCGTCAAACGAAGGCAGAGAGCAGTGCCAGCATCGCACCCGAACGCACGGCGTAGCAACGCGCACTTTTGACACCAGCTTGCAACATCACTGACCTGTGTCAACAGCTGACCTAGTTTTTACTAGAATAGCAGCAACGAAAAATCCATTTATAACTTAGGCGAAATCTAAACGAAGACATCACTTTCCACGCAAAACGCAATTTTGTTGTAAATGACGCACACCGCATTATTAAATTCATATACGCATGACAAATTCACATGCCAGGGGAGACGCCGGCGCCCGACAATCGAAATTGAGTACTATCAGCACAGATTACGCAGCCATCGTCACTCAAGAAACATTCGAATCGTAAACTTAAATGGCAGCGGAATGCATTTTAGCATTGCTGCCACAGAACTGAGATTGACGGAAATTCATTTTCTATGCGTCCGACCTCAGCGAAATTTCATTTGGGCTTCGTATGAAGATTCCATTCTTTCACACAACACCGGCCGAAATCTAGGGAACTTCAACAACTTTAACAAGGAACTTTTTGCGAATAAAACGCAAAGTTGGATAGTCAACACATTAAATTGAACTTGAGCAAACTTACCTGTGTAGTACTGCGGACACTTCCGAAGGTGGATGTATTCCGGGGAGCCTCGACACTTTTGGCGAAACTATAAAACACTCACGTACATTGTTCGCATTTAAAGTGACATTTACGGTAGAAATGTCAACAAACTGTCATCGGCCAGACGAGACAGTGGTGAGTTGAGTGTCCCAAATGTAGGCCGTGTGTTGGATGGTCAACTCAACACCCTGGCGCGTGTAACTGCCAGGGTGAATACGCCCAACGGATTTTGGAAATCCCGCTGCCGCCAAAAAGTTTTCCTGCGGGCGAGCTGATGGAAAAAGGCCCTCTTTTGGTGACAGACGGGTGAGTAATCGGAAGTTCTAGTATTGGAGGCTGAAATCCTGAAACAAAATTCTTTTGTTTTTTTTCATGAAAACTGGCGACGGAGGAGACGAAAGCGAGAATTAGCGGGGAAGTCGAAAGAAATCAATCGAGAAAAAGGAACAATCTTAAAAGTCGACGGATAAAAGCAGATTGTCGACCCGGTCAGCAAGCAAGTTTCCGAAAAGATACTACGTTGGCGATTCCGACCCGGCGATTTGCGTTGAAATTTTGGTACGAAGATCAGCAGGCAGATTCGAAGGCAGTTTAGCGACAAAGATATCGAGGAGATTACGACGAAAGTAAATCAAGGTAGTGAGCACACTAGTCTTAAGTAGATTAAGAAGCTCAGATGAATAACATTACTTTAAATACGAAATTGAGTGTAGATATAGTGAATTAAACTTGGCTTCATCAAAAGACGAGCCAAGGAATTTCGTAGTCTGTGGGTCACAAGATCTTTATACACTTCACTCGTACGTCCTATTCTCGAATATGCTTGCATTAGCTGGAATCCTGCTTTTGAAACCCACAGTGACAGGCTCGAGTCAATACAAAAGCAATTTTTACTTTTCGCCTTGCGAGAGCTATACAACCCGTATGACTTTAATAGCCTACCCCCTTATGAGTTTCGACTGGGTCATTTAAACCTATCGACACTAGCCTCCAGAAGAATGGTGATATCGGCCTGCTTCACATTCGACGTCATTAGAGGCGCTATTAATGTAGAATTCCTGAATAATAAAATTTTGATAAATATCCCTGTGAGGAACACCAGGTCCAATCGTTTCCTAAAAGAATATTCTCATTCGACCACATATGGAGCTAATGAGCCAGTAAGTAGATGCTGCAGAGAATTCAACAGAATAAGCAATTTATATTCCCCTACGATTTCCAAATCATCCTTCAAGTCCTCTCTTTTCCATGCCATCCGTACCCTTAACTTTAAGCTATAGCTTTTATGTGAATGTTTATTTATTGATTGCTATTTATTAGTTTATTTGTTACTCATTTTTTTAATTTGTTTGTTTTTTACTTATTTAACTTGTTTGTTTTTACTTTTTCCTTTACTTTTTCAATTTTTTATTTTTTTTTATTTGAATTTAATTTGATGTTTTGGTGTATGAATAAAATAAAAGAATTGTAGTCGGAATTGTGAAAATTGAATTCTGAGAGTTTTTAATTGCGAAACGTCGAAAACGGGAGATTTTTTTTTGAACCTAGTGAAAAGACAATTTGTGCGAGATCCGTAAGAGGGCTGAACTAACCAGCCGCGAGGGTAAGAGAAACGACGACGTCCACTTCTCGCTTCGGAGCGTCGTTGATGAGGTGATTTCGGGGTTTTGAAGCGAGTGGCGCCCGAACCACCCCACCTCCGGTGAGCGAAGCCTCCCGAAATCATCCCCCGTGGATAAAGTTGGTGTCTAGGGGATTTTCGCGAGTCATTGAAACGGTGTACGGTAACACGCGTGTCCAAAAATCATTCAAAAAACAAGACCATACAATTGGACAAAGCAGCCTTGGAATCTTTTAATAAATTGAAGAACTCCCTTATGTCTAATGAGGTTACTCTATACCATCCAGACTTCGAAAAAGAATTTGAGCTCACCACTGACGCTTCCAATTATGCAATTGGAGCAGTGTTGTCTCAGAATAATAAACCCATAACTTTTCTGTCCAGAACGCTCTAAAAACCTGAAGAACATTACGCCACCAACGAAAAGGAAATGCTGGCAATTATATGGTCCCTAAATTCACTACAAAATTATCTATATGGTGCAAGGAAATTACGAATCTTTACCGATCATCAACCTCTAACTTACGCTTTAAGCAATAAGAATAACAACAGTAAGATGAAAAGGTGGAAGGCTATATTAGAGGAATACAATTATGAATTAATATATAAACCGGGTAAATCGAATGTAGTCGCCGATTCCCTATCAAGACCTCCGATACCAACTGGGGTACACGCAATGACCGTTACCCAGCATAGTGACGACAGTTCCTTCCACCATCTTATTCCCACAGTAGAAACTCCTGTTAACGCTTTTCGAAATCAAATAATCCTCAAAACTGGAGACGAGGATAGTTGCCAAATAATTGTTCCATTCGAGAAATACACTCGACACATTATCATTAAGCCAGAATATAGCGAAGCATCAATCATTAATACGCTCAAGAGATATCTCAATCCAAATACAGTCAATGGACTACTAACTAGCGAGGAAATTATGGGAAAGGTTCAAAAAATCTACCCCAATCATTTTGCTAGCTATAGAATCAGATTTACCCAGAAGATCGTAGAAGACTTGATAAGTGAAGTTGAACAGGAAGAAAAAATTCTAAAAACCCACAAGAGAGCACACCGCAATGCTGAAGAAAATCGTCTCCAAATTTTAGAGAATTTCTATTTTCCTCGAATGTCCGCAAAGATTAAATATCTCGTCAGTCTTTGTACTACCTGTAAAGAAAGTAAGTATGACAGACATCCTTCTAAGCTATTTCTTAATCCAACCCCCATTCCGAAATACGCAGGTCATATAATCCATATTGATCTTTTCTTCACCGAAAAGAATCACGTACTAACCGCTGTAGACAAATTTTCGAAATTCGCCGTAGCCAGAATAGTAGCTTCAAAATCTGTAGAGGATATCAAGCAACCATTGCGAAATCTCTTATTTCTCTTCTGTATCCCCGAGAGTGTCGTCATAGACAATGAAGGAGCACTTAGATCAATTTCGCTAACATCAATGATAGAAGAAGATCTACAAATTAAAATATTTAAGACTCCCGCTTATAAAAGTGAAGTCAATGGTCAGGTAGAACGTTTCCATTCAACATTGGTCGAAATTATACGATGTCTTAGGAAAGATGGCCCTCATCAGCCTTTCCAGGAGCTATTAGAAAAATCCGTTTACGAATACAACAACACTATTCATTCTACCACCGGAAAAAAACCTGCCGAACTCTTCCTAGGGAAATCGCTTGATATTAGCTCAGAAAACTTAGAAACATTGCGATTAGCTAACATCGAAAAACTCAAAACAAAGCAAGAAAGGGACAGCATAACAAAACTAGGAAACCACCCACAAATTATGAACCAGGAGATGTCATATATGTTAAACAAAATAAAAGACTAGGGTCAAAACTGGCATCCCGGTATAAACAGGAGATAGTTAAAGAAAATAAAAATTCGACAATCGTCACAGAATCAGGCAAAACAATCCACAAGGACAGAATAAAAGTTTAATTTTTTTTTTAAGGTACGTACTTGGCAACACTTTGGCAAATGTCCAGATACTAGACTTCTCCAACTCACAGATAATATCACTTCACGTCGGACAGGCAAAAATACAAGACGGACATTTCAAACTAATACACATAATTAACCTGGACCAATACGAAGACTTTATAGCAAGCATGCAGCCCATTTTGAATCTGTCAACTTTCGAGCATCATCCCATCTCACGTTATTTGAGACACGAGCTGCAACAAATCGAAAATCTCGTGGAAAATTTGAAACCCCGCATGGTCAAGAGATCACTTAGCTTTATTGGAACTGCTTGGAAGTGGTTAGCAGGAAACCCTGATCATGAGGATTTCGTGACTATAAAGGCTAAGATGAACAACCTGCTAGAAAATAGTAAAAAACAAGTTATAATAAATCAACTGTACAATGAAAGAATTAATGCTATTACTAAAACCACGCAAAAAGTACTAGAACTATTTAAGAGAGATAACGAATATATTACAGAATTACAGTTCAGATTAAAATTGATAAAGGAAGAACTCATCAATATAAACTATGCACTTCACTGGGCCAAACTTGGGGTTATCAATTCAATCATACTTTCTAAACCCGAAATAAAATTGGCAACAGAAACTCTCAATAAAGAATTCTTACCTTATTCCACTGTAGAGGAAGCGCTAGATTTTTCCGAAGTTAAAATAATAACAAATGGTTCTTCAATTCTATATATTATTAACATTCCACTAACTAAAAGCAAAACCTATCAGAAACTATTATACAAACCAATAAAAAGAAGTAACTATGTAAACGAACTAGGTTATAATGAAATCCTAACGCATGAAGATCAAGTTTATGGGATAAGTGGAAATTATAGACAAATAGTCTTTCTATATGTAAGTCAATCAATGTAGTAGATATAAGTAACAGCGCCTGTATTCTTCATCTTATGAGCCTGAATTCCGCATGCAACAAAATTAGTAGCCAGCATATTCCAACGCTCGACGAAATATCTTCTGGAATCCTCTTATTTAACAAATTTTCCGGAATTTTGAAAACAGAAGCCAGCGAACACAATCTCAATGGTACCTTCCTGATAAAATATAGTAACACTACAATCGCAGTCAACGGGAAGACATTTACTTCTCGGGAAACTTCCATGATGAAAGTGTTACCCGCAATTCTCCAACCAACTGCAGAAGAAACGGATTTCCACGAGCTTCTTTCAATGGAAACGCTCAAGGAACTCCACATAAACAACACTAAACACATCCAGCTTCTACAATCTGAGAGCAAAAGTCACCAGTTTATAACATATGGTGCGATAACTTTCATCGCCATTGCATCAATATCAACAATAATCTGGAAGCTCTGCTATCATAAATATAAAAATCAAATATTAATCCAGAATTCATCTATTCCAGAAAAGTTAGAGATTCCTACAACTCGAATTGCCGAAACAAAATCAACAGAGTCAGAAGAAAGTCAACGGGAAATACGACCGAAGTTCAACGATCTACCTTACTTTTAGCAGCGATTGGGACAATATGTTCTAAAGGGGGAAGAGTTAACGACCGAACATGCCAACAACCGGGCCACACATGCCGCCTCGTCAACAATTCACCTGCCCAAGCTAACAACCGCACGTGACATTGCGCTTACCTGGACAATAAGCGACGGCGACAGAATTATTAGTTGGAAGCAATAATTTGTAATAAATAGAGAATCAATTTAGAATATGAAGTTCAGTTTGTAACCAAGCGATAAGAAATTAAATTGTTTTTTAAAAAGGAACCCTTCCTGTTTTAATTAACTTATATGCTAGACATGGGTAACGCAGCGCTGCGCCGCGCAATTGCGTTGAAGCACTAGCCATGATACCACTGCGCTGATACCGATTGTCGGTATCAATAGCGCAGTAACGCACTTCGGTCTCAATGGTGTTGGCGCCGCCGCTTTGCAATGCCAACACCTTTTGGCTTGGCGCTATGCTACGGCGCGGCGCAAAGATATGAGTTGAGTATGCTTACCTCAAGTCTGTTTGATGCAAAGCAATATACCTACGCGTACGCACGTTTCCACGAGCTTATTTGATTTGCCTTCAAAAAGCTAACACTGCGTTCAAAAAACTAATGTGAAACTGAAATTCATTCAAATTTTTGTATGAGAGTTTTGCTCGAACGGAAAATCAATAGCATTCCAGCTCATATTTTCTTTTCCGATCGGTTCGACTCAAGCCACTTGAGTTTTACAGGCTGCATGTGTACTTCAAGCAAGCATTATGAAAAGCGATGCGATCGTGGCATCATAGCGTCATGGTACCAGCGCCGTATGTGGCGCCACATAGGCGAATAAGAACATGGTATCATAGCGCAGTGGTATCAGCGCAGTGCGCTGATACCACTGCTGGCGCCGGTATCAGTGTATCAGCGCTTCAAAATTTGCTGCGTTACCCATGTCTAATATATGCATAGTGGATTTGCATATGAAGAGAAGGATACACTGCATACTGAGATGCACATGTGAATCGGAGTAGGCATGCACATGGCACCTGCATAGGTGCCTAAGGGCACCTTTACACGTGACCATGCACATGCCGAGCACATGTCGCCGAGGGAATTCTGGTATGCGAATGCTACAGGTGGGGGAATTCATGAAAAGTACGGGAACGCTCTTATTGCATTTCCAGAAAATCAAGAAACATAATTGTCAGTTTTCGGTTTGTGGGAGAACAATAGTGATTATAAAGTCATCCTAATGCCTAGTACTATACTCTTCGCGAAACGAATTCAACGGTCAAATCCCATACAAAAAAGCTTCGCTGACGAATTGAAAAGCTCTTTTTGTGTGGGATTCGACCGTTGAATTCGTTTCGCGAAGAGTATAGGACTAGGCATATGTGGGAATAAATTATCGCCACAAAAGTATTCGACCCTCTTAGCAACATTACGCAAAAAATATGTTGCTCGCCGCGCACATTTGAAAGTATTTACTCGCGCACACCGTTTGACACTTTTCAGTAGCTCAGGCTAATGCCTCCTTGAAGTAAAGGCCATCATGCAGAATAATGACGTCACAGCAATAGGCCAAAATGTCGTGAAAAACACACGCAGTCTTATGGGACGTCCGCGAGAAAATGTTAATTGTTCAGGTTGTGTTAAAGTGAGTGAAATGAAAATTAAGTGAGGTGTGCGGAACAATGCTAGTGAACAGCTAGAACACAAATTAATGCGGTGCGCGCGGTATAATTGAAATCGAAATGTTTATCAGTTGTTAGGTTATGTGATGTTTTGTGTCGATTCACTTTCGAGAGAATTGATTGACAGAAAATGCAAGGTATGACTAAATATTATTATTATAACGCGTCCACGCACAAAAAACTAACGTTTTATTCATATTATACAGTTGGGGACAAAACTCTCCATACACCCTCAAAATTTCATAAATTTAGTAGAAAATGCAAATATTTCTGAGAATTTTATATGCAACGTAACTGCAAATGTATTTTTATTAACATAAATTTAAAAAAAAGTTACATTAATCAACTTATAACCGTACAAACACAAAAAAAAACGAAAGGCAGTAGGGACAGAAGTGTTCATACATTATGTAATTGAACTGAAAATTCCACATTATTTAATATAATTTTATATATCAATATTTTTTTGGGCCACCGTTTGCATCAATAACAACCTGCAACCGTCGTGACATTGAATCCGCCAAATTTTTAGTAACTTCCGGAGTTTTTTCTCCCCAGGCTTGTTGAAACGCAGTTTTGAGTGACTCCTTGCTGCTGGTGTGAATTTTCGAGATTTTTCTTTTCATAAGTTTCCAAGTCTGTTCAATGGGGTTTAAGTCTGGTGACTGAGGAAAGGAATACAGCTGCATTGGTGCATAATAAAGCAACCAGTTCTTTACAAAACGTGCAGTATGTTTGGGATCGCTGTCCTGTTGGAATATCCAATGCCGCCCAAAACCCTAATTGTCCAAGGAAGGTTGCAAGTGTTCTTCTAACAGTCTTTTATAAAAGTATTGGTCCATAATAACGCCTATAAAGACCAATCTGTCAGCCCCACTAGCTGTATTTCTACCCCACATCATCACATTGCCACCCCCGTGTTTTGCTGTTGGTATCAAATTCTTCAGTTGCAATGCTGTTTCCTTTTTTCGCCGGATTCTTTCTTTGCCATCATTACCGAACAAGTTGAACTTGCTTTCATCAGTAAATAAGACAGTTTGCCAGAACTCTAAATCCTTTCCTAAATATCGCTTTGCAAATTCAAGTCCAAGCTGCCTATTCTTTTCAGATATTAGCGATTTTTTACGAGGATCTCTACTTGCATATCCATAGGAACGTAAGATTCTTCGGATGGTTTTAGGGTGAACACACTTATTCGAAGTATTAGCGACATGTTCCGCCAGTTGCCGACCAGTGATCCTTGGGTTTTTGTCGACCTCTTTTAAGATCATGCTGATATCCCGCCTGGAAAGTTTCTTTGGTCGTCCATTTTTTGGCTTATTTTCCACTGATCCGGTGTTTTTATGCTTTTGAACAATGTATTGGACAGTGGCATGGGATAAATTAAACAAAGCTCCAATTGCGCGGTATGATTTTCCATTTCTGTGCTCAGCAATAATTAATTTTTTTATTTTAACACTTACTTCCTTACGCTTGCTCATTTTTCACTCCCTTTGCTCATAGATTACTAAAACGCACTAATCATTAGATCGTATTCACGCATTTCATAAGAAATACAACGGTTCTTTGAAGAAAAACAACAGTAAAGCAATGCAATGAAGAACAGAGTACACTATCTCATCAATGTATGAACACTTTTGTCCCTGCTGAATTTCGTTTTTTCTGGTGTCTTTACGGTTATAAGTTAATTAATGTAATTTTTTTTAAATTTATGTTATTAAAAATACATTTGCAGTACAGTTGCGTATAAAATTCTCATAAATATTTGCATTTTCTACTAAATTTATGAAATTTTGAGGGTGTATGGAGAGTTTTGTCCCCAACTGTAGCTAAAAATTCGCACGTAAAATCTCGGTGTATATCGGCACTGCCAGATGGAAATGTCAAAATGCCTGCCCGAATTGACGTCATAGCTAAAACGATTACGTAGCCTGACGGCCCGTACTTCAAGGAAGCATCGCTCAGACCAATGACTTCTAGCAGTACGGGCCGTCAGGCTACGTAATCGTTCTCGCCGTGACATAATGAGTTTAGGAAATTTGCCATTTCCACGGGGCAGTGCCGATGTACACGGAGATTTCACTTGCGGCTTTTTTTGGTTAAAATATGAATAAAACGTTAGTTTTTTGTGCGTTGACGCGTTATAATAATAATATTTAGTCATAAGTTGCATTTTGTACCAATTTATTATATCGCGAAAGCAAATCGACACGAAGCATCTATTACGAGTATCATTTCAGACTCGGTCGAAACCCTTCATCCCCCAACTGGGATGCAAGGGCGGCAGGTTTCGGGCGGCTAATGCTCCCGGAAAAAGGTCGCGGGTGGGCGCCACTCGCTTCGTTACCGAACCTGCCTCCAAGGACCGTCGCTTCGAAGCGAGAAGTTTGCGACGGTTGCCACTTCAACCAGCAAAAGGAAAAACGACTACACCAGCGTTACACTATATTGACATAATTATATTGACCCAAATTAAAACGCTCCACAATCAAAAAATCCCTATCGCCGGCGCCGCGAATCCCTATCCACAATTTTCACAATGCTATCAAAAGTACTAACTTCCTTACATCTATATTACAATTTATCTACCTGAACTAATCTCCGATCGGATTTATCTTGTCGAATCTACTCCGTGGTCACTGCTTCACAAAAATGGGGACTCCCCGTGTAGTCGCCTCTACTGTTGGTTCGTCCTAGCGCTCGCTGCTAGTAGTTGTCGCCGTCAATAAACTGCAAGTCACTCGTACTCGATTTAGCATCCAAAAGCCCAAGTAAAACTTTGCCAAAATCCGTCGTAACGTAGTTATCTAGTTTTCCGACCAAAGATTGCCTTCCAGCTCAATCCAGTGTGAGATTCTTGTCGTGGTCGTTCACAATATGCAATATAATCTCGAATTAGTTTCCTGCTCTGATGTTGCTAAGAACTTCACCTTACCGTCGTCGCTAGTCGAATAGAATGATTCAACACCAGACCAACTCCCACAGGGCCTCGCTTCGCTATTCTCGTTACCGCTTCTCCGGTATCTGCAAATTCCTTTGCCGCCAAAGTACTATTGGGAATATGCAGGCGGGGGCATTGGCCCATGTACTTGCTGCACGCGCATTCACGAGTGCATTTTCTCGCAGTGGCAGCGATCGGAACGCGCCCTTAGTACTTTTAGTACTTTTCGTTCGCCGCTTGGTGGCGGTTCGATCGCCCTTTGACATTTCGCAAGTTTATCTTGTCACGTTTGATGCGTGTTGGTATTACTTATTTGTTATGAACAGTGTTATTCTTTTTTTCCCGACAACCCAACTCCGCAGTGGATTCACCGGAGTTTATGGCATATGATGGGCATCCTCGAAGTTACATATTGTTCTGGACAAGCTGAGGGCTAACGAGTGCACGCTGGAATCGGGCAACTGGACTTGCATCAGCTACCCCGCCAGTTACGCTTCGTGTGTTTGCTGGCTGTCATCCGTGCAGATAAGTATCTCGCTGTTTTCTGAATTAATAACCTACCAGTCATATACATGCGATATCAAAGCATGCACACCGGTTTGATCCAGTTCCAAACAAGTTTTAGACGGCACAAGTAATAGACTTGGTGGACTTGATAAGTTAGGATCACCAAACGATGTCATTACTTTGGAAATGTGATGTAAGAATCCTATCAATCGATTTTTACGGATACCTGCGACGCTCAACGTTCCTTTATAATCCGATTTGATATTAAATGACCAGTCGTTTTGGTAAAAATACTAACAAATCCTGCAACACACCCTTCACTTTTTCTCGCGTGGAGACTTACAAAGTTTTGAATCAATTCAGCCAAGTTTGGTCCATTTGAAGAGCTGCTGTCGTTTTTCTTTGCTGATACCAATGAAAGTCTGACTGAGCTTAGAGTATCCGAGACATGATCTTTCAGCGTTTTGAAATGCACATCACCAAGCTGATGGCTGCGTTCATTAATATGTCAATAGCTGTTTTATTGCTCATGTCAACCAACTTGCATAGATTTTTCGTAGCCAACAATCTCCTATGTAGTCTGTCTAATGCTCGAAGCATGATTTGTGTGTCTCCATCTCCCGTTTCCGTTTTGACGCAGTCTTGTACACTTTTATCTTAAAAATCGTCGCCTTCCGTTTCCATGTGTCTCGAGAGGAACATGTCATAATATGAGCTTACAACCAAAGTTAGATCGTTCAGTGATATTCGGCTGGGGATGGCTGTCGACTGCCGTGATTTCCGCTTGGCCCCTTAGCTGCGCTAAGGGTTGCTCGCTTCCGGGTCAGTTACTCGCCGATCGTCTCATATACATCGACGGCGAAGGTTTGACTTGGCGGGGAGTGCTCGATTTTATCACAGGGGAGTCCAAGTTCGTCGCGGCACAATGACTGACCAAGACCATCATAATTACAATTTCTATTTTTTTTTATTTCGATTCGTGTTCTTATTTTAAAGTAAGCTAAATATTTTAACAGGCTATTAAAAGTTATTATAAAAACGAGATAGAACCATAGTAATAATCTAATAAGTAAATCAATTTTCACTAAATGAAGAGGACTAAAAACGAAAGTGAGTTCGACTAAATTATTATTTATCCACTTTGAAAAACATTTTTGTGTCAATTTCATTATTTCCATTATACAATTTGATTTACCCTACGCGCTGACGTAACATTTCCCCCTTCTCCAGAGAATTACGAAGTGATTCTCGTTATATCTACTAACGTAAGACCCGCTTATTATTCGGACTTGCCCTGGACCGCTACGCGACATATTTTTGGTTCTACCTTCGACTTAACCAGTTTACCAACAATTCCACCACCTTCATATACTCGCTGTTAATTCCATTCCTTATATTTAAGGCTACAACGGCCACAAAATTACGACTGAATGAGCATAGGATAAAAAATAAATAATAAAAATAAAAAAAATCAAAGAAAACCCGTCACCAAAACAAAACAATGAATCACAACAACGGAAGGATGCAAACCACACGAAGGCAACGCGAGCAACAATGGTAACCTTTTCTCTTTATTAGTTCCTATTATATAAACTAATTGATTTCACTTTTAGCCCGATGCTCACGTTAAATTTTCCTAGCTTAGTTCCCAAACACCGCCACCCCTTACTCTACGTAACTTACTACTAATTCACTAGCTACTTAATTATCTTCTCTTCTTCCTTCCATTACTTGATCGAGCTATGCATCCTGTAACTTACAATTAAAGCCACCACCATTATCCTCTTATTTACCGTTCGGTAAATAAGGGCGGCGTAATTTCGTGCTATCTGATGCAGCGAAATTTTTTTCAGTCAAATTAGCACCGGAATATGTGGGACCCTTTACGGTGCGAAAGCAAGTGTCTGGTTGGACCTATGAGTTGGAAGACTCTTATGGGAAAAGTATGGGGGTATGGCACTCTAAAAACCTAAAGAGATATGTTGCAAGAATAAAACCGGAGGAATTATCAATCGCATTAAAGTATGATATTGACATTGAATTAGTTGTGGCCATGTGAATGAGTGGGACTCCAAACACAAACAGCACATGCTCCTCAAGAATACGAAATACACTGGTCCCCGTTGCCTTCCTTAAAGGAAATATTAGCGGAAATTTCATAGCATAATCTACCACCGTCAAAATATAGAAAAGTATATAGTGCAAAGAACGGGGTAGCGGACCTACTAGATCCACGCAGATCATCTCTCAGGGCGATGTTATTTCTCCAACCCTCGATACCATATGTCCAGTTGGTTGCTTCCGCTCCACTTTCACTGACTGGCAAACCTTGCAGCGCCTGACATACTTTTGTAAATCCGCGGCCATCTTCGGCCAGTACCAACTCTGTGCCAGCCGGTCTAATGTCTTTCGTACCCCCATGTGACCTGCTGTGGGCGCGTCATGGCACTGAAACAACGCTGTTGAGCGTTCCGCGGACGGAACTACCCTCTTCCGTGCAATGTCGGACTGGAGTTCTGGGTATCGCCCTTCCACAAGTTTCCATAGATGGCCATTACTAATCCGCCAATTCGGGAACCGATCTGGATCCTCTTCTACTTCCTTCTTCATTCGCTCATACCATCGGTCACTCCTAATTTCGTTCCCTTGCACTTCCGCTACCTCGATGGATCGTGAGAGAGCATCTGGAACCAGATGCTCCTTACCTTTGCGATGGACGACTTCGAAATCATAATGTTGGAGTTTCACTGCCCAACGTGCCAACCGTCCGCTGGGGTCCTTTAAGTTATTTAACCAAACCAGGGAGTGATGGTCAGTTACCACCCTGAACTTGGTTCCCTCCACATATGGTCTTAATTTTTCAATGGCCCATAGCACAGCCAGGCATTCCCGCTCTGTTGCCGAATATTTCATCTCGGCGTTGGTCAGGGCTCGACTCAGATAGCTAATCACTTTCTCGCCTTCGGGATGCTCTTGCGTCAACACCGCTCCCACCCCCGTATTTGAAGTGTCGGTCTGTACAATAAACGGCAGACTGTAATCCGGACACGTCAAAATGGGAGCAGATGTCAGTTTGGTCTTGGCCTGGGCGAATGCTATCTCGCATTCCTCAGTCCAAAGAAATTTCCTTTGTTTCTTGAGGAGGTTCGTTAGTGGCGACATTAGCGTCGCAAACTCCGGAATAAATCTCCGATACCACGAAAGCATCCCCAAGAATTGTCTGACTTCCTTCACTCTTCTTGGACGAGGAATATCCATTACTTCTTTGACCTTGTCCGGGTCCACACTCAAACCATCTCCATCCACCACGTAGCCCAAATATCGCAGGCGAGAACGGCAGAACTCACATTTCTCTCTAGAGACCCTCAATCTCGCCTCGCGTAACCGTCTAAAAACTTCTTGCAAGATCTCCCGATGTTTGTATAAATCCTGGGTGACTACCACTATATCATCCAGATAAGTGAACACGAATGGCTCTAAATCTGGTCCCAAGACCCTGTCAATGAGTCGTTGCCAAGTTGCCGGTGCATTTTGTAACCCAAAAGGCATCCTACGGAATTGGAACAGTCCTCTGTGGGGAACAGTGAAGGCGGTGAGCTCCTTTGAATTTTCCGCCATCGGCACCTGCCAATACGCGGATTTAATGTCCAGAGAAGATAAATATTTCGCGTCTCTTAATTTTTCCAAAGTTGCAGTGACAAAGGGCAGAGGATAGGCATCTCTTTCCGACACCTTGTTAAGCTTCCGATAGCCCACACAAAACCGGAACGACCCATCCTTCTTCTTAATTAAAACAATCGGCGAAGCCCACGGGCTGCACGACGGTTCCACTATCCCCGCCTCCAGCATCTCATTTAGTTCCGCATCGATAT
Source organism: Nemotelus nigrinus (assembly GCA_947369275.1). Lineage (NCBI taxonomy): Eukaryota > Metazoa > Arthropoda > Insecta > Diptera > Stratiomyidae > Nemotelus > Nemotelus nigrinus. The sequence continues at coordinate 106,996,445 of OX376372.1, forward strand.
GTTTCTGTACCGCCGGTGAGACGGGATAGTACCGCTGTTTGATTGGTGGAGAATTGGTCTTGATTATGTGCTCCACTCTATTAGTACAGCCAATCCCCTCACCCATCAACCCAAACTCCTCTTCGAGTAGCCCTTCTAGCTGACCTTCTTCTTCTTTCGTTAAATGCGTTCTGCTTACCAGCTGCTCCGGCTTAAGACCCTCTACCGATGCAACCATTTCCCACTGTTCCCTCGCTACATTTAGCACTATTCCGAAAAGTTTCAGAAAGTCTACACCCAGCATGAGATGAGGGATCGCAGGTGCTACCAAGACTCCCAACCATCTCTCTTTCCCCTGCACTGTGATTGGGTAATACGCTACTCCTTCCACACCACAACCCACTCCGTTCATCAATCGAATGTCTCTCCGACCGCTTTGTTGAAGTTTGACCCCCAGACTCCGGATCAGCTCCCATCCCTTCCCACCAATCACTGATTTCGACGCTCCTTAATCCACTAGCCCCAGAAATCTCTGACCCTGGACTACTACCTCTAAGTAAGAGCGGTTGTCCCCCTCTGCGCTGTGCAGCATATACCCCACTTGGATACTTCTTGCGACGTTCGAAATCAGACGAGGGCCTAGTTTGTCGCCCACTAGGCCCGATTGCCATTTCCCTGGCGACGAACCCTCGAAGTCGAATTTTGGTTATATTGGGCGGCCCTTGCTTGAACTCCATTTCCTCATCCCCCTTCCCTACAGTCAACACACCTCGCCCTAACCGTTCCCCCTCTTCCACACCCGAAACACTTAGCAGGATCTTGACACTCCCTCGACGTATGTCCAGACTTCTTACAATTCCAGCACGTGATGCTTCTCGATACGCCCGGTACTTCCACTGCGGCTAAGTTTTGCGTCTCCAAATACGCCAGGTCCGGTTCTAGTACCCTCGGAGTTCTTCTTGGAGTAGGTGGCACGAATGACTCCACGGACACTCTCGTCGCCTCCAATGAACGCCTCAGCGTCACCAGTTCTCCAATCGATTCGAATTTCACCAGAACCAGCTGAGTCTGGTAAAAGGGAGCAATATTTTTACGGAGTATTTTCAACTTCTCCGCTTCGCTCGGTTGGTCACTCAATCGACGGAACAAACCCTCCATCACCGCCACAAATACCCCGATTGACTCCGTGTTGCCCTGCGTGCGACGTCTAATTTCATCCAGCAGCCTATCATCGTAGTCTGCGGGAAGGAATTTGGCTCGTAATTCCTTCACCAGGCCCTCCCAACTCTGGCAGATTGCGCGGTTTGCCCGAAACCAGATTAGAGCCTTTCCTTCAAAGAGGTCCACGGCCGACCGGAAGAGCTGCGCTTTTGTTAGTCCCTTCGCCTCCCTAAGCTCTTCCACCCGTTCGAGAAACGCGCTCACCGAGTATGGCGATTCTCCACTAAATTTCAACCCCCACTTTTGGAGATCTATCGGCTTTTGAGGCTGAAACATCGGGGTACTCGGGACTGACAATGTTGGACTGTCCAGAGTCCATACCTCCTCAGACTCCTCGCTTTCTGCGCCGCCTGCCTTGAAGAGCAGGTCGCCCATAGCTATCATTAGTTGGCCCTTGGCCTGCCTCAAGAAGTCTATTTCTTCCCCCGTTTCCCCTTTCATTCTACCCAAACGTCACAGGGCGAAGCATATTTTCCCCTTGACTTTACTAAATTCCGGTGAATTAAAGTCGACCACAAATGGGTCCACCAACATTTTGATCTCCACTATTTTTGCGTTTATCGCCTCTCGGTCCTCTGAGAATGAAAACGGATACGTTGCCATTGCAACAGACTCACCCAAGGCTACTTCACTTCTTAACGCCCCCTCAGCAGTTTCCGCATGGTCTCCACCGTGTCACCAGACAGACCCCGGATTGCTAGCTCATACGCGAGTTTGTCCTTACACAGCCGATCGACCGAGATCTTTCCGACACCGCTTCCGCTAGCCATTTTCTAATGTTCGCCCTTAACAAAAATCTATCTAGTAAAACTAAATGAACGAACTGTCCAGTCGCCAACGCCCTACTGAACACCACCAGAAAATACCCACTGCCACCAGAATCCAAGCGCCTCTCGTACTGCGTGAATATATGCTGCCTTTGCTGTGGGGAACCGCAAGAATCACGAGTCGGACACAAGCTATCACCTAGACAACCCGAATACCGATTTTCAAACCCAGAACTTCGCACATAAACTATACACACCGCACTGAAAATTCGGCCAGTCAATTCTTCCCACCTCGGTTTTCCCCCGGTCTGTAAATGTTGACACGATTTCCTTCACTCTTACGCTAATAATGCTCACCACACGGTAACGCAAACAAACACTTCACACGAAAATATCGACTGCCTGATGTTACTACACCAAAAAATTTTCCTTAGGACTTCACACACTATCGAAGGTAGTACTAAGAACCCACAAAATGCATATTATAGTATTATAAATTAAAATTTCAATATTTTTTCCAATATTCCAATATTTAGTAAACTAAAATTCCAATGTAAAATTTAAATTTAAATTTTCAATGCATTCAGCTAATTCACGTATTCAAAATAGTTAATTCTTCAAAACCCCGTAGAACGTTGGGCGCCAATTTATTACTAGTATCTTTTCAGACTCGGTCGAAACCCTTCATCCCCCAACTGGGATGCAAGGGCGGTAGGTTTCGGGCGGCTAATGCTCGCGGAAAAAGGTCGCGGGTGGGCGCCACTCGCTTCGTTACCGAACCTGCCTCCAAGGACCGTCGCTTCGAAGCGAGAAGTTTGCGACGGTTGCCACTTCAATCAGCGAAAGGAAAAAAGAATACACCAGCGTTACACTATATTGACATAATTATATTGACCCAAATTAAAACGCTCCACAATCAAAAACTCCCTATCGCCGGCGCCGCGAATCCCTATCCACAATTTTCACAATACTATCAAAAGTACTAACTTCCTGACATCTATATTACAATTTATCTACCTGGACTAATCTCCGATCGGATTTATCTTGTCGAATCTACTCCGTGGTCACTGCTTCCCAAAAATGGGGACTCCCCGTGTAGTCGCCTCTACTGTTGGTTCGTCCTAGCGCTCGCTGCTAGTAGTTGTCGCCGTCAATAAACTGCAAGTCACTCGTACTCGATATAGCATCCAAAAGCCCAAGTAAAACTTTGCCAAAATCCGTCGTAACGTAGTTATCTAGTTTTCCGACCAAAGATCGCCTCCCAGCTCAATCCAGTGTGAGATTCTTGTCGTGGTCGTTCACAATATGCAATATAATCTCGAATTAGTTTCCTGCTCTGATGTTGCTAAGAACTTCACCTTACCGTCGTCGCTAGTCGAATAGAATGATTCAACACCAGACCAACTCCCACAGGGCCTCGCTTCGCTATTCTCGTTACCGCTTCTCCGGTATCTGCAAATTCCGTTGCCGCCAAAGTACTATTGGGAATATGCAGGCGGGGGCATTGGCCCATGTACTTGCTGCACGCGCATTCACGAGTGCATTTTCTCGCAGTGGCAGCGATCGGAACGCGCCCTTAGTACTTTTAGTACTTTTCGTTCGCCGCTTGGTGGCGGTTCGATCGCCCTTTGACATTTCGCAAGTTTATCTTGTCACGTTTGATGCGTGTTGGTATGACTTATTTGTTATGAACAGTGTTATTCTTTTTTTCCCGACAACCCAACTCCGGAGTGGATTCATCGGAGTTTATGGCATATGATGGGCATCCTCGAAGTTACATATTGTTCTGGACAAGCTGAGGGCTAACGAGTGCACGCTGGAATCGAGCAACTGGACTTGCATCAGCTACCCCGCCAGTTACGCTTCGTGTGTTTGCTGGCTGTCATCCGTGCAGATAAGTATCTCGCTGTTTTCTGAATTAATATCCTACCAGCCATATACAGGCGATATCAAAGCATGCACACCGGTTTGATCCAGTTCCAAACAAGTTTTAGACGGCACAAGTAATAGACTTGGTGGACTTGATAAGTTAGAATCACCAAACGATGTCATTACTTTGGAAATGTGATGTAAGAATCCTATCAATCGATTTCCGCGGATACCTTCGACGCTCAACGTTCCTTTATAATCCGATTTGATATTAAATGACCATTCGTTTTGGTGAAAATACTAACAAATCCTGCAACACACCCTTCATTTTTTCTCGCGCGGAGACTTACAAAGATTTGAATCAATTCAGCCAAGTTTGGTCCATCTGAAGAGCTGCTGTCGTTTTTCTTTGCTGATACCAATGAATGTCTGACTGAGCTTAGAGTATCCGAGACATGATCTTTCAGCGTTTTGAAATGCACATCACCAAGCTGATGGCTGCGCTCATTAATATGTCAATAGCTGTTTTATTGCTCATGTCAACCAACTTGCATAGATTTTTCGTAGCCAACAATCTCCTATGTAGTCTGTCTAATGCTCGAAGCATGATTTGTGTGTCTCCATCTCCCGTTTCCGTTTTAACGCGGTCTTGTACACTTTTATCTTGAAAATCGTCGCCTTCTGTTTCCATGTGTCTCGAGAGGAACATGTCATAATATGAGCTTACAACCAAAGTTAGATCGTTCAGTGATATTCGGCTGGGGATGGCTGTCGACTGCCGTGATTTCCGCTTGGCCCCTTAGCTGCGCTAAGGGTTGCTCGCTTCCGGGTCAGGTACTCACCGATCGTCTCATATACATCGACGGCGAAGGTTTGGCTTGGCGGGGAGTGCTCGATTTCATCACAGGGGAGTCCAAGTTCTTCGCGGCACAATGACTGACCATGACCATCATAATTACAATTTCTATTTTTTTTTCGATTCGTGTTCTTATTTTAAAGTAAGCTAAATATTTTAACAGGCTATTAAAAGTTATTATAAAAACGAGATAGAACCATAGTAATAATTTAATAAGTAAATCAATTTTCACTAAATGAAGAGGACTAAAAACGAAATTGAGTTCGACTAAATTATTATTTATCCACTTTGAAAAACATTTTTTTGTCAATTTCATTATTTCCATTATACAATTTGATTTGCCCTACGCGCTGGTGTAACATTTCCCCCTTCCCCAGAGAATAACGAAGTGATTCTCGTTATATCTACTAACGTAAGACCCGCTTATTATTCGGACTTGCCCTGGACCGCTCCGCGACATATTTTTGGTTCTACCTTCGACTTAACCAGTTTACCAACAATTCCACCACCTTCATATACTCCCTGTTAATTCCATTCCTTATATTTTAGGCTACAACGGCCACAAAAATACGACTGAATGAGCATATGATAAAAAAGAAATAATAAAAATAAAAAAAATCAAAGAAAAGCCGTCACCAAAACAAAACAATAATTCACAACAACGGAAGGATGAAAACAACACGATGGCAACGCGAGCAACAATGGTAACCTTTTCTCTTTATTAATTCCTATTATATAAACTAATTGATTTCACTTTTAGCCCGTTGCTCACGTTAAATTTTCCTAGCTTATTTCCCAAACACCGCCACCCCTTACTCTACGTAACTTACTACTAATTCACTAGCTACTTAATTCTCTTCTCTTCTTCCTTCCATTACTTAATCGAGCTATGCATCCTGTAACTTACAATTTAAGCCACCACCATTATCCCCTTATTTACCGTTACCCCACTCATTCACATGGCCACAACTAATTCAATGTCAATATCATACTTTAATGGGATTGATAATTCCTCCAGTTTTATTCATGCAACATATCTCTTTAGGTTTTTAGAGTGCCATACCCCCATACTTTTCCCATTAGAGTCTTCCAACTTATAGGTCCAACCAGACACTTCCTTTCGCACCGTAAAGGATCCCACATATTCCGGTGCTAATTTGGCTGAAAAAAATTTCGCGGCATCAGATAGCACGAAATTACGCCACCACACCAGATCTTTTGGTAGGAACTTTTCGTCTCGCCGGCGGAGATCGTATCTTGACCTCGCTTTAGCCGCCGATTCTCTTAATCGATTTCGCACCTCTTCCAGGACCACCTGCAGCCTTTCTGCCTTCTGAGCCCCATTTACGTCCGTGTCCACTTTACCGTGTGCCTCCGGTCTGCTTAGAGTTCCCGGATGAATCACCATTTCTTTCCCAAAGTTCAAGAAGTATGGCGTAACTTTCATGTCTTCATGGGTACATGTTCTTAGAGCCCAGCCGATTTGTGGAATCACTTTATCCCAATCCCTGTGGTTTTCGGATACGTATGACCGTAACAGTTGCTTGATGTTTTGGTTCACCCTTTTCGCGGGATTCACCTGTGGATGGTAGAGTGCCGTGAATCGCAGCGTCATCCCGTGAGTCTCGGCCATCCTTGAGAATTCCTTTGAGCGGAATTGAACTCCATTGTCGCACACTAGCACTCGTGGGACTCCAAACACAGACAGCACATACTCCTCAAGAATACGAGTTACAGCCTTCCTTAAAGGAAATATTAACGGAAATTTCGTAGCATAATCTACCACCATCAAAATATACGTATATTCGTGCAAAGAACGGGGTAGCGGACCTACTAGATCCACACAGATCATCTCCCAGGGCGATGTTATTTCTCCAACCCTCGATACCATATGTCCAGTTGGTTGCTTCCGCTCCACTTTCACTGACTGGCAAACCTTGCAACGCCTGACATACTTTTGTACATCCGCGGCCATCTTCGGCCAGTAGCAACTCTGTGCCAGCCGGTCTAATGTCTTTCGTACCCCCATATGACCTGCTGTGGGCGCGTCATGGCACTGAAACAACGCTGTTGAGCGTTTCGCGGACGGAACTACCCTCTTCCATGCAATGTCGGACTGGAGTTCTGGGTATCGCCCTTCCACATGTTTCCATAGATGGCCATTACTAATCCGCCAATTCGGGAACCGATCTGGATCCTCTTCTACTTCCTTCTTCATTCGCTCATACCATCGGTCACTCCTAATTTCGTTCCCTTGCACTTCCGCTACCTCGATGGATCGTGAGAGAGCATCTGGAACCAGATGCTCCTTACCTTTGCGATGGACGACTTCGAAATCATACTGTTGGAGTTTCACTGCCCAACGTGCCAACCGTCCGCTGGGGTCCTTTAAGTTATTTAACCAAATCAGGGAGTGATGGTCAGTTACCACCCTGAACTTGGTTCCCTCCACATATGGTCTTAATTTTTCAATGGCCCATAGCACAGCCAGGCATTCCCGCTCTGTTGTCGAATATTTCATCTCGGCGTTGGTCAGGGCTCGACTCAGATAGCTAATCACTTTCTCGCCTTTGGGATGCTCTTGCGTCAACACCGCTCTAACCCCCGTATTTGAAGCGTCGGTCTGTACAATAAACGGCAGACTGTAATCCGGACACGTCAGAATGGGAGCAGATGCCAGTTTGGTCTTGGCCTGGGCGAATGCTATCTCGCATTCCTCAGTCCAAAGAAATTTCTTTTGTTTCTTGAGGAGGTTCGTTAGTGGCGACATTAGCGTCGCAAACTCCGGAATAAATCTCCGATACCACGAAACCATCCCCAAGAATTGTCTGACTTCCTTCACTCTTCTTGGACGAGAAAATATCCATTACTGCTTTGATCTTGTCCGGGTCCACACTCAAACCATCTCCATCCACCACGTAGCCCAAATATCGCAGGCGAGAACGGCAGAACTCACATTTCTCTCTAGAGACCCTCAATCCCAACTCGCGTAACCGTCTAAAAACTTCCTGCAAGATCTCCCGATGTTTGTGGAAATCCTGGGTGACTACCACTATATCATCCAGATAAGTGAACACGAATGGCTCTAAATCTGGTCCCAAGACCCTGTCAATGAGTCGTTGCCAAGTTGCCGGTGCATTTTGTAACCCAAAAGGCATCCTACGGAATTGGAACAGTCCTCTGTGGGGAACAGTGAAGGCGGTGAGCTCCTTTGAATTTTCCGCCATCGGCACCTGCCAATACGCGGATTTAATGTCCAGAGAAGATAAATATTTCGCGTCTCTTAATTTATCCAAAGTTGCAGTGACGAAGGGCAGAAGATAGGCATCTCTTTCCGACACCTTGTTAAGCTTCCGATAGCCCACACAAAACCGGAACGACCCATCCTTCTTCTTAATTAAAACAATCGGCGAAGCCCACGGGCTGCACGACGGTTCCACTATCCCCGCCTCTAGCATCTCATTAAGTTCCGCATCGATATGTTTCTGTACTGCCGGTGAGACGGGATAGTACCGCTGTTTGATTGGTGGAGAATTGGTGTTGATTATGTGCTCCACTCTATTAGTACAGCCAATCCCCTCACCCATCAACCCAAACTCCTCTTCGAGTAGCGATTCTAGCTGACCTTCTTCTTCTTTCGTTAAATGCGTTCTGCTTACCAGCTGCTCCGGCTTAAGACCCTCTACCGATGCAACCATTTCCCACTGTTCCCTCGCTACATTCAGCACTATTCCGAAAAGTTTCAGAAAGTCTACCCCCAGTTTGAGATGAGGGATCGCAGGTGCTACCAAGACCCCCAACCATCTCTCTTTCCCCTGCACTGTGATTGGGCAATACGCTACTCCTTCCACACCACAACCCACTCCGTTCGCCAATCGAATGTCTATCCGACCGCTTTGTTGAAGTTTGACCTTTAGACTCCGGATCAGCTCCCATCCCTTCCCACCAATCACTGATTTCGACGCTCTTGAATCCACTAGCCCCAGAAATCTCTGACCCTGGACTACTACTTCTAAGTAAGGGCGGTTGTCCCCCTCTGCGCTGTGCAGCATATACCCCACTTGGATATTTTTTGCGACGTTCGAAATCAGACGAGGGCCTAGTTTGTCGCCCACTAGGCCCGATTGCCATTTTCCTGGCGACTAACCCCCGAAGTCGAATTTCAGTTATATTGGGCGGCCCTTGCTTGAACTCCATTTCCTCGTCCCCCTTCCCTTCAGTCAACACACCTCGCCCTAACCGTTCCCACTCTTCCACACCTGAAACACTTAGCAGGATCTTGACACTCCCTCGACGTATGTCCAGACTTCTTACAATTCCAGCACGTGATGCTTCTCGATACGCCCGGTACTTCCACTGCGGCTAAGTTTTGCGTCTCCAAATACGCCAGGTCCGGTTCTAGTACCCTCGGAGTTCTTCTTGAAGTAGGTGGCACGAATGACTCCACGGACACTCTCGTCGCCTCCAATGAACGCCCCAGCGTCACCAGTTCTCCAATCGATTCGAATTTCACCAGAACCAGCTGAGTCTGGTAAAAGGGAGCAATATTTTTACGGAGTATTTTCAACTTCTCCGCTTCGCTCGGTTGGGCACTCAATCGACGGAACAAACCCTCCATCACCGCCACAAATACCCCGATTGACTCCGTGTTGCCCTGCGTGCGACGTCTAATTTCATCCAGCAGCCTATCATCGTAGTCTGCGGGAAGGAATTTGGCTCGTAACTCCTTCACCAGGCCCTCCCAACTCTGGCAGATTGCGCGGTTTGCCCGAAACCAGATTAGAGCCTTTCCTTCAAAGAGGTCCACGGCCGACCGGAAGAGCTGCGCTTTTGTTAGTCCCTTCGCCTCCGTAAGCTCTTCCACCCGTTCGAGAAACGCGCTCACCGAGTATGGCGATTCTCCACTAAATTTCAACCCCCACTTTTGGAGATCTATCGGCTTTTGAGGCTGAAACATCGGGGTACTCGGGACTGACAATGTTGGACTGTCCAGAGTCCATACCTCCTCAGACTCCTCGCTTTCTGCGCCGCCTGTCTTGAAGAGCAGGTCGCCCATAGCTATCATTAGTTGGCCCTTGGCCTGCCTCAAGAAGTATCTTTCTTCCCCCGTTTCCCCTTTCATTCTACCCAAACGTCACAGGGCGAAGCATATTTTCCCCTTGACTTTACTAAATTCCGGCGAATTAAAGTCGACCACAAATGGGTCCACCAACATTTTGATCTCCACTTTTTTTGCGTTTATCGCCTCTCGGTCCTCTGAGAATGAAAACGGATATGTTGCCATTGCAACAGACTCACCCAAGGCTACTTCACTTCTTAACGCCCCCCTCAGCAGTTTCCGCATGGTCTCTACCGTGTCACCAGACAGACCCCGGATTGCTAGCTCATACGCGAGTTCGTCCTTACACAGCCGATCGACCGAGATCTTTCCAACACCGCTTCCGCTAGCCATTTTCTAATGTTCGCCCTTAACAAAAATCTATCTAGTAAAACTAAATGAACGAACTGTCCAGTCGCCAACGCCCTACTGAACACCACCAGAAAATACCCACTGCCACCAGAATCCAAGCGCCTCTCGTACTCCGTGAATATATGCTGCCTTTGCTGTGGGGAACCGCAAGAATCACGAGTGGGACACAAGCTATCACCTAGACAACCCGAATACCGATTTTCAAACCCAGAACTTCGCACATAAACTATACACACCGCACTGAAAATTTCGCCAGTCAATTCTTCCCACCTCGGTTTTCCCCCGGTCTGTAAATGTTGACACGATTTCCTTCACTCTTACGCTAAGAATGCTCACCACACGGTAACGCAAACAAACACTTCACACGAAAATATCGACTGCCTGATGTTACTACACCAAACATTTTTCCTTAGGACTTCACACACTATCGAAGGTAGTACCAAGAACCCACAAAATGCATATTATAGTATTATAAAGTAAAATTTCAATATTTTTTCCAATATTCCAATATTTAGTAAATTAAAACTCCAATGTAAAATTTAAATTTAAATTTTCAATGCATTCAGCTAATTCACGTATTCAAAATAGTTAATTCTTCAAAACCCCGTAGAACGTTGGGCGCCAATTTATTACGAGTATCTTTTCAGACTCGGTCGAAACCCTTCATCGCCCAACTGGGATGCAAGGGTGGCAGGTTTCGGGAGGCTAATGCTCGCGGAAAAAGGTTGCGGGTGGGCGCCACTCGCTTCGTTACCGAACCTGCCTCCAAGGACCGTCGCTTCGAAGCGAGAAGTTTGCGACGGTTGCCACTTCAACCAGCGAAAGGAAAAAAGAATACACCAGCGTTACACTATATTGACATAATTATATTGACCCAAATTAAAACGCTCCACAATCAAAAAATCCCTATAGCCGGCGCCGCGAATCCCTATCCACAATTTTCACAATGCTATCAAAAGTACTAACTTCCTGACATCTATATTACAATTTATCTACCTGGACTAATCTCCGATCGGATTTATCTTGTCGAATCTACTCCGTGGTCACTGCTTCCCAAAAATGGGGACTCCCCGTGTAGTCGCCTCTACTGTTGGTTCGTCCTAGCGCTCGCTGCTAGTAGTTGTCGCCGTCAATAAACTGCAAGTCACTCGTACTCGATTTAGCATCCAAAAGCCCAAGTAAAACTTTGCCAAAATCCGTCGTAACGTAGTTATCTAGTTTTCCGACCAAAGATCGCCTCCCAGCTCAATCCAGTGTGAGATTCTTGTCGTGGTCGTTCACAATATGCAATATAATCTCGAATTAGTTTCCTGCTCTGATGTTGCTAAGAACTTCACCTTATCGTCGTCGCTAGTCGAATAGAATGATTCAACACCAGACCAACTCCCACAGGGCCTCGCTTCGCTATTCTCGTTACCGCTTCTCCGGTATCTGCAAATTCCTTTGCCGCCAAAGTACTATTGGGAGTATGCAGGCGGGGGCATTGGCCCATGTACCTGCTGCACGCGCATTCACGAGTGCATTTTCTCGCAGTGGCAGCGATCGGAACGCGCCCTTAGTACTTTTAGTACTTTTCGTTCGCCGCTTGGTGGCGGTTCGATCGCCCTTTGACATTTCGCAAGTTTATCTTGTCACGTTTGATGCGTGTTGGTATTACTTATTTGTTATGAACAGTGTTATTCTTTTTTTCCCGACAACCCAACTCCGCAGTGGATTCACCGGAGTTTATGGCATATGATGGGCATCCTTGAAGTTACATATTGTTCTGGACAAGCTGAGGGCTAACGAGTGCACGCTGGAATCGGGCAACTGGACTTGCATCAGCTACCCCGCCAGTTACGCTTCGTGTGTTTGCTGGCTGTCATCCGTGCAGATAAGTATCTCGCTGTTTTCTGAATTAATATCCTAACAGTCATATACAGGCGATATCAAAGCATGCACACCGGTTTGATCCAGTTCCAAACAAGTTTTAGACGGCACAAGTAATAGACTTGGTGGACTTGATAAGTTAGAATCACCAAACGATGTCATTACTTTGGAAATGTGATGTAAGAATCCTATCAATCGATTTCCGCGGATACCTTCGACGCTCAACGTTCCTTTATAATCCGATTTGATATTAAATGACCAGTCGTTTTGGTAAAAATACTAACAAATCCTGCAACACACCCTTCACTTTTTCTCGCGTGGAGACTTACAAAGTTTTGAATCAATTCAGCCAAGTTTGGTCCATTTGAAGAGCTGCTGTCGTTTTTCTTTGCTGATACCAATGAAAGTCTGACTGAGCTTAGAGTATCCGAGACATGATCTTTCAGCGTTTTGAAATGCACATCACCAAGCTGATGGCTGCGCTCATTAATATGTCAATAGCTGTTTTATTGCTCATGTCAACCAACTTGCATAGGTTTTTCGTAGCCAACAATCTCCTATGTAGTCTGTCTAATGCTCGAAGCATGATTTGTGTGTCTCCATCTCCCGTTTCCGTTTTGACCCGGTCTTGTACACTTTTATCTTGAAAATCGTCGCCTTCTGTTTCCATGTGTCTCGAGAGGAACATGTCATAATATGAGCTTACAACCAAAGTTAGATCGTTCAGTGATATTCGGCTGGGGATGGCTGTCGACTGCCGTGATTTCCGCTTGGCCCCTTAGCTGTGCTAAGGGTTGCTCGCTTCCGGGTCAGGTACTCGCCGATCGTCTCATATACATCGACGGCGAAGGTTTGGCTTGGCGGGGAGTGCTCGATTTCATCACAGGGGAGTCCAAGTTCGTCGCGGCACAATGACTGACCATGACCATCATAATTACAATTTCTATTTTTTTTTTTCGATTCGTGTTCTTATTTTAAAGTAAGCTAAATATTTTAACAGGCTATTAAAAGTTATTATAAAAACGAGATAGAACCATAATAATAATCTAATAAGTAAATCAATTTTCACTAAATGAAGAGGACTAAAAACGAAAGTGAGTTCGACTAAATTATTATTTATCCACTTTGAAAAACATTTTTTTGTCAATTACATTTTTTCCATTATACAATTTGATTTGCCCTACGCGCTGGCGTAACATTTCCCCCTTCCCCAGAGAATTACGAAGTGATTCTCGTTATATCTACTAACGTAAGACCCACTTATTATTCGGACTTGCCCTGGACCGCTCCGCGACATATTTTTAGTTCTACCTTCGACTTTACCAGTTTACCAACAATTCCACCACCTTTATATACTCCCTGTTAATTCCATTCCTTATATTTTAGGCTACAACGGCCACAAAAATACGACTGAATGATCATAGGATAAAAAAGAAATAATAAAAATAAAAAAAACCCGTCAACCCAAAGAAAACCCGTCACCAAAACAAAACAATGAATCACAACAACGGAAGGTTGAAAACAACACGAAGGCAACGCGAGCAACAATGGTAACCTTTTTTTTTTATTAATTCCTATTATATAAACTTATTGATTTCACTTTTAGCCCGTTGCTCACGTTAAATTTTCCTAGCTTATTTCCCAAACACCGCCACCCCTTACTCTACGTAACTTACTACTAATTCACTAGCTACTTAATTCTCTTCTCTTCTTCCTTCCATTATTTAATCGAGCTATGCATCCTGTAACTTACAATTAAAGCCACCACCATTATCCCCTTATTTACCGTTACCCCACTCATTCACATGGCCACAACTAATTCAATGTCAATATCATACTTTAATGCGATTGATAATTCCTCCAGTTTTATTCATGCAACATATCTCTTTAGGTTTTTAGAGTGCCATACCCCCATACTTTTCCCATTAGAGTCTTCCATCTCATAGGTCCAACCAGACACTTGAGTTCGCACCGTAAAGGGTCCCACATATTCCGGTGCTAATTTGGCTGAAAAAAATTTCGCTTTAGCCGCCGATTCTCTTAATCGATTCCGCACCTCTTCCAGGACCACCTGCAGCCTTTCTGCCTTCTGAGCCCCATTAACGTCCGTGTCCACTTTACCGTGTGCCTCCGGTCTGCTTAGAGTTCCCGGATGAATCACCATTTCTTTCCCAAAGTTCAAGAAGTATGGCGTAACTTTCATATCTTTATGGGTACATGTTCTTAGAGCGCAGCCGATTTGTGGAATCACTTTATCCTAATCCCTGTGGTTTTCGGATACGTATGACCGTAACAGTTGCTTGATGTTTTGGTTCACCCTTTTCGCGGGATTCGCCTGTGGATGGTAGAGTGCCGTGAATCGCAGCGTCATCCCGTGAGTCTCGGCCATCCTTGAGAATTCCTTTGAGCGGAATTGAACTCCATTGTTGCACACCAGCACTCGTGGGACTCCAAACACAAACAGCACATGCTTCTCAAGAATACGAGTTACAGTGGTCCCCGTTGCCTTCCTTAAAGGAAATATTAACGGAAATTTCGTAGCATAATCTACCACCGTCAAAATATACGTATATCCGTGCAAAGAACGGGGTAGCGGACGTACTAGATCCACACAGATCATCTCCCAGGGCGATGTTATTTCTCCAACCCTCGATACCATATGTCCAGCTGGTTGCTTCCGCTCCACTTTCACTGACTGGCAAACCTTGCAACGCCTGACATACTTTTGTACATCCGCGGCCATCTTCGGCCAGTAGCAACTCTGTGCCAGCCGGTATAATGTCTTTCATACCCCCATATGACCTGCTGTGGGCGCGTCATGGCACTGAAACAACGCTGTTGAGCGTTCCGCGGACGGAACTACCCTCTTCCATGCAATGTCGGACTGGAGTTCTGGGTATCGCCCTTCCACATGTTTCCATAGATGGCCATTACTAATCCGCCAATTCGGGAACCGATCTGGATCCTCTTCTACTTCCTTCTTCATTCGCTCATATCATCGGTCACTCCTAATTTCGTTCCCTTGCACTTCCGCTACCTCGATGGATCGTGAGAGAGCATCTGGAACCAGATGCTCCTTACCTTTGCGATGGACGACTTCGAAATCATACTGTTGGAGTTTCACTGCCCAACGTGCCAACCGTCCGCTGGGGTCCTTTAAGCTATTTAACCAAACCAGGGAGTGATGGTCAGTTACCACCCTGAACTTGGTTCCCTCCACATATGGTCTTAATTTTTCAATGGCCCATAGCACAGCCTGGCATTCCCGTTCTGTTGTCGAATATTTCATCTCGGCGTTGGTCAGGGCTCGACTCAGATAGCTAATCACTTTCTCGCCTTCGGGATGCTCTTGCGTCAACACCGCTCCCACCCCCGTATTTGAAGCGTCGGTCTGTACAATAAACGGCAGACTGTAATCGGAATAAATGTCCGATACCACGAAACCATCCCCAAGAATTGTCTGACTTCCTTCACTCTTCTTGGACGAGGAATATCCATTACTGCTTTGACCTTGTCCGGGTCCACACTCAAACCATCTCCATCCACCACGTAGCCCAAATATCGCAGGCGAGAACGGCAGAACTCACATTTCTCTCTAGAGACCCTCAATCCCGCCTCGCGTAACCGTCTAAAAGCTTCCTGCAAGATCTCCCGACGTTTGTGGAAATCCTGGGTGACTACCACTATATCATCCAGATAAGTGAACACGAATAGCTCTAAATCTGGTCCCAAGACCCTGTCAATGAGTCGTTGCCAAGTTGCCGGTGCATTTTGTAACCCAAAAGGCATCCTACGGAATTGGAACAGTCCTCTGTGGGGAACAGTGAAGGCGGTGAGCTCCTTTGAATTTTCCGCCATCGGCACCTGCCAATACGCGGATTTAATGTCTAGAGAAGATAAAGATTTCGCGTCTCTTAATTTATCGAAAGTTGCAGTGACGAAGGGCAGAGGAGAGGCATCTCTTTCCGACACCTAGGTAAGCTTCCGATAGCCCACACAAAACCGGAACGACCCATCCTTCTTCTTAATTAAAACAATCGGCGAAGCCCACGTGCTGCACGACGGTTCCACTATCCCTGCCTCCAGCATCTCATTAAGTTCCGCATCGATATGTTTCTGTACTGCCGGTGAGACGGGATAGTACCGCTGTTTTATTGGTGGAGAATTGGTCTTGATTATGTGCTCCACTCTATTAGTACAGCCAATCCCCTCACCCATCAACCCAAACTCCTCTTCGAGTAGCGCTTCTAGCTGACCTTCTTCTTCTTTCGTTAAATGCGTTCTGCTTACCAGCTGCTCCGGCTTAAGACCCTCTACCGATGCAACCATTTCCCACTGTGCCCTCGCTACATTTAGCACTATTCCGAAAAGTTTCAGAAAGTCTACCCCCAGTATGAGATGAGGGATCGCAGGTGCTACCAAGACCCCCAACCATCTCTCTTTCCTCTGCACTGTGATTGGGCAATACGCTACTCCTTCCACACCACAACCCACTCCGTTCGCCAATCGAATGTCTCTCCGACCGCTTTGTTGAAGTTTGACCCCTGTTCAATTTCATCTAAATTGAACCATAATTCTAATTCCTAAACATACTTAATTTTAAGTTCATTCAAAATTCATACATACTTATGCATGCATACATTCATTCAAGCTCATAAATACATACATGTTAAATTCATTAAATTTGACTTTATTTGCAAATCATCAAAATTTCCAAACTTAATTCCAGTCTTAATGTAATTACTCATGTCAATACAAAAATTTATGTATCTATATATGTATATGCAAAATACGCTTAACATTGAAATTATATGCTAAGTAGAAACATCTTGTTAACTGAATAAATTCTACGATTTCCTGTAAGGTGTCAATTGCTGCACGAGCGCATATTACCGTAAACGTGCATGCATAGATCAATGATTCAAGCGGCAATAACCCATCGCAAATAATAGAATTAATGAAAAAAATGCTGACCCACATCATTGACCTACGCAGGTATACACGACGTGAATAATAAGCAATTGTAGCTGACAATTACATTTTTACTAATTTTCGAAGAAAAGTAGTATTAAACTCGTTTCGCCGAAAATTCATATTTCTTTATATATATATATATATATCATCAAAATGATTAAGGGAGATAATCTCTGGAGTGGCCAATCCGATTGAGCTGAAACTTTCGGAGAACGTAGATGTATATAGTAGGTAGGTCCACGATTTGCTTAAATTCAGATATCCTAAACCGTTTGGCGGCGGCGAGCGTTTTTGTGAATTTTGAGGTACTCCTATATTTCCAAGCTGCATGAATTTTTGTTCAAAAAAAGTATTGGAAATGAAAACTTATTATGTTCTGAGTTTGTTTATGGTAAAGAATTGGAAATTTTGAGCCGTGTGTGGGTGCAGCGTGCCTAAAAGTAGGCAAAGATTTTTTTTCAAATTTTGATTTGTCATTACTTCTAACAAAAACATTGGATCATCGTGAAATTTGCAGAGCGTATTGATGTTGACTAAAATTTAATACACATGGATTTCCAAGGTAGTGCGCGTAACCCTGTAGCTGCGGCAGGCTCTTGAAAAAAAATCCTTCAAATCATTGAACCTCCTGAAAAATTTTTGATTTTTGACAAAAAATTCAAATCATTGATAAATTTTAACGTTTGTGCATCATGTCAATTTGAAATTTTTAAAATTCCGATTTGCACAAGAACGGCAACCCATCACTAAATTACCTCTATTTCCAGCACTCGAAAGTTCTGTTCACGAGAACTGAAGACCGGATTATCCGATCATAATGAAATTTACAAGACATGTTGGTATCAACTAGGACCAGGTCTGATAGAAATAATTTTGAAATCCGGGCATTTCTGTGGCAGTGGTGCCATCTTAAAAAATCAATGAGAAAAAAAACCGGTCTTTGGCCTATAACTTCCGATTCAGCCATCAGATGTAAACGAAATTCACACAATATTTGGATCTTACTTAAGATAACATTTGATGAAAATTTGGCTGAAAAATTAGAATAGGGTTGCCAGCTATGGTGATTTTTGTCTCCAAAATCTTGCAAATTTGCTCAGCAAAATAAAGCTTTTTTCCCTATAACTTCCGGTGCAGTCTTGATATCAAAATGAAGTTAATGCAGTAAATAGATTTTGATGTGAGCCAAATGTCATAGGAATTTCGTACAAAAATCGTGAAAGTGCTGCCAGCGTTGTCCATTTTTGTAATTTTTTGGAATTTCTTTACTGCGCGATTATGTCATTAGATTTGCAAATGGGAACGATCCAGCAATGAAAATTAACAACAAATATTAACGCTTTAAAAATTTGAAAAGTTTTGAGGGTGGTAACCCTAAAATTTTTTTCACCCGTATAACTTCTAGCGCAGTGATTCAATCGAAACGAAATTTATTGGTTGGGTTTAGTTTAACGTGAAGCAGATTTGGTATATATTTTGCTTTGCTGCTGACACAGGGTAACGAGCTTTAGCCATTTTCGTAACTATTGCATCAACAGGTGCTTCAAATTACATATACATATGCAAAACATTTGCAATAAAACTAGGAAACCAATTATTAAATTTTCTGAGTTTTGAACATTTTTTGGATGGCAGCTTCAAACAACGTTAACCGCTAAAGCTTTCGACGAAATCCTCCGATGAGAACGAAATTCAAAGGATAAGTTGATTTAAGTATGAGCTTGTGAAGGTAAACTTATTGCTGCTTCGTTGGGAAAATGTTGCCAGCACTGAACATTTTCATCATTTGTGTTATAGTTGAGTTCTGTTGCTTTGAACGAGGAATGGTTGATATGATTCTACAAAAAAGTGTATAACGTCTTTCCACATTGTCACTCAAAGACAATTTCTTCGAAAATTAGTTTTCTAGCGGTTCAGGTGCGCTAGAGTTTTTTTTGTATGAACTCAGTAATTTCAATTGTAATCAGAAATTTTAGGTTTAATCCAATTAGCTATAAAAGACGATTAATGTGAGAAATAAATTCTCTTGGGTTTTAAACATCAACCAGAACGATTGCGTTTTATTTGATTTTACCCTTGTGCGTCGATATTGTATCGAAGTACCATTCCCTAGCAGGACGGATTTTGTATTCGGCCAGCTTTTAAGAGAAGTAGACGGATATTGTATTCGGCTACTTGCGGGTAGATAAAAGAATCTGCTCGCTTTATAAACATTTTTGGTGACCCCGACGTGATTCATACCGAATCACGTCTTTTCATACAGATCAGAATTTTAGGAGAATTCGTTCGGTGTTCTCACTTTGTGTCTCTTGTGGATTAGTTGAAAGGAAGAATATCCTCTTAATCAACAATCCATTCGCAGTAGTTGACTGCCCGGCCTTGTTACTCTCTCAAAGAGTTTTAAAGCGTTAGTCTGGGCCATAAAACAGACTAAGTAGTTTCTTCGTTTATTTTGCTATTAAGGCGTAGTCTGGGCCACAACACAGACTAATACAATGACGATTTTTGAAGAGCTCACTAAGCAGCAAGATGAGACAGGGAAGGAATTGGAAAGAGTGTTGTCCAATTATAAAAAGGACTCACTAAGCCGTAAAACCACTGAATACCTTGATGCACGATTGAAACGCCTGACGGACCTGTGGGATGTATTCCCTAAAACCGACCAGGAATTGAGGGGTTTTGAATGTACCCATGCAGACCACCCGTACTTTATTAACAAGTATTTCAAGGCTATGGAGCAAGAATACTT
The DNA here is from genome assembly GCA_947369275.1 of Nemotelus nigrinus. Lineage (NCBI taxonomy): Eukaryota > Metazoa > Arthropoda > Insecta > Diptera > Stratiomyidae > Nemotelus > Nemotelus nigrinus. Next base: position 107,016,199 of record OX376372.1, read on the forward strand.
GAAGACAAAGGAGGCGATGCCTCAACTACGCTACGACCCCAAAGGCACAGGCATCACAGTAGAGGAACGAATGGATTCAGAAGCCTCATCCTTATCATTCAAAACGTCATTTGAAGGGAATAACGATCTGGCTGCTTTGATCCGGCAGCAACGATCAAGGATGCACGCTGTTGAGCATATAATAGATGGGATCAACAGCAATGAAGATGAACAATCAAAACAATACTACGATCTTAAAATCGCCGCTATCACGCGATATTGGGAGGAGATACGTCACTATCATGAAAGGATAGGACAATCTGGGTCAAATCCAAACACTCTAGGCTATCGCGACGAAGACTACGAGCATATTGAAGATCGCATACAAGATTTTCTTATATTTTTAACATCCTATGCCGAAAAATTGAACGCAATTGTGACTCGTGCAGCAGCCCCGCAGGCTCAGGTGAAACTACCCCAATTAACTATACCCATGTTTGATGGAGATTATTCCAAATGGAAACCATTCCATGACTTCTTTAAGCAAATGGTCCACGAGCAACAGCTAGGAGACGCTCAGAAAATGTGGTATTTGAAGATGAATCTCAAAGGGGAACCTGAACGACTCATACGACATATGCCAATGTCAGAGGAGAATTATAGTACGGCATGGGAGATATTGAATAACCGGTACAATAATAAGCGGTTAATGGTATCCACGTTCATGGATAGGCTGATGTCACAACCAACAATACTCCAAGAGTCTGCCGCTGCTATAAAGAAGATGCACGATGTAACAAACGAATGTTTGCTTGGGCTTAAAAGTTTACAACTAGATATAACTAGTTGGGATCCGCTTCTTCTTCATTTGTTGGTTAAAAAATTAGATAAGGTTAGCCACCACCTCTACGAACAATCGCTTAGCGCACCGCGCGAATTACAGAGCATAAACTCCTTGCTGAACTTTCTTGAGCGGCGCTTTCAAGCCTTGGAGACTTGTATCACTGACAAACGGGCGATAAACCACAACAAGCTCACGTTAGATAAAACTGCGACTTTAGTATCAGTTAAGGATGGTTCTACTATACGATGCAAGAATTGCATTGGGAATCATAGGATTTCAGCTTGCGAAAAGTTCAAGCAATTGTCAGTACAATTACGAATAGCCAAGGTCAGATCGCTTGGATTATGCATGAATTGTTTGCGCGATGGCCATCGAGCATCCCAATGCACCTCTAGATGTTGTATACGATGTCAAAGAAAACACAACACATTGCTACATTTGGAGCAGCGTAATTCAGAAAAGTCCATAGCTACTACCATGGATAAAAATCTCACCAACTTGGAATCAGAGAAAGAAAGAATGCCGTCAGCCGCACTGCCGGTGGTACATATGGCAAGTGATGAAAATTTGGTGACGCTATCGACAGAACCCTCAACAAAGGGATCAACGATACTATTGAGTACTGCCATTGTTCAAGCTCGTAACTATAAGGGAGAGTCACTAGATCTTAGAGCCGTATTAGACAGTGGATCGCAAATAAACCTTATAACAGAAGCGGCTGTAAAAAAACTTGGTCTTCCTCAAGACAAACTAGAATTAAATATTCGAGGAGTAGGGAGAAAATGTCACCAAGCTCATCAAAAAGCAAAACTAACGCTGCTATCAAAAATAACAAACTTCACGCTAAATTTGGATGCAATAGTACTTCCTCAAATAGTTTCCGTCCAACCTACACACTATTTAGGACCCGAAACTAGACAAGCCATCCCACACAACATACGACTAGCTGACCCATCTTTCGACCATCCAGGCACTATCGACCTTCTAATAGGTGCCGAAGTATTTTACGAACTGCTTTCCATTGGGCAGATTCGGGTACGAAAGGGAGGCCCAATACTACAAAACACCGTTTTTGGATGGGTCGTAGCAGGCAAGGTGGAAGCGCATACACCGTCAAGCGTTACATGTGGAATTTCCGAACTGAATGAGGAGAAGTTAAACGAACAAATAGAACGCTTCTGGAAACTAGAAGAGTCCGAAAATACAGGCCCTCATATGACTACCCAGGAGCTCAAATGTGAATCAGACTTTGCGCAGAGCACGAAAAGGAGCCCTAACGGACGTTTTGTAGTTAAACTTCCGTTCCGAGAAGATCCAAGGAGGCTTGGAAAATCCAAGGAAATCGCTCTTCGTCGCTTTTATCAGCTCGAACGTAGACTTGAAAGGGATCCCTCCTTATACTGTCAATATCGACAGTTCATGAAAGAATATGCCTCACTGGGCCATATGAGCGAAATTGATCCCTCAGACATTCCATCACCGCACTACTTTTTACCTCACCATTGCGTTTTAAAGCCGGAGAGCACTACCACCAAACTAAGGGTAGTATTTGACGCCTCTGCTAAGACTACAACTGGCGTTAGTCTGAACGAGGTCCTGTGCACTGGTCCCACTATCCAAGATGAGCTGTTTACCATTCTTTTGCGATTCAGATTGCCTAGATATGTTTTCACGGCCAATATCGAGAAAATGTATCGGCAAATAATGGTAACTGAACAAGATCGAAGATATCAATTGATAATATGGCGAGACAATCCCGGTGAGGCATTGAGATATTATAATTTGAATACAGTGACATACGGCACGTCTACTGCACCATATCTGGCGACGAAATGTCTGCAAGAGCTTGCAGCTCAGTTCGTTCATCAATTTCCGACTGGTGCTACGGCATTAAATCATGACTTCTACATGGATGATGTTATGTCTGGAGCTGACAGCCTCTCCGATGCAATAGAAAAACGTGATCAACTACAACACATCTTAAATTCCGCTGGGTTTAAGCTGCGAAAATAGTGCGCGAACCACAAGCTGTTACTGCAATCCATATCAAACGAAGATCAGGCACTTTTACTAGACTTAGCAGATGATCCAGAAGGACAGATCAAAACTTTGGGATTAATCTGGATGCCCAAGGCTGACCAGTTCAAAATGAGAAGTTTTTGCAATAGTTCAGAAAGAATAACCAAGAGAACGGCATTGTCTGACATTGCTCATTTGTTCGACCCATTAGGTTTAATGAGTCCGGTGACAGTAGTGGCCAAAATGTTTTTACAGAGACTTTGGTGCCTAAAAATCGATTGGGATGCAGCACTGCCTATGGAGTTACACTCAGAATGGTTAAAATACCGCAAAGGGTTAAGTGAACTAAACCAAATCTCCATACCTCGCCATGTTACGGGAGGCAAAATACCGAAAGGCACTCAAGTTCACATTTTTGCGGATGCTTCTGAGAAGGCGTACGGCGCCGTTGCTTACCTTCGCGCCGTTCATACGGATGGCATACGTACCGTGCACATTCTATGCGCCAAATCTAAGGTGGCACCGTTGAAAACCATTACACTTCCCAGGCTAGAACTGTGTGCTGCGAAACTAGCAGCTGAGTTAGGTCATCGGCTTAAACGGGACTTAAGAATATTGGATCAAACATGCTTTTATTGGACCGACTCCGAAATTGTACTGAGCTGGTTAAATTCAGAAGCTTCGTCCTTCAATACCTTCGTGGCCAACCGGGTATCATCCATTCAGCAATTATCACCACCGGCCCAGTGGAGATATGTTAAATCCGAAAATAATCCAGCAGACATCGTCTCACGTGGGATCGCGCCAGAAAAACTGAAAAGTTGTGCAATGTGGTTCTACGGACCAATGTTTCTGCATGGTTCGGAAGATAATTGGCCAAAGAATTACCACAAGCTAAATAGCGAAATAGAAAAAAAACGCCCGAAGGCAGTTTTAACAGCAGTACAATCAGATATTTCATTTCTTATGAGTATTGACCATGGAAACTCCATAAGAAGACTACAGCGGATTGTAGCATATATGTTGCGCTTCATAAGTAACGCTCAGAAAGTTAAAACCGTAAGATACCACTCAGTGCAACTAACGGCCGAAGAACTGCAAGAGGCCCTGGTCGTCATAATAAAAGAAGCGCAGCAAAACGAATATCGAGACTCCATCCATCTGCTTGCAACAAAAAGACAATTAAGCAGCACCAACACGCTCCTCAATTTGAATCCATTCTTAGATGATGTCGGATTAATGAGAGTTGGTGGCCGTTTAGAGCAGTCAGACTTGCCGTATGACGCAAAACATCCCGTGATTTTACCTTATGGCCACTACATAACGAAGCTAATCCTGGAAGACATCCATCACCAACATCTACATGCAGGACCGCAAGCATTGTAATCTATTGCACGGCGAAAATTCTGGCCCATCAAGGGGAAAACAGCCGCAAGATCAGTCATACAAAAGTGTGTAAGATGTTCTAGAGCAAACCCAAGACTACTAAATCAACTTATGGGAAATCTTCCTGCGTCGAGAGTTCAACCAGCAAGGCCTTTCGTCAATTCTGGTGTGGATTTAGCTGGCCCATTGTGGACCCATTTCAAAATCCGAGGGAAGCGTCCTCAAAAAACATATCTGGCTGTCTTTTGCTGTTTCGCAACGAAAGCTATACATCTGGAGTTAGTCACCGATTTAACGACTAAAGCTTTTATCGACGCCTTGAAGAGATTTAAGGGACGACGTGGACACTGTCGCAACTTATATTGCGACAATGCAACCAACCTCGTCGGGGCGAAAAATCAATTGATGGAGTTGAAGGACAGTATATTTGCGGAATCGGCGCAGCAACAAATTACTAATTTCCTTGGCCCGATTGGAATTGATTTTCATTTTATCCCACCGAGATCTCCACATTTTGGTGGCTTATGGGAGGCTGCAGTGAAATCAGCCAAACACCTTCTAATTAAAAACGTGTCACCAGCATAACGTATGAAGAACTGGAAACTATATTAATTGAAATCGAAGCCATCCTCAACTCTAGGCCATTAACCCCACTGTCTGATGACGCTCAAGATATATCAGCCTTGACATCCGGACATTTTTTGATTGGAGAGCCTCTTACCACGTCTATAAACGCACACGCAGCGCCAAATTGTTCAACCTTGTCACACCGCTGGAAGCAAATCAACGACAGCAAACAGAGGTTCTGGCAAAGATGGTCATCGGAATATCTTACCGAGCTCCAGCAGCGAAGCAAATGGAAGCAAACGTGTGAAAATGTCACCCCAGGTATGTTCGTCGTCGTGAAGGAGGAGAATCTTCCAGTGTTAAAATGGCAAATGGGCAGAATCTTGCGAGTAATCAAGGGCCTGGATGGATTGGTTAGAGTTGCAGATATTCAAACGGCAACCGGAGTGCTCAGAAGACCGATTCAAAAATTGGCCCCGTTACCAATAGAAACAAAGGGCTACAAAACAAACATTGTTGGTGAAGAAACACCCCCAATAAGAGCCACAAAACACAAACCCACGGAACCGATTACTTCCGTCTCCAACGAAGAATTGACGACCTCAGTTACTAACCTACTCACAGATCCACTTCGACCTAAGAATCGAAGGATTGGAAATAGTGCAATAAATTTGCTACTCTGGGCTAGTTTGGTGCTCCCTGTCATGACGAGTCCAGTCAAAATAATGCCATTTGAAACACCACCCGGTATTTATTTTGAAAGTATGGGCCCAGTTAATTTGGTCATAAATGAATGGAATCTAATAGTCCATTACAACCTGACGCCATACTGGGACGAAATGGCAGCGATACGAAAGGGAGCTGAAACCCTCTATAACATATGCCAGCAAATGCCAGACCATCACTCGTGTTTCATAACCTCGATGCAATTCCATCATCTATTGCTCGAGATTGAAAACGGTAATCAATTCTTACAATCAGCATCCTATAAGCCATCGCACAGAACTCGAAGAGGTGCACTCAATATCATAGGCAACATCGCCAATTCCCTATTTGGAGTACTGGACTCAGACTATGCGACTAAAATGGCTGACACTATTGATCGATTAGACGAAAATGACCAACATCTATTACAGCTGTTGAAAAATCAAACATCCATCGTCGATTCGACGGCCAACCTAATGGAAAATATTGAAAAATCAACAAGACGCACGCTGCAACACTTGGACATGGCTCTAAATCGAACTATGGCTCGACTTAACGGCATTTCCAAGGAGGTAGGGAATCAGGAAGCTGCAGAAACATTCTCGTCTGCAGCAATCCAACTGTCACTAGCGGCTAACAAATATCAACGAATTCAAGCTATGCTCATAAACGTGCTTGTCGATATGCATCATGGCAAAATCAACCCGCAGCTACTATCTCGACAGCAGATGTTACAAGCGCTACGCGTGATAAAGGAGGAGCTACCGCCACATTTACATTTGCCAGTCAAACCCGACAATTTGCTGGAACTTTTCAGCATCACGACCATAGAGGGTTGTATTGTGGCAGATAAAATCATTTTCCGGCTCAAACTACCACTCTTTTTCGACGAACGTTTTGAGCTATTACATGTCGTTCCCGTACCAACCCTGGTAAACAACACTGCATTTGCGATACAAACCTCATCCAAATATCTCGTCATCAACTTGAATCGTGACAAGTACTTTCCACTCTCTACTCAGGAAGTAGCAACTTGCGCCAAGACGACCATACTAAATTATATATGCAGACAAATGCATCTATTCTACCAATGAACCGCGGATATCAGCATGTGCGAGATGAGCTTCATCAGCCACATTTCATCACATGACATGTGCGTGGTGACAAGATTGAAGAAACCACCAAAATGGACTCAGCTGCTAGCACCAAACCACTGGCTTTACTTTGTAAATACGACAACTCCAATCAACATCATTTGCAGCAATATAGTCACATCAAGAACTTTAACCGGTGCCGGCATCATCCAATTAAGTGAAGATTGCATTATGAAGGAAGAATCTGCGACGATTCAGGCTCATAAGCTGTTCCCAAGCCATTTCAACACTTTGTTTGTTTCAACCAGAAACATCACCGAAGCCATTATCCTGAATCAGACCAACTCGGATTCTCAGGAATCCTTTACAAGCCATCTTGCAAAACTAAAGGAAGACCTGAGGACCCTGCGTAAAAACGAAGATATCCGTACTGGAGTTCGAGCACTCGATATACATCATTTCACACTTGGTTACAGCGGAATGGCTGGGTTGCTCCTTGTCCTAATATATCTTCTGTGGAATTGTAAACAACAACCAACTCTCACGGCGAGACCGCCAACACCGATTCCACGACCCAGAACAACAACTACCGAGGCTTTCACGATTTCAATGAGTCCATGATTGATTGGTTGACCGACATCGATCAACGCGGGGGAGGATGTTCAATTTCATCTAAATTGAACCATAATTCTAATTCCTAAACATACTTAATTTTAAGTTCATTCAAAATTCATACATACTTATGCATACATACGTTCATTCAAGCTCATAAATACATACATGTTAAATTCATTAAATTTGACTTTATTTGCAAATCATCAAAATTTCCAAACTTAATTCCAGTCTTAATGTAATTACTCATGTCAATACAAAAATTTATGTATCTATATATGTATATGCAAAATACGCTTAACATTGAAATTATATGCTAAGTAGAAACATCTTGTTAACTGAATAAATTCTACGATTTCCTGTAAGGTGTCAATTGCTGCACGAGCGCATATTACCGTAAACGTGCATGCATAGGTCAATGATTCAAGCGGCAATAACCCATCGCAAATAATAGAATTCATGAAAAAAATGCTGACCCACATCATTGACCTACGCAGGTATACACGACGTGAATAATAAGCAATTGTAGCTGACAATTACATTTTTTTTGTATGAACTCAGTAATTTCAATTGTAATCAGAAACTTTAGGTTTAATCCAATTAGCTATAAAAGACGATTAATGTGAGAAATAAATTCTCTTGGGTTTTAAACATCAACCAGAACGATTGCGTTTTATTTGATTTTACCCTTGTGCGTCGATATTGTATCGAAGTACCATTCCCTAGCAGGACGGATTTTGTATTCGGCCAGCTTTTAAGAGAAGTAGACGGATATTGTATTCGGCTACTTGCGGGCAGATAAAAGAATCTGCTCGCTTTATAAACAACCCCTAGACTCCGGATCAGCTCCCATCACTTCCCACCAATCACTGATTTCGACGCTCCTGAATCCACTAGCCCCAGAAATCTCTGACCCTGGACTACTACCTCTAAGTAAGGGCGGTTGTCCCCCTCTGCGCTGTGCAGCATATACCCGACTTGGATATTTTTTGCGACGTTTGAAATCGGACGAGGGCCTAGTTTGTCGCCCACTAGGCCCGATTGCCATTTCCCTGGCGACTAACCCCCGAAGTCGAATTTCGGTTATATTGGGCGGCCCTTGCTTGAACTCCATTTCCTCGTCCCCCTTCCCTACAGTCAACACACCTCGCCCTAACCGTTCCCACTCTTACACACCCGAAACACTTAGCAGGATCTTGACACTCCCTCGACGTATGTCCAGACTTCTTACAATTCCAGCACGTGATGCTTCTCGATACGCCCGGTACTTCCACTGCGGCTAAGTTTTGCGTCTCCAAATACGCCAGGTCCGGTTCTAGTACGCTCGGAGTTTTTCTTGGAGTAAGTGGCACGAATGACTCCACGGACACTCTCGTCGCCTCCAATGAACGCCCCAGCGTCACCAGTTCTCCAATCGATTCGAATTTCACCAGAGCCAGCTGAGTCTGGTAAAAGGAAGCAATATTTTTACGGAGTATTTTCAACTTCTCCGCTTCGCTCGGTTGGTCACTCAATCGACGGAACAAACCCTCCATCACCGCCACAAATACCCCGATTGACTCCGTGTTGCCCTGCGTGCGACGTCTAATTTCATCCAGCAGCCTATCATCGTAGTCTGCGGGAAGGAATTCGGCTCGTAACTCCTTCATCAGGCCCTCCCAACTCTGGCAGATTGCGCGGTTTGCCCGAAACTAGATTAGAGCCTTTCCTTCAAAGAGGTCCACGGCCGACCGGAACAGCTGCGCTTTTGTTAGTCCCTTCGCCTCCCTAAGCTCTTCCACCCGTTCGAGAAACGCGCTCACCGAGTATGGCGATTCTCCACTAAATTTCAACCCCCACTTTTGGAGATCTATGGGCTTTTGAGGCTGAAACATCGGGGTACTCGGGGCTGACAATGTTGGACTGTCCAGAGTTCATACCTCCTCAGACTCCTCGCTTTCTGCGCCACCTGCCTTGAAGAGCAGGTCGCCCATAGCTATCATTAGTTGGCCCTTGGCCTGCCTCAAGAAGTCTCTTTCTTCCCCCGTTTCCCCTTTCATTCTGCCCAAACGTCGCTGGGCGAAGCATATTTTCCCCTTGACTTTACTAAATTCCGGCGAATTAAAGTCGCCCACAAATGGGTCCACCAACATTTTGATCTCCACTATTTTTGCGTTTATCGCCTCTCGGTCCTCTGAGAATGAAAACGGATACGTTGCCATTGCAACAGACTCACCCAAGGCTACTTCACTTCTTAACGCCCCCCTCAGCAGTTTCCGCATGGTCTCCACAGTATCATCAGACAGACCCCGGATTGCTAGCTCATACGCGAGTTCGTCCTTACTCAGCCGATCGACCGAGATCTTTCCGACACCGCTTCCGCTAGCCATTTTCTAATGTTCGCCCTTAACAAAAATCTATCTAGTAAAACTAAATGAACGAACTGTCCAGTCGCCAACGCCCTACTGAACACCACCAGAAAATACCCACTGCCACCAGAATCCAAGCGCCTCTCGTACTGCGTGAATATATGCTGCCTTTGCTGTGGGGAACCGCAAGAATCACGAGTCGGACACAAGCTATCACCTAGACAACCCGAATACCGATTTTCCAACCCAGAACTTCGCACATAAACTATACACACCGCACTGAAAATTCGGCCAGTCTATTCTTCCCACCTCGGTTTTCCCCCGGTCTGTAAATGTTGACACGATTTCCTTCACTCTTACGCTAATAATGCTCACCACACGGTAACGCAAACAAAAACTTCACACAAAAATATCGACTGCCTGATGTTACTACACCAAAAATTTTTCCTTAGGACTTCACACACTATCGAAGGTAGTACCAAGAACCCACAAAATGCATATTATAGTATTATAAATTAAAATTTCAATTTTTTCTCCAATATGCCAATATTAAGTAAATTAAAATTCCAATGTAAAATTTAAATTTAAATTTTCAATGCATTCAGCTAATTCACGTATTCAAAATAGTTAATTCTTCAAAACCCCGTAGAACGTTGGGCGCCAATTTATTACGAGTATCTTTTCAGACTCGGTCGAAATCCTTCATCCCCCAACTGGGATGCAAGGGCGGTAGGTTTCGGGCGGCTAATGCTCGCGGAAAAAGGTCGCGGGTGGGCGCCACTCGCTTCGTTACCAAACCTGCCTCCAACGACCGTCGCTTCGAAGCGAGAAGTTTGCGACGGTTGCCACTTCAACCAGCGAAAGGAAAAGAGAATACGCCAGCGTTACACTATATTGACATAATTATATTGATCCAAATTAAAACGCTCCACAATCAAAAAATCCCTATCGCCGGCGCCGCGAATCCCTATCCACAATTTGCACAATGCTATCAAAAGTACTTACTTCCTTACATCTATATTACAATTTATCTACCTGAACTAATCTCCGATCGGATTTATCTTGTCGAATCTACTCCGTGGTCACTGCTTCACAAAAATTGGGACTCCCCTTGTAGTCGCCTCTACTGTTGGTTCGTCCTAGCGCTCGCTGCTAGTAGTTGTCGCCGTCAATAAACTGCAAGTCACTCGTACTCGATTTAGCATCCAAAAGCCCAAGTAAAACTTTGCCAAAATCCGTCGTAACGTAGTTATCTAGTTTTCCGACCAAAGATCGCCTCCCAGCTCAATCCAGTGTGAGATTCTTGTCGTGGTCGTTCACAATATGCAATACAATCTCGAATTAGTTTCCTGCTCTGATGTTGCTAAGAACTTCACCTTACCGTCGTCGCTAGTCGAATAGAATGATTCAACACCAGACCAACTCCCACAGGGCCTCGCTTTGCTATTCTCGTTACCGCTTCTCCGGTATCTGCAAATTCCGTTGCCGCCAAAGTACTATTGGGAATATGCAGGCGGGGGCATTGGCCCATGTACTTGCTGCACGCGCATTCACGAGTGCATTTTCTCGCAGTGGCAGCGATCGGAACGCGCCCTTAGTACTTTTAGTACTTTTCGTTCGCCGCTTGGTGGCGGTTCGATCGCCCTTTGACATTTCGCAAGTTTATCTTGTCACGTTTGATGCGTGTTGGTATTACTTATTTGTTATGAACAGTGTTATTCTTTTTTTCCCGACAACCCAACTCCGCAGTGGATTCACCGGAGTTTATGGCATATGATGGGCATCGTCGAAGTTACATATTGTTCTGGACAAGCTGAGGGCTAACGAGTGCACGCTGGAATCGGGCAACTGGACTTGCATCAGCTACCCCGCCAGTTACGCTTCGTGTGTTTGCTGGCTGTCATCCGTGCAGATAAGTATCTCGCTGTTTTCTGAATTAATATCCTACCAGTCATATACAGGCGATATCAAAGCATGCACACCGGTTTGATCCAGTTCCAAACAAGTTTTAGACGGCACAAGTAATAGACTTGGTGGACTTGATAAGTTAGAATCACCAAACGATGTCATTACTTTGGAAATGTGATGTAAGAATCCTATCAATCGATTTCCGCGGATACCTTCGACGCTCAACGTTCCTTTATAATCCGATTTGATATTAAATGACCAGTCGTTTTGGTAAAAATACTAACAAATCCTGCAACACACCCTTCACTTTTTCTCGCGTGGAGACTTACAAAGTTTTGAATCAATTCAGCCAAGTTTGGTCCATTTGAAGAGCTGCTGTCGTTTTTCTTTGCTGATACCAATGAAGTCTGACTGAGCTTAGAGTATCCGAGACATGATCTTTCAGCGTTTTGAAATGCACATCACCAAGCTGATGGCTGCGCTCATTAATATGTCAATAGCTGTTTTATTGCTCATGTCAACCAACTTGCATAGATTTTTCGTAGCCAACAATCTCCTATGTAGTCTGTCTAATGCTCGAAGCATGATTTGTGTGTCTCCATCTCCCGTTTCCGTTTTGACGCAGTCTTGTACACTTTTATCTTGAAAATCGTCGCCTTCCGTTTCCATGTGTCTCGAGAGGAACATGTCATAATATGAGTTTACAACCAAAGTTAGATCGTTTAGTGATATTCGGCTGGGGATGGCTGTCGACTGCCGTGATTTCCGCTTGGCCCCTTAGCTGCGCTAAGGGTTGCTCGCTTCCGGGTCAGGTACTCGCCGATCGTCTCATATACATCGACGGCGAAGGTTTGGCTTGGCGGGGAGTGCTCGATTTCATCACAGGGGAGTCCAAGTTCGTCGCGGCACAATGACTGACCATGACCATCATAATTACAATTTCTATTTTTTTTTTTCGATTCGTGTTCTTATTTTAAAGTAAGCTAAATATTTTAACAGACTATTAAAAGTTATTATAAAAACGAGATAGAACCATAGTAATAATCTAATAAGTAAATCAATTTTCACTAAATGAAGAGGACTAAAAACGAAAGTGAGTTCGACTAAATTATTATTTATCCACTTTGAAAAACATTTTTTTGTCAATTTCATTATTTCCATTATACAATTTAATTTGCCCTACGCGCTGGCGTAACATTTCCCCCTTCCCCAGAGAATTACGAAGTGATTCTCGTTATATCTACTAACGTAAGAACCGCTTATATTCGGACTTGCCCTGGACCGCTCCGCGACATATTTTGTGTTCTACCTTCGACTTAACAAGTTTACCAACAATTCCACCACCTTCATATACTCCCTGTTAATTCCATTCCTTATATTTTAGGCTACAACGGCCACAAAAATACGACTGAATGAGCATAGGATAAAAAAGAAATAATAAAAATCAAAAAAATCAAAGAAAACCCGTCACCAAAACCAAACAATGAATCACAACAACGGAAGGATGAAAACAACACGAAGGCAACGCGAGCAACAATGGTAACCTTTTCTCTTTATTAATTCCTATTATATAAACTAATTGATTTCACTTTTAGCCCGTTGCTCACGTTAAATTTTCCTAGCTTAGTTCCCAAACACCGCCACCACTTACTCTACGTAACTAACTACTAATTCACTAGCTACTTAATTCTCTTCTCTTCTTCCTTCCATTACTTAATCGAGCTATGCATCCTGTAACTTACAATTAAAGCCACCACCATTATCCCCTTATTTACCGTTACCCCACTCATTCACATGGCCACAACTAATTCAATGTCAATATCATACTTTAATGGGATTGATAACTCCTCCGGTTTTATTCATGCAACATATCTCTTTAGGTTTTTAGAGTGCCATACCCCCATACTTTTCCCATTAGAGTCTTCCAACTCATAGGTCCAACCAGACACTTGCTTTCGCACCGTAAAGGGTCCCACATATTCCGGTGCTAATTTGGCTGAAAAAAATTTCGCTGCATCAGATAGCACGAAATTACGCCGCCACACCAGATCTTTTGGTAGGAACTTTTCGTCTCGCCGGCGGAGATCGTATCTTGACCTCGCTTTAGCCGCCGCTTCTCTTAATCGATTCCGCACCTCTTCCAGGACCACCTGCAGCCTTTCTGCCTTCTGAGCCCCATTTACGTCCGTGTCCACTTTACCGTGTGCCTCCGGTCTGCTTAGAGTTCCCGGATGAATCACCATTTCTTTCCCAAAGTTCAAGAAGTATGGCGTAACTTTTATATCTTCATGGGTACATGTTCTTAGAGCGCAGCCGATTTGTGGAATCACTTTATCCCAATCCCTGTGGTTTTCGGATACGTATGACCGTAACAGTTGCTTGATGTTTTGGTTCACCCTTTTCGCGGGATTCGCCTGTGGATGGTAGAGTGCCGTGAATCGCAGCGTCATCCCGTGAGTCTCGGCCATCCTTGAGAATTCCTTTGAGCGGAATTGAACTCCATTGTCGCACACCAGCACTCGTGGGACTCCAAACACAAACAGCACATGCTTCTCAAGAATACGAGTTACAGTGGTCCCCGTTGCCTTCTTTAAAGGAAATATTAGCGGAAATTTCATAGCATAATCTACCACCGTCAAAATATACGTATATCCGTGCAAAGAACGGGGTAGCGGACCTACTAGATCCACACAGATCATCTCCCAGGGCGATGTTATATCTCCAACCCTCGATACCATATGTCCAGTTGGTTGCTTCCGCTCCACTTTCACTGACTGGCAAACCTTGCACCGCCTGACATACTTTTGTACATCCGCGGCCATCTTCGGCCAGTAGCAACTCTGTGCCAGCCGGTCTAATGTCTTTCGTACCCCCATGTGACCTGCTGTGGGCGCGTCATGGCACTGAAACAACGCTGTTGAGCGTTCCGCGGACGGAACTACCCTCTTCCATGCAATGTCGGACTGGAGTTCTGGGTATCGCCCTTCCACATGTTTCCATAGATGGCCATTACTAATCCGCCAATTCGGGAACCGATCTGAATCCTCTTCTACTTCCTTCTTCATTCGCTCATACCATCGGTCACTCCTGATTTCGTTCCGTTGCACTTCCGCTACCTCGATGGATCGTGAGAGAGCATCTGGAACCAGATGCTCCTTACCTTTGCGATGGACGACTTCGAAATCATACTGTTGGAGTTTCACTGCCCAACGTGCCAACCGTCCGCTGGGGTCCTTTAAGTTATTTAACCAAACCAGGGAGTGATGGTCAGTTACCACGCTGAACTTGGTTCCCTCCACATATGGTCTTAATTTTTCAATGGCCCATAGCACAGCCAGGCATTCCCGCTCTGTTGTCGAATATTTCATCTCGGCGTTGGTCAGGGCTCGACTCAGATAGCTAATCACTTTCTCGCCTTCGAGATGCTCTTGCGTCAACACCGCTCCCACCCCCGTATTTGAAGCGTCGGTCTGTACAATAAACGGCAGACTGTAATCCGGACACGTCAGAATGGGAGCAGATGCCAGTTTGGTCTTGGCCTGGGCGAATGCTATCTCGCATTCCTCAGCCCAAAGAAATTTCCTTTGTTTCTTGAGGAGGTTCGTTAGTGGCGACATTAGCGTCGCAAACTCCGGAATAAATGTCCGATACCACGAAACCATCCCCAAGAATTGTCTGACTTCCTTCACTCTTCTTGGACGAGGAATATCCATTACTGCTTTGACCTTGTCCGGGTCCATTCTCAAACTATCTCCATCCACCACGTAGCCCAAATATCGCAGGCGAGAACGGCAGAACTCACATTTCTCTCTAGAGACCCTCAATCCCGCCTCGCGTAACCGTCTAAAAACTTCCTGCAAGATCTCCCGATGTTTGTGGAAATCCTGGGTGACTACCACTATATCATCCAGATAAAAGAACACGAATAGCTCTAAATCTGGTCCCAAGACCCTGTCAATTAGTCGTTGCCAAGTTGCCGGTGCATTTTGTAACCCAAAAGGCATCCTACGGAATTGGAACAGTCCTCTGTGGGGAACAGTGAAGGCGGTGAGCTCCTTTGAATTTTCCGCCATCGGCACATGCCAATACGCGGATTTAATGTCCAGAGAAGATAAATATTTCGCGTCTCTTAATTTATCCAAAGTTGCAGTGACGAAGGGCAGAGGATAGGCATCTTTTTCCGACACCTTGTGAAGCTTCCGATAGCCCACACAAAACCGGAACGACCCATCCTTCTTCTTAATTAAAACAATCAGCGAAGCCCATGGGCTGCACGACGGTTCCACTATCCCCGCCTCCAACATCTCATTAAGTTCCGCATCGATATGTTTCTGTACTGCCGGTGAGATGGGATAGTACCGCTGTTTGATTGGTGGAGAATTGGTCTTGATTATGTGCTCCACTCTATTAGTACAGCCAATCCCCTCACCCATCAACCCAAACTCCTCTTCGAGTAGCGCTTCTAGCTGACCTTCTTCTTCTTTCGTTAAATGCGTTCTGCTTACCAGCTGCTCCGGCTTAAGACCCTCTACCGATGCAACCATTTCCCACTGTTCCCTCGCTACATTCAGCACTATTCCGAAAAGTTTCAGAAAGTCTACCCCCAGTTTGAGATGAGGGATCGCAGGTGCTACCAAGACCCCCAACCATCTCTCTTTCCCCTGCACTGTGATTGGGCAATACGCTACTCCTTCCACACCACAACCCACTCCGTACGCCAATCGAATGTCTCTCCGACCGCTTTGTTGAAGTTTGACCCCTAGACTCCGGATCAGCTCCCATCCCTTCCCACCAATCACTGATTTCGACGCTCCTGAATCCACTAGCCCCAGAAATCTCTGACCCTGGACTACTACCTCTAAGTAAGGGCGGTTGTCCCCCTCTGCGCTGTGCAGCATATACCCCACTTGGATATTTCTTGCGACGTTCGAAATCGGACGAGGGCCTAGTTTGTCGCCCACTAGGCCCGATTGCCATTTCCCTGGCGACTAACCCCCGAAGTCGAATTTCAGTTATATTGGGCGGCCCTTGCTTGAACTCCATTTCCTCATCCCCCTTCCCTACAGTCAACACACCTCGCCCTAACCGTTCCCACTCTTACACACCCGAAACACTTAGCAGGATCTTGACACTCCCTCGACGTATGTCCAGACTTCTTACAATTCCAGCACGTGATGCTTCTCGATACGCCCGGTACTTCCACTGCGGCTAAGTTTTGCGTCTCCAAATACGCCAGGTCCGGTTCTAGTACCCTCGGAGTTCTTCTTGGAGTAGGTGGCACGAATGACTCCACGGACACTCTCGTCGCCTCCAATGAACGCCCCAGCGTCACCAGTTCTCCAATCGATTCGAATTTCACCAGAGCCAGCTGAGTCTGGTAAAAGGAAGCAATATTTTTACGGAGTATTTTCAACTTCTCCGCTTCGCTCGGTTGGTCACTCAATCGACGGAACAAACCCTCCATCACCGCCACAAATACCCCGATTGACTCCGTGTTGCCCTGCGTGCGACGTCTAATTTCATCCAGCAGCCTATCATCGTAGTCTGCGGGAAGGAATTCGGCTCGTAACTCCTTCACCAGGCCCTCCCAACTCTGGCAGATTGCGCGGTTTGCCCAAAACCAGATTAGAGCCTTTCCTTCAAAGAGGTCCACGGCCGACCGGAACAGCTGCGCTTTTGTTAGTCCCTTCGCCTCCCTAAGCTCTTCCACCCGTTCGAGAAACGCGCTCACCGAGTATGGCGATTCTCCACTAAATTTCAACCCCCACTTTTGGAGATGTATCAGCTTTTGAGGCTGAAACATCGGGGTACTCGGGGCTGACAATGTTGGACTGTCCAGAGTCCATACCTCCTCAGACTCCTCGCTTTCTGCGCCACCTGTCTTGAAGAGCAGGTCGCCCATAGCTATCATTAGTTGGCCCTTGGCCTGCCTCAAGAAGTCTCTTTCTTCCCCCGTTTCCCCTTTCATTCTACCCAAACGTCGCAGGGCGAAGCATATTTTCCCCTTGACTTTACTAAATTCTGGCGAATTAAAGTCGCCCACAAATGGGTCCACCAACATTTTGATCTCCACTATTTTTGCGTTTATCGCCTCTCGGTCCTCTGAGAATGAAAACGGATACGTTGCCATTGCAACAGACTCACCCAAGGCTACTTCACTTCTTAACGCCCCCCTCAGCAGTTTCCGCATGGTCTCCACAGTATCATCAGACAGACCCCGGATTGCTAGCTCATACGCGAGTTCGTCCTTACTCAGCCGATCGACCGAGATCTTTCTGACACCGCTTCCGCTAGCCATTTTCTAATGTTCGCCCTTAACAAAATTCTATCTAGTAAAACTAAATGAACGAACTGTCCAGTCGCCAACGCCCTACTGAACACCACCAGAAAATACCCACTGCCACCAGAATCCAAGCGCCTCTCGTACTGCGTGAATATATGCTGCCTTTGCTGTGGGGAACCGCAAGAATCACGAGTCGGACACAAGCTATCACCTAGACAACCCGAATACCGATTTTCAAACCCAGAACTTCGCACATAAACTATACACACCGCACTGAAAATTCGGCCAGTCAATTCTTCCCACCTCGGTTTTCCCCCGGTCTGTTAATGTTGACACGATTTCCTTCACTCTTACGCTAATAATGCTCACCACACGGTAACGCAAACAAACACTTCACACGAAAATATCGACTGCCTGATGTTACTACACCAAAAAATTTTCCTTAGGACTTCACACACTATCGAAGGTAGTACCAAGAACCCACAAAATGCATATTATAGTATTATAAATTAAAATTTCAATATTTTTTCCAATATTCCAATATTTAGTAAATTAAAATTCCAATGTAAAATTTAAATTTAAATTTTCAATGCATTCAGCTAATTCACGTATTCAAAATAGTTAATTCTTCAAAACCCTGTAGAACGTTGGGCGCCAATTTATTACGAGTATCTTTTCAGACTCGGTCGAAACCCTTCATCCTCCAACTGGGATGCAAGGGCGGTAGGTTTCGGGCGGCTTATGCTCGCGGAAAAAGGTCGCGGGTGGGCGCCACTCGCTTCGTTACTGAACCTGCCTCCAAGGACCGTCGCTTCGAAGCGAGAAGTTTGCGACGGTTGCCACTTCAACCAGCGAAAGGAAAAAAGAATACACCAGCGTTACACTATATTGACATAATTATATTGACCCAAATTAAAACGCTCCACAATCAAAAAATCCCTATCGCCGGCGCCGCGAATCCCTATCCACAATTTTCACAATGCTATCAAAAGTACTAACTTCCTTACATCTATATTACAATTTATCTACCTGAACTAATCTCCGATCGGATTTATCTTGTCGAATCTACTCCGTGGTCACTGCTTCCCAAAAATGGGGACTCCCCGTGTAGTCACCTCTACTGTTGGTTCGTCCTAGCGCTCGCTGCTAGTAGTTGTCACCGTCAATAAACTGCAAGTCATTCGTACTCGATTTAGCATCCAAAAGCCCAAGTAAAACTTTGCCAAAATCCGTCGTAACGTAGTTACCTAGTTTTCCGACCAAAGATCGCCTCCCAGCTCAATCCAGTGTGAGATTCTTGTCGTGGTCGTTCACAATATGCAATACAATCTCGAATTAGTTTCCTGCTCTGATGTTGCTAAGAACTTCACCTTACCGTCGTCGCTAGTCGAATAGAATGATTCAACACCAGACCAACTCCCACAGGGCCTCGCTTTGCTATTCTCGTTACCGCTTCTCCGGTATCTGCAAATTCCGTTGCCGCCAAAGTACTATTGGGAATATGCAGGCGGGGGCATTGGCCCATGTACTTGCTGCACGCGCATTCACGAGTGCATTTTCTCGCAGTGGCAGCGATCGGAACGCGCCCTTAGTACTTTTAGTACTTTTCGTTCGCCGCTTGGTGGCGGTTCGATCGCCCTTTGACATTTCGCAAGTTTATCTTGTCACGTTTGATGCGTGTTGGTATTACTTATTTGTTATGAACAGTGTTATTCTTTTTTTCCCGACAACCCAACTCCGCAGTGGATTCACCGGAGTTTATGGCATATGATGGGCATCGTCGAAGTTACATATTGTTCTGGACAAGCTGAGGGCTAACGAGTGCACGCTGGAATCGGGCAACTGGACTTGCATCAGCTACCCCGCCAGTTACGCTTCGTGTGTTTGCTGGCTGTCATCCGTGCAGATAAGTATCTCGCTGTTTTCTGAATTAATATCCTACCAGTCATATACAGGCGATATCAAAGCATGCACACCGGTTTGATCCAGTTCCAAACAAGTTTTAGACGGCACAAGTAATAGACTTGGTGGACTTGATAAGTTAGAATCACCAAACGATGTCATTACTTTGGAAATGTGATGTAAGAATCCTATCAATCGATTTCCGCGGATACCTTCGACGCTCAACGTTCCTTTATAATCCGATTTGATATTAAATGACCAGTCGTTTTGGTAAAAATACTAACAAATCCTGCAACACACCCTTCACTTTTTCTCGCGTGGAGACTTACAAAGTTTTGAATCAATTCAGCCAAGTTTGGTCCATTTGAAGAGCTGCTGTCGTTTTTCTTTGCTGATACCAATGAAGTCTGACTGAGCTTAGAGTATCCGAGACATGATCTTTCAGCGTTTTGAAATGCACATCACCAAGCTGATGGCTGCGCTCATTAATATGTCAATAGCTGTTTTATTGCTCATGTCAACCAACTTGCATAGATTTTTCGTAGCCAACAATCTCCTATGTAGTCTGTCTAATGCTCGAAGCATGATTTGTGTGTCTCCATCTCCCGTTTCCGTTTTGACGCAGTCTTGTACACTTTTATCTTGAAAATCGTCGCCTTCCGTTTCCATGTGTCTCGAGAGGAACATGTCATAATATGAGTTTACAACCAAAGTTAGATCGTTTAGTGATATTCGGCTGGGGATGGCTGTCGACTGCCGTGATTTCCGCTTGGCCCCTTAGCTGCGCTAAGGGTTGCTCGCTTCCGGGTCAGGTACTCGCCGATCGTCTCATATACATCGACGGCGAAGGTTTGGCTTGGCGGGGAGTGCTCGATTTCATCACAGGGGAGTCCAAGTTCGTCGCGGCACAATGACTGACCATGACCATCATAATTACAATTTCTATTTTTTTTTTTCGATTCGTGTTCTTATTTTAAAGTAAGCTAAATATTTTAACAGGCTATTTAAAGTTATTATAAAAACGAGATAGAACCATAGTAATAATCTAATAAGTAAATCAATTTTCACTAAATGAAGAGAACTAAAAACGAAAGTGAGTTCGACTAAATTATTATTTATCCACTTTGAAAAACATTTTTTTGTCAATTTCATTATTTCCATTATACAATTTGATTTGCCCTACGCGCTGGCGTAACATTTCCCCCTTCCCCAGAGAATAACGAAGTGATTCTCGTTATATCTACTAACGTAAGACCCGCTTATTATTCGGACTTGCCCTGGACCGCTCCGCGACATAGTTTTGGTTTTACCTTCGACTTAACCAGTTTACCAACAATTCCACTACCTTCATATACTCCCTGTTAATTCCATTCCTTATATTTTAGGCTTCAACGGCCACAAAAATACGACTGAATGAGCATATGATAAAAAAGGAATAATAAAAATAAAAAAATCAAAGAAAACCCGTCACCAAAACAAGACAATGAATCACAACAACGGAAGGATGAAAACAATACGAAGGCAACGCGAGCAACAATGGTAACCTTTTCTCTTTATTAATTCCTATTATATAAACTAATTGATTTCACTTTTAGCCCGTTGCTCACGTTAAATTTTCCTAGCTTAGTTCCCAAACACCGCCACCCCCTACTCTACGTAACTTACTACTAATTCACTAGCTACTTAATTCTCTTCTCTTCTTCCTTCCATTACTTAATCGAGCTATGCATCCTGTAACTTACAATTAAAGCCACCACCATTATCCCTTATTTACCGTTACCGCACTCATTCACATGGCCACAACTAATTCAATGTCAATATCATACTTTAATGCGATTGATAATTCCTCCGGTTTTATTCATGCAACATATCTCTTTAGGTTTTTAGAGTGCCATACCCCCATACTTTTCCCATTAGAGTCTTCCAACTCATAGGTCCAACCAGACACTTGCTTTCGCACCGTAAAGGGTCCCACATATTCCGGTGCTAATTTGGCTGAAAAAAATTTCGCTGCATCAGATAGCACGAAATTACGCCGCCACACCAGATCTTTTGGTAGGAACTTTTCGTCTCGCCGGCGGAGATCGTATCTTGACTTCGCTTTAGCCGCCGCTTCTCTTAATCGATTCCGCACCTCTTCCAGGACCATCTGCAGCTTTTCTGCCTTCTGAGCCCCATTTACGTCCGTGTCCACTTTACCGTGTGCCTCCGGTCTGCTTAGAGTTCCCGGATGAATCACCATTTCTTTCCCAAAGTTCAAGAAGTATGGCGTTACTTTCATATCTTCATGGGTACATGTTCTTAGAGCGCAGCCGATTTGTGGAATCACTTTATCCCAATCCCTGTGGTTTTCGGATACGTATGACCGTAACAGTTGCTTGATGTTTTGGTTCACCCTTTTCGCGGGATTCGCCTGTGGATGGTAGAGTGCCGTGAATCGCAGCGTCATCCCGTGAGTCTCGGCCATCCTTGAGAATTCCTTTGAGCGGAATTGAACTCCATTGTCGCACACCAGCACTCGTGGGACTCCAAACACAAACAGCACATGCTCCTCAAGAAAACGAGTTACAGTGGTCCCCGTTGCCTTCCTTAAAGGAAATATTAGCGGAAATTTCGTAGCATAATCTACCACCGTCAAAATGTACGTATATCCGTGCAAAACACGGGGTAGCGGACCTACTAGATCCACACAGATCATCTCCTAGGGGGATGTTATTTCTCCAACCCTCGATACCATATGTCCAGTTGGTTGCTTCCGCTCCACTTTCACTGACTGGCAAACCTTGCACCGCCTGACATACTTTTGTACATCCGCGGCCATCTTCGGCCAGTAGCAACTCTGTGCCAGCCGGTCTAATGTCTTTCGTACCCCCATATGACCTGCTTTGGGCGCGTCATGGCACTGAAACAACGCTGTTGAGCGTTTCGCGGACGGAACTACCCTCTTCCATGCAATGTCGGACTGGAGTTCTGGGTATCGCCCTTCCACATGTTTCCATAGATGGCCATTACTAATCCGCCAATTCGGGAACCGATCTGGATCCTCTTCTACTTCCTTCTTCATTCGCTCATACCATCGGTCACTCCTAATTTCGTTCCCTTGCACTTCCGCTACCTCGATGGATCGTGAGAGAGCATCTGGAACCAGATGCTCCTTACCTTTGCGATGGACGACTTCGAAATCATACTGTTGGAGTTTCACTGCCCAACGTGCCAACCGTCCGCTGGGGTCCTTTAAGTTATTTAACCAAATCAGGGAGTGATGGTCAGTTACCACCCTGAACTTGGTTCCCTCCACATATGGTCTTAATTTTTCAATGGCCCATAGCACAGCCAGGCATTCCCGCTCTGTTGTCGAATATTTCATCTCGGCGTTGGTCAGGGCTCGACTCAGATAGCTAATCACTTTCTCGCCTTCGAGATGCTCTTGCGTCAACACCGCTCCCACCCCCGTATTTGAAGCGTCGGTCTGTACAATAAACGGCAGACTGTAATCCGGACACGTCAGAATGGGAGCAGATGCCAGTTTGGTCTTGGCCTGGGCGAATGCTATCTCGCATTCCTCAGTCCAAAGAAATTTCCTTTGTTTCTTGAGGAGGTTCGTTAGTGGCGACATTAGCGTCGCAAACTCCGGAATAAATCTCCGATACCACGAAACCATCCCCAAGAATTGTCTGACTTCCTTCACTCTTCTTGGACAAGGAATATCCATTACTGCTTTGACCTTGTCCGGGTCCACACTCAAACTATCTCCATCCACCACGTAGCCCAAATATCGCAGGCGAGAACGGCAGAACTCACATTTCTCTCTAGAGACCCTCAATCCCGCCTCGCGTAACCGTCTAAAAACTTCCTGCAAGATCTCCCGATGTTTGTGGAAATCCTGGGTGACTACCACTATATCATCCAGATAAGTGAACACGAATGGCTCTAAATCTGGTCCCAAGACCCTGTCAATGAGTCGTTGCCAAGTTGCCGGTGCATTTTGTAACCCAAAAGGCATCCTACGGAATTGGAACAGTCCTCTGTGGGGAACAGTGAAGGCGGTGAGCTCCTTTGAATTTTCCGCCATCGGCACCTGCCAATACGCGGATTTAATGTCCAGAGAAGATAAATATTTCGCGTCTCTTAATTTATCCAAAGTTGCAGTGACGAAGGGCAGAGGATAGGCATCTCTTTCCGACACCTTGTTAAGCTTCCGATAGCCCACACAAAACCGGAACGACCCATCCTTCTTCTTAATTAAAACAATCGGCGAAGCCCACGGGCTGCACGACGGTTCCACTATCCCCGCCTCCAGCATCTCATTAAGTTCCGCATCGATATGTTTCTGTACTGCCGGTGAGACGGGATAGTACCACTGTTTGATGGGTGGAGAATTGGTCTTGATTATGTGCTCCACTCTATTAGTACAGCCAATCCCCTCACCCATCAACCCAAACTCCTCTTCGAATAGCGCTTCTAGCTGACCTTCTTCTTCTTTCGTTAAATGCGTTCTGCTTACCAGCTGCTCCGGCTTAAGACCCTCTACCGATGCAACCATTTCCCACTGTTCCCTCGCTACATTCAGCACTATTCCGAAAAGTTTCAGAAAGTCTACCCCCAGTTTGAGATGAGGGATCGCAGGTGCTACCAAGACCCCCAACCATCTCTCTTTCCCCTGCACTGTGATTGGGCAATACGCTACTCCTTCCACACCACAACCCACTCCGTTCGCCAATCGAATGTCTATCCGACCGCTTTGTTGAAGTTTGACCCCTAGACACCGGATCAGCTCCTATCCCTTCCCACCAATCACTGATTTCGACGCTCCTGAATCCACTAGCCCCAGAAATCTCTGACCCTGGACTACTACCTCTAAGTAAGGGCGGTTGTCCCCCTCTGCGCTGTGCAGCATATACCCCACTTGGATATTTCTTGCGACGTTCGAAATCGGACGAGGGTCTAGTTTGTCGCCCACTAGGCCCGATTGCCATTTCCCTGGCGACTAACCCCCGAAGTCGAATTTCAGTTATATTGGGCGGCCCTTGCTTGAACTCCATTTCCTCATCCCCCTTCCCTACAGTCAACACACCTCGCCCTAACCGTTCCCACTCTTACACACCCGAAACACTTAGCAGGATCTTGACACTCCCTCGACGTATGTCCAGACTTCTTACAATTCCAGCACGTGATGCTTCTCGATACGCCCGGTACTTCCACTGCGGCTAAGTTTTGCGTCTCCAAATACGCCAGGTCCGGTTCTAGTACCCTCGGAGTTCTTCTTGGAGTAGGTGGCACGAATGACTCCACGGACACTCTCGTCGCCTCCAATGAACGCCCCAGCGTCACCAGTTCTCCAATCGATTCGAATTTCACCAGAGCCAGCTGAGTCTGGTAAAAGGAAGCAATATTTTTACGGAGTATTTTCAACTTCTCCGCTTCGCTCGGTTGGTCACTCAATCGACGGAACAAACCCTCCATCACCGCCACAAATACCCCGATTGACTCCGTGTTGCCCTGCGTGCGACGTCTAATTTCATCCAGCAGCCTATCATCGTAGTCTGCGGGAAGGAATTCGGCTCGTAACTCCTTCACCAGGCCCTCCCAACTCTGGCAGATTGCGCGGTTTGCCCGAAACCAGATTTGAGCCTTTCCTTCAAAGAGGTCCACGACCGACCGGAACAGCTGCGCTTTTGTTAGTCCCTTCGCCTCACTAAGCTCTTCCACCCGTTCGAGAAACGCGCTCACCGAGTATGGCGATTTTCCACTAAATTTCAACCCCCACTTTTGGAGATCTATGGGCTTTTGTGGCTGAAACATCGGGGTACTCGGGGCTGACAATGTTGGACTGTCCAGAGTCCATACCTCCTCAGACTCCTCGCTTTCTGCGCCGCCTGCCTTGAAGAGCAGGTCACCCATAGCTATCATTAGTTGGCCCTTGGCCTGCCTCAAGAAGTCTCTTTCTTCCCTCGTTTCCCCTTTCATTCTACCCAAACGTCACAGGGCGAAGCATATTTTCCCCTTGACTTTACTAAATTCCGGCGAATTAAAGTCGCCCACAAATGGGTCCACCAACATTTTGATCTCCACTATTTTTGCGTTTATCGCCTCTCGGTCCTCTGAGAATGAAAACGGATACGTTGCCATTGCAACAGACTCACACAAGGCTACTTCACTTCTCCACCGTGTCACCAGACAGACCCCGGATTGCTAGCTCATACGCGAGTTCGTCCTTACTCAGCCGATCGACCGAGATCTTTCCGACACCGCTTCCGCTAGCCATTTTCTAATGTTCGCTCTTAACAAAAATCTATCTAGTAAAACAAAATGAACGAACTGTCTAGTCGCCAACGCCTTACTGAACACCACCAGAAAATACCCACTGCCACCAGAATCCAAGCGCCTCTCGTACTGCGTGAATATATGCTGCCTTTGCTGTGGGGAACCGCAAGAATCACGAGTCGGACACAAGCTATCACCTAGACAACCCGAATACCGATTTTCCAACCCAGAACTTCGCACATAAACTATACACACCGCACTGAAAATTCGGCCAGTCTATTCTTCCCACCTCGGTTTTCCCCCGGTCTGTATATGCTGACACGATTTCCTTCACTCTAACGCTAATAATGCTCACCACACGGTAACGCAAACAAACACTTCACACGAAAATATCGACTGCCTGATGTTACTACACCAAAAATTTTTCCTTAGGACTTCACACACTATCGAAGGTAGTACCAAGAACCCACAAAATGCATATTATAGTATTATAAATTAAAATTTCAATATTTTTTCCAATATTCCAATATTTAGTAAATTAAAATTCCAATGTAAAATTTAAATTTAAATTTTCAATGCATTCAGCTAATTCACGTATTCAAAATAGTTAATTCTTCAAAACCCCGTAGAACGTTGGGCGCCAATTTATTACGAGTATCTTTTCAGACTCGGTCGAAACCCTTCATCCCCCAACTGGGATGCAAGGGCGGTAGGTTTCGGGCGGCTTATGCTCGCGGAAAAAGGTCGCGGGTGGGCGCCACTCGCTTCGTTACTGAACCTGCCTCCAAGGACCGTCGCTTCGAAGCGAGAAGTTTGCGACGGTTGCCACTTCAACCAGCGAAAGGAAAAAAGAATACACCAGCGTTACACTATATTGACATAATTATATTGACCCAAATTAAAACGCTCCACAATCAAAAAATCCCTATCGCCGGCGCCGCGTTCCTTACATCTTTATTACAATTTATCTACCTGAACTAATCTCCGATTGGATTTAACTTGTCGAATCTACTCCGTGGTCACTGCTTCCCAAAAATGGGGACTCCCCGTGTAGTCGCCTCTACTGTTGGTTCGTCCTAGCGCTCGCTGCTAGTAGTTGTCGCCGTCAATAAACTGCAAGTCACTCGTACTCGATTTAGCATCCAAAAGCCCAAGTAAAACTTTGCCAAAATCCTTCGTAACGTAGTTATCTAGTTTTCCGACCAAAGACCGCCTCCCAGCTCAATCCAGTGTGAAATTCTTGTCGTGGTCGTTCACAATATGCAATATAATCTCGAATTTGTTTCCTGCTCTGATGTTGCTAAGAACTTCACCTTACCGTCGTCGCTAGTCGAATAGAATGATTCAACACCAGACCAACTCCCACAGGGCCTCGCTTGGCTATTCTCGTTACCGCTTCTCCGGTATCTGCAAATTCCGTTGCCGCCAAAGTACTATTGGGAATATGCAGGCGGGGGCATTGGCCCATGTGCTTGCTGCACGCGCATTCACGAGTGCATTTTCTCGCAGTGGCAGCGATCGGAACGCGCCCTTAGTACTTTTAGTACTTTTCGTTCGCCGCTTGGTGGCGGTTCGATCGCCCTTTGACATTTCGCAAGTTTATCTTGTCACGTTTGATGCGTGTTGGTATTACTTATTTGTTATGAACAGTGTTACTTTTTTTTCCCCGACAACCCAACTCCGCAGTGGATTCACCGGAGTTTATGGCATATGATGGGCATCCTCGAAGTTACATATTGTTCTGGACAAGCTGAGGGCTAACGAGTGCACGCTGGAATCGGGCAACTGGACTTGCATCAGCTACCCCGCCAGTTACGCTTCGTGTGTTTGCTGGCTGTCATCCGTGCAGATAAGTATCTCGCTGTTTTCTGAATTAATATCCTACCAGTCATATACAGGCGATATCAAAGCATGCACACCGGTTTGATCCAGTTCCAAACAAGTTTTAGACGGCACAAGTAATAGACTTGGTGGACTTGATAAGTTAGAATCACCAAACGATGTCATTACTTTAGAAATGTGATGTAAGAATCCTATCAATCGATTTCCGCGGATACCTTCGACGCTCAACGTTCCTTTATAATCCGATTTGATATTAAATGACCAGTCGTTTTGGTAAAAATACTAACAAATCCTGCAACACACCCTTCACTTTTTCTCGCGTGGAGACTTACAAAGTTTTGAATCAATTCAGCCAAGTTTGGTCCATTTGAAGAGCTGCTGTCGTTTTTCTTTGCTGATACCAATGAAAGTCTGACTGAGCTTTGAGTATCCGAGACATGATCTTTCAGCGTTTTGAAATGCACATCACCAAGCTGATGGCTGCGCTCATTAATATGTCAATAGCTGTTTTATTGCTCATGTCAACCAACTTGCATAGATTTTTCGTAGCCAACAATCTCCTATGTAGTCTGTCTAATGCTCGAAGCATGATTTGTGTGTCTCCATCTCCCGTTTCCGTTTTGACGCGGTCTTGTACAATTTTATCTTGAAAATCGTCGCCTTCTGTTTCCATGTGTCTCGAGAGGAACATGTCATAATATGAGCTTACAACCAAAGTTAGATCGTTCAGTGATATTCGGCTGGGGATGGCTGTCGACTGCCGTGATTTCCGCTTGGCCCCTTAGCTGCGCTAAGGGTTGCTCGCTTCCGGGTCAGGTACTCGCCGATCGTCTCATATACATCGACGGCGAATGCTTGGCTTGGCGGGGAGTGCTCGATTTCATCACAGGGGAGTCCAAGTTCGTCGCGGCACAATGACTGACCATGACCATCATAATTACAATTTCTATTTTTTTTTTTCGATTCGTGTTCTTATTTTAAAGTAAGCTAAATATTTTAACAGGCTATTAAAAGTTATTATAAAAACGAGATAGAACCATAGTAATAATCTAATAAGTAAATCAATTTTCACTAAATGAAGAGGACTAAAAACGAAAGTGAGTTCGACTAAATTATTATTTATCCACTTTGAAAAACATTTTTTTGTCAATTTCATTATTTCCATTATACAATTTGATATGCCCTACGCGCTGGCGTAACACATCACATAACCTAACAATAACTGATAAACATTTCGCAGCGAATTTTTCCAATTAAACCGCACGCACTGCATTAATTTGTGTTTCAGCTGTTCACTAGCACTGTTTCGCAAATACCACTTTGTTTTCATTTCACTCACTTTAACACAACCCATACAATTAACATTTTCCCGCGGACGTCCCATAAGACTACTTGTGTTTTGCGCGACATTTTTCCCGCAAACTGTGACGTCATCATTCTGCATTACGGCCCGTACTTCTAGAAGCATTGCCAGACCAATGCCTCCTAGAAGTACGGGCCGTAATGCAGAATAATGACGTCCCACTAGACTGTCAAAGCGTCGCGAAAAACACACGCAGTCTTAAGGGACGTCCGCGGGAAAATGTTAATTGTACAGGTTGTGTTAAAGTGAGTGAAATGAAAATAAAGTCAGATGTGCGGAACAGTGCTAGTGAACAGCTAGAACACAAATTAATGCAGTGCGCGCGGTATAATTGGGAAAATTCACTACGAAATGTTTATCAGCTGGTGTTAGGTTATGTGATGTTATGTTTCGATTCACTTTCGATAGAATTGAGCGGCACAAAATGCAAATTATGACTAAATATTATTACTACAACGCGTCCACGCACAAAAAACTTACGTTTTATTCATATTTTCGCTAAAAATCCACACGTTAAATCTCTGTGTATATCGGCACTGCCAGATGGAAATGTCAAAATGACTACCCAAATTGACGTCATAGCTAAAACGATTACGTAGCCTGACGGCCCGTACTTCTAGGACCCTTCTTTACCCTGGTGCTTGAGCATGCTCAGCATGCTCTGAGAAAGGCTGCGCATGCTCTGAAAAATGCTGAATGTTCAAAAAAAATTTCAAATACGCTCTTGCTCTGAAAAAAGGCAATAAATAGAAAAATATGCATAAAATGTAAATAAACACAAAAAACATCAACAATTTTTGTTTTCATTTTATTTCAACCTTAACTTTTATTTCAAACTTAACTTAATATAATTGAATTCTTCGTTCTTTTTTATTACTGAATTCTTGTAATAAATCATCAACCGAAATATCATTCAATCTCTTATGTTCAAAGGCTAAATATGCAAGGTGTCGCATGCGCTTATTGGTCATTGAAAGTCTAGATGTAATATTAATAGCAGTCAACGCAGAGAAAACCGCTTCGCACACTGCAGTGCTGCAAGCAAATGTTTCTATTGATGCATAAATCTTGTATACATCTGGAACAACTTGACGGATTTCATAGAGTGAATTTAAAATATTGAATTGATTCAGAGTTTTTTGGGCATCATCTTCTTTCTCAGTTTCTATTACTTTACTTTTTTGTTCTTTTCCTTTTTGTTTCTTTTCTTTGCTTTTTTGTTCTCTTTCTTTTTCTTTTGTTTGTAAAAATTATTTTCTTTGGATTTCAATGTAATTTTTTGCTGTTTTCAGTTCATGCTCGGCTGGAATTTTCAGACCTAACGTTTCAAGTGTTTTCAAATAGTTAATATCCATACTATTAGCGTTAGACAAAGCAATTAAAATGTCATTATTCTCAGTGAAACGTTCATTTAATTCTTTATTCACCACATCGATTATTTCGAATTATTTGGACTTCATATCGTCATTTTTATTTGGCTGTTGTCCAATAGTTTCTTCCACCACGAAATCTTCTAAAAGTGTTGACTTTCGCCGATTCCGTGAAGGAATTGTTGCTGATGATTCTGGAAGTAATTAATCGACCAATTTCATGAACTTATTGTAATTTTCATTAGTTCTATATTTAGTAACGGTAGACTAAAGATGTTCGATCATAGGCTTGGCTCGACTATAGCTTCTGTCACGGCTTTGAAGCAGGCGATCAACTGGCTCAAAAGTTTGTAGAAAACCATTCGTAAATACCAATAAAAAAACAAACTTTTTTTGCTTTATGATATTTGATAGACCAATTGCCAAAGCAATTTGTTCACCATCTAAATTGGTTTTAGAATCTTTGGCTTGATTGAGTGTTGCAAAAACCCCAGAATAATTTGAACGTACATTTTGCGTTGTTATGAAAAAATAAATAAATAAAAAATGAATGACCCGCTCATCGTGTATCAATTAATCTTGCTAGCGATCCCCTCTCATATATATTTTTACTAATGTTCGAAGAAGAACATTAGTATTAAAATCACTTTGGCCAAAAATTCATATTTCTATATATATATATATATATATATATATATATATATATATATATATATATATATATATATATATATATATATACATATATATATATATATATATATATATATATATATATATATATATATATATATATATATATATATATATATATATATATATATAATATATATATATATATATATATATATATATATATATATATATATATATATCATCATATATATATATATATATATATATATATATATATATATATATATATATATATATATATATATATATATATATATATATATATATATATATATATATATATATATATATATATATATATATATATACATCATCAAAAAATTTCAGTGAAAAAATCTCAGGAACGCGCCATCCGATTGAACTGAAATTTTTAGGACACATTGGTGTCTATGCAGAATAGTGCCAGGTCTCAGAAAAAAAATCTTTAACCCTTTGGCGCCGGCGGCCATTTTAGTGATATTTTTAATATACCTATTATTCCGTACACAAAGAAGTTTTGCAAAAATTAAGCTAACAAAATAAATTTCGAACGTGTTTTACATGTGAATCGGATAATGTTTTGGATTTTTTTAACCCCATATGTGCGCTGGGTGCCTAAAAAGAGAACGGGCAAAATTGAAAATTTTCAAATTGCGATAACTTTTGACAGAGCTACTCAATCATTACGAAATTTTCAGAACATATTAACATTATTTAGTTGTAAATTCGTGTAGCTTTTGATGAGAGTGCTGGCAACCCTAAAGCTAAGGCAGGCACTGAAAGTGAAAACCTCCAAATTATCGTCTCTCTTGAAAAAATGCCGCTTCTTCAAAAAAAAGCCACTCATATGTAAATTTCGTGCTTTTTTTACATAGACCAAAAAAAAAATTTGATATGGTATAACGGGCACGCCTGGTAACCCTTGCCCAATTAACCTATATTTTTAGCATCAAAAACTTCTGTTCACGGAAACTCACGATATAATGAGCAGAATTAATTGAAATTTGCAGACTGTATTGGTCTTGAATAGCACCAGGTCTGAAAGAAGTAATTTTGAAATGCGGGCGATTCTGTGCCAGTGGTGCCATCTTGAAAAATCACTAAAACAGATAACTGCTTTTAGCCCTATAAATTCTGATTGAATCGTTCGATTTTAACGAAATTCACACAGTAGCTGGACCTTATTTTAAACCAGTTTGGTAGAAATTTGGTTGAAAAATTCGGTTGGAGCTGCCAGCTATGATAATTTTGGTGTCTTAAATTAGAAAAAATATAAATTTGGAAGTGAAAACATTCAAATTATCGAATATCCTAAAATTGTCCGTTTCTAACAATAAAACCAATCTGTTTACAAATCTTATGCTTTATTTACACGTTCAAAGTAAAACTTTGGAAATTTCATGTCGGACAAGAACGGTAACCCTTTCCCAGTTAACCTATATTTTTAGCATCAAAAACTTCTGTTCACGGGAACTCACGAACCAATAATAAGATACCATTTAAATTTACAGAATGCCTTGGACTTAAGTAGGACCAGGTCTGATAGAAGCGATTTTGAATTGTAGGCAACTCTGTGCCAGTGGTGCCATCTTGAAAAATTACAAAGAAAAAAAACTGCTTTTTGCCCTATGAAATGTGAATAAGTTACCAGATTTTCATGAAATTTACACAGTAGCTGAACCTTACTCTATGATCTCTGTTTGATAGAAATTTACTTGAAAAATTCGATTGGTGCTGCCAGCTATGGTAATTTTTGTGTCTTTGGTTTTGAAATTCGCTCAGGAAAATAAAACTTTTTCCCCTATAGCTTCCAGTACAGTCATGAAATCAATACGAATTTCATTCAATTAATGGAACTTATTATAAACATTATTCAGGCCCAATTTGGTTGAAAAGCCACAATAGGGTTGCCAGCTATTGTTGGTTTTGTGTTTGTTTGCAATATCTTTATTAAGCGGTTTTATCGTAGAATTTTCAAATGGTAATGATATTGTAGTGACAATAAACAGCAAATATTAAGGTTTCGATTATTTGAAAAAACTCGCTGCAGGTAACCCTAAATTTCTTTATACTCCTATAACTTCGAATGTAATATAACAACGTGAAGCAGATGTGATATATTCTTGGCTTTGATACTGGCGAAAGGTTGCCAGCACGAGTCAGTTGTGCTACTTTTGTATCAATAAATGCTTCCAGTTAGTATTCATACCGGAAACATTTACAATGTAAATAAATAACCAATGTTTCAATTCCTAAAGTTCTGCTAATTTTTCGGATCGCAGCCCCAAACACCAACTTCAGTTACAGTGCTGCAGGCACTGAGCATTTTCTTCATTGATGTTATATGAGATCCTGCTTTCAAAATTTTGTGAAATAAGCAACTGAAAACTAATATAATTAACCCGTGTTTTGCTTTCATAAACGTTGAAATTCATGCCAGTGGTAATATCTGAAACCTTCTATCATATGAGTTATAATGCATTCTTGAGACCAAAGTAAAACGTGGCATTTGAAAGAAATTGGCCATGATAAGCAGCTCATGTGGTGGAATATGCACTCAAAACCTGCACGATTCTTCTACTGTTCTTCGAACATTAGTGTTTTTAGCGGTTCAGTTGCGCTAGAGTTTTTTTTTTTACTTTTGGTTTTTTGAAAAATGTATATAATAATTCTAATTGATCAAAAAATTGCTTATCATATTGGATTTGCTTGACAATGGCAATGATAATTAAATGCAGACGGTGGTTAAAACAACGTACGTACGGTATAATTTTACCTAACAATTCTTGAAGTCGTTTTGCTACACCCGATATATGACCGCTCA
Organism: Nemotelus nigrinus; assembly: GCA_947369275.1. Taxonomy (NCBI): domain Eukaryota; kingdom Metazoa; phylum Arthropoda; class Insecta; order Diptera; family Stratiomyidae; genus Nemotelus; species Nemotelus nigrinus. The sequence continues at coordinate 107,050,184 of OX376372.1, forward strand.
TTACCGGTGCTCCATCATAACACTGGCTCAATATTTTCTTCATGTCCAAACCATTCAGTGATTGTAAAAGCAATTGAGAGAACGCATCTGCATCCAAATCTTTGCTTGTTTCAAAGAAAATGAGAGCTTTTTTGCTTTGCCATTTGCAACAAATCTTGGAGCTATTGAAAGGCATTCGTCACCGTTTTTATCTTTGGTGCCGTCCAATAAAATTGTAAACGCGTCAGCATCGGATCTTTTAATTTCATCGACAACAGCATTACTTACTTAATTAGCCAAAATTTCAATAAATTCATTTTGAATGTTGGGCGATTTGTAGGTGACATTGGGTGGCATTTACTTTTGACACGCAGCAAGTTCTGAATCTCTTGTTGGCGTAAATTCAAATAAACTGTTGAATAACCCTCCTTCAGATTTTTCTTCTTCATTCCAATCGCCACGTAAAGCTAATGGGCCATGCAGACAAGTGTCCATGCATGCACGCGTCCATGCGTTTTTAGATTACACGAGTCAAGTCAACTCAAATCCAGTTTTTTGAAGGCGGGGCTAAGGCGATAAGTGGATGGATTTTACACGCTTATAATGATGTTTTTTTTTGCTTCGTACAAATATATTGCTGACAGAAAATTATATATACTAATGTTGTGAATACTAAAATGTAAACAAACACAAATGTCATTACATATTAAAAATATTCACTTTGTGATTTTAGCGCCATTTTAAGAAAGTGGTGAGCTCTAAAATTAGATTTGACTTAGCGAAGACTGAAACAAGTACACTTAACGTTAAAAATAACACCGAAAACCAAATCCATACATTTTAGTACATATATTTATCACTTAGCAATTGAACGAAAATGTTACTATTTAAGATCAGACATAAGCCAATAAAGTTAGTCTGTCTTGGAACGCCAGCTCAGTTCGGCGACCATACAGATGGGACAAAACCAATCAGCTTAGTTTTATTTTAATAATTCGATGGCACTATTGTTTGTAGTCTTGCTACGCGGCGGCATAGTTCGCCACGCAAGATATACAAACATAGTAGCCCATACAACAAAAGCCATTTATAATATTAAAAGGCATTTTATAATACCACATGGCGATCCTCAAAACAACGACCCTGTGAATCGATATCTAGCCGTTTACGACCTTGTGAGTCATGGCTCTACATTTTCGGAGCGCCTGCTAAATTGGAGCCCGAAAAAAATTTTTCAAGTGGATATTACTGAGTAGACGACCCTGGAAACGTCGAGCGATGCAAAATTCTACTGCTGAGACGACATCGAATCTTGGACGACTGCAGAAATTAAAAACATGATCAATGAAAAATTGATTTGAAATTATAAACAAACATAAACTGAACCAACTTCCTGCGAATTTCGCAACATACCGGAACATATTGGAGCCAACGAATTTAGGATATTACGAACTTCGAATCAAAAACTTATTTATGGCAACAAAATCATTACAAATTAACTACAAAAAAAAAACAAATATTAAGTAAAACTGCTGAAAAACAATACTTTGCCAAAAAAAATTATTATGAAACAGGAAAATTATGTTTCGCAAAAAATAAAAAGACTTCAAGAATTGAAAGTAACATTTTCAAGAATATTAAAAATTAAAATTCAATAACATAAATAAAAATATATAAAATTATTGAACAAATGAAAACAAATTCATGTAATGAAACCTATCATGTAAAAATTAGAAACTGTAGTATATAGTAACAAATAATATGTTTTTATAATAATAAAAAGCAAATGAAATGAAACAGATTTTACGAATATAATAAAATGGCTTCTCGCAGACAAATTAAAAAGAATTTAATTAAGTTTAATGAATTGGCAAAAAACATAATGGAGGCACAAAGAAAAGTTCATATGGTCTTTGGTATGAGGAAGTAAATTACATTTTTTTTAAAATTATTAAATTTAAATATTTCTAAACAAAATATGAAACAAACGAGTTATTTTTTTTTCTGAAAATTGAGTTGATTGAAAACATAGCAAGATGAATAACTTCGATATTGAGATAGCATTAGAGTGCATACCAATTTTTACTGGCAGTCCCAAAGAACTTGAAGCATTTTTAACTATAGTTAATATAATAAATGAGAACCTTAACGAAAAAGGGGAAAAAAAATTACTGAAATTTACGAAAAATGTAAAATTGGGAACAGTAGTTAAAACCCAACTTATGTCGTTGGATATAAATAACTACGTGGAACTAGAAAAAGCTCTGATAAATAGATATAAAATAAAGAAAAGCCAGCAACAAATTCATACACAACTATCCCAATTACGCCAGCGCGGAACAGTTGCGAAGTATGGCGATAAACTATCTGAGCTCATGAACGAATTGAGTGATATACAAATTAATAGTTTAGGTCAGAACCCATCCTCAGCAGAGAAAGTAGCAATACGAAAGTCAAATGACTCGTACGCACTTACTAGGTCTGTTTCCGTACTTGAATCTATTATAATATATTAAAATAGATTCGCAGCAAGTCGTTTCCGTACTTTTGCTGCAAGCCACATGCAAGCCAAATTTTGCAGCAAAAAGAAGCCAGCTGCCAAATTCTGTTACTGCTGCATTTTGCTGAAAGTACGGAAACAGACCTACTATTTTTTTAAATGGTTTAGACGAATCACTCAAACCAACCATTTTCGCTGCACAACCCAAAACATTTGCAGAAGCAATTCAAATAGCGGTTGAATTAGAATCAAGCATAAATATAACAGAAAATATTATGCAAGTAAATAGAAGAAACAATATACATCAAGAATTGAATTATAATTATAGAAACTGCCCAAGCAATAACAACAATCAAAGAAACTGCTATAGCACATATAGAATTAATTATAGTCAAAACCAAAGCAATAATTATAGAAATCAGAACAGAAATAATGGAAACAACTATAATTCCAGAAACAATATAGGAAACCAAAACAATAATTACAGAAATTGTTACAAAAACAACAATAATCCTGAAAGAATTGGGAAAAATACTAGAAACCAGAGAAATGGAAATACTTATAATGAAATCGCGCCTGAAAATTATGGTATATAAACTATTCAATAATCCCAGAACAGAGCGTCAAGCACATCGAAGTAATAAATACAAATAAAGTAGATGCATTGATAGATAATATTAAAAAAGAAACTGAATCATTACAAAAATACCGGTCAATCCAAGTCGCGAGACCAACTAACGAAAGTTTTAACGACAATGAAATATTGGAAAATTTAACAGGAAGCATTCACATGAATCACCTAAGTTCAAAATCATTAACATATACGAAACGAACACGGAAAAATGATACCAATGACAAAAAAGTATTACCATGTACAAGACATATAATCAAAAACAAAGAAAATATCGGGCAGAACGAAAATAAAAACAAATCCGAGAAAGCGCAAAAACCAAATCACAATATAAAACATAAGAAAGCTGATTTATGTAACAGCAACTCTACGATTGATGTAAAAAGATTGGTAAAACCAAAATACAATATGCAGACTAAAGAAGCCTTTCTTTGCAACACCGATTCCAACGCTGATATAGAAGATTTGATGAAATCAAAATTCGATGTAACGAATATTCCAAGAGTGATAATGGAAAATAATAAAAGTACAGTTAGATGCAGTGATAATCTATCAAAATTAGTTTTGCCATTGGAGAAGCTGACATCACAAACAACTGAAAAGAATATATCAAATGTGTGCCGAAACAAGAGCCACAAAATTTCAAACACATCTAATATAGAGAAATTCAAAAACATGCTCAAAAGAATGCTACAAAAAATTCAAATACGAAACGAACCGATGAAAATAATCATCTACAAAACACCTAAGAGAATAATTGAAAGCTTAATTCAATTTAATTACATGTGTTCAACAATGAATTGACGTTGTCGCCTTGACAGCGGCAACAGCAGATTGGAGACAGACAGCTGATCGGAAAATTTTAATGCTGTATTTAAAATGTAAAACTGGATATTGGAAATTTAAAACCAGTCATTGTTCAAAAGCTGGAATGTACCGAAATTTTCAATATCCAGTTATTTTCAAAAGTTAAATTAAAATAGAATTTTGAAATGAAAGTTAAGGAGAGATATCCACCTAGAATGGTCGGCAAAATCGATTTGTTTTTTATTGCATTTTCGTGAAGATACAGGTCTCAAAAATATCTGGTGAAAACACCAAGTTAATATTTATATAAATAAGCTAGTTACAGCCGATATAATCAAACGTGTTTTACGAAGTATGATACGATAGTTAATAACATTCATTAGGCTGCTTCAAGTATTGTTAAATTGGTGTTAAAACAAGCTGTAAAAGAAATACAACGGGAAATAAAAGCAAAATTCGAGTGCTGGGATAACCAAACTAACCGTTTTTGGAGATAGTACGGGGCGAAAACGTGGTTTTACCTCATTGTAGGGAGTTGAGGTTCTCATTGGACAGTTTACAGGAAAAGTTTTTGACATTCTTGTAAAATCTTCTTATTGTGCTAAATGTAACTAGTGGAATAAACTCGAAAATACTGAGCAATGTGAGGAATGGAAATCGAATCACGATGGAAATTGCCAGGCCAATCATGATGGATCGGCAGGTAAAATGGAAGTAGACGCCATGAAAGAATTGTTTTCACAATCTGCCGAAAAGTTTAGAGTTATGTACACTAATTACGCCGGGGATGGTGACTCTAAGACGAACACGGGATTAGTGAATGTGAAACCGTATGGTAACGAGTTTGAAATTACAAAAAAAGAATGAGTGGGTCACGTTCAAAAGCGATTGTGAACCCTTCTTCGCGAATGAAAGAAAAAAGTCCTGGAATCAGCAGCAAAAAACAAATTGAGGGCAAAGTTTATAGATATACTGAAGATTTACTATGGCTTAGCTATTTGCAGAAACTGTGCTTCCAAGGATGAAATGAAAAAAGCGATACGGGCAACATTTTACCATTACGGCTCAACAGCCTCAACAACATTTCTGTCCCGAAGGCCCCGAATCGTGGTGCCAGTTGCAACGAGCAAAGGCTAAAGGAGAACTGGAAAATGTTCGTCACAATTATTGAACATTGCCAAAAATGGTGTTAGATGTCATCAAACCAGTAAACGAAGACCTCAGCAATGAAAAATTGTTGGAAGGCTGTGTTGGTCGATATACCCAAAACTGCAACCAACTTATTTGGACAATAGCCCCACAAACGATGAACAGCGGGGCCAAAATCGTTAGCATTGCAGTATATCTTGCAACATGTACATTCAACAATGGTTTCACCTCATCGCTGGAAGTCATGAATGTGTTAAGAATATCGTTCGGATCGGGAGCGCACTTGTCCGCAGCGCAAGAAGACGAAACTTGCATAGCGAAAGCCGAACTGCAAGCGCAAGAACAGACGAAAGAAGGTTGAATACGGCGTCGGCAAGACAATTTAGAAGCCATGAATATTCCGTAAACAGTAAAAGACTTACACTATGGGCCTGGTATCGATGATTCCATGTTAGTTGACAAATTTAATGATTTATTCAGTCCTAAATTTTCAAACGCGTTTTTCTTAAAAACACGTTTTTCAAATCGGTACCCAAAATTTCTCGGAAACCAATTAACTGATTACCTTAATTCTTTTTGTGATTATTTTATTTAACATTATCTAGTACTTGTCATAGGATTTTTCTTTTTCGTTACTTAGTTTTTGTTTTATAGCCAAAATAATATCTAATTTTTGGTCAAAAAATCACTATTCATGTTCAAACGTCCGCCATTTTCTCATTAATCGATATTTTCAAAATCGGCTATGACACGAACTAGATTATAGTATCTAATTTAATAATTTTTTTCCATTTTTTTCTTCAGATAATTTTTGAACAAATGCCAGTGGGTACCGTTAACGCTGTTTTTTTTACAGCGCTCCAAGGATCATACAATATCCTTGCATATTTTTTATATTTTTAAATAAAAAAAAAATTAAGCATACTTTTGAATGTGTATACTTTTAGATAATTAAACTCCCAATCCGATATTTCAAATAGTTTTCCTTAAAAAAATGCACAAAAATGACCGTTTTATCCGGCTCCTAGGTGTATATCTCCCCTTAAGTCCATCATCAGCTTTGAAATCGTGAACACTAAAACTCGTTTTTTTCGACCTTAGAACTTAATTCGAACTTGAAACCCGTATTTTGAATCGTAGTAGCAAGTAAAAGGTTTTTAAACGTTGAAATAGTATTTGAAATAAATCGGTGAAGTGTAAAGAAATAGTATTTGGAATAAATTGGTGAAATGTACTCGTTATAGAGTTTTGTTTTTAAACGGAACTTAGCATAAATCGAATTGAAGATACGAAGCAAATTATTTTGGACATTTTTTGGCCCTTCGAACCGGATCGTGTCGCGATTCAATTTCGGTGAAAAAGTGATTTGTGAGACAATTGGCAAGGGTTTTCCTTAATTGAGTACTGAGTAAGTCCTTTCCTTTTTCCTTTTTTTATAACTATGCATACTTTTAATACAAAATAACTTTTGAAACGCATAACTGTAACACATTACTTGAAATTGATATTGTACTAATCCCATAATTTGAAATTTGATTAAAGATGAAAATAACATTCTAATTATTCATAAGAACA
>OX376372.1:107057024-107154524 GCA_947369275.1 Nemotelus nigrinus
TACACAGTGTTTGGTACTAAATGAACACTATTTTTAGGAGGCGTTTTTTGACATATTTTGAGTAAAAAATCGTTCTACAGGATGGTCCGGATTTCAAAACCTACGGAGTTACAGGGTGTTCAAAAAAACATGTTCGGACCGGTACCCTGACTCACTTGAATCGTTATATCTTGAAAACTAATTATCACAACTCAAAGTTTTATACCGCGTTTATTAGACAATTAAATTACCTTTTATTTAATGTATTTCACTTGATTGCAGTTGTATCGAGTTTTGAGATATTTGTTACCGACCTCCCCGGACGGTAATGCGACCCCTTCTCCTTCTACTGGGGAAAGGGGCGACAGCCACGGGTGGCTCGCTCACACCGAGAGGGGTGGATTCGGGCGCCACTCGTTTCAAACCCGCGCTGTCTACAAGCCCGTCTCCGCGAAACGAGAATTCGGGCGGGCAACACTTTCTCTTCCCACGAAATATTAGCAATTTTTTCCACGAAGTCCACGAATAGATACACCGACGCTTACACGAATTTACATACTTTATTTCTAGTAATAATTTCACTTTTGCAAACTACCACCTACGGCGCCGATCCCTAACGATACACAATCTGATGCTAGCAGCCCTAATTCATCTATCGTCGAATATCTTATCTTACGGCCGCTAGCCCAACTACAACCTTTCAATTGAACAAGATAACTTAACGTACCTTAACTAATATCTGCCGTCGCCTCATCCGAAGTCGCACACCACTTTGCAGACCGCCAGCTCGCCAATTGTCGATGCGCCGGAAATTTCTTCGTCCTCATCCACAATTCAAATTCGACAATCCAACGCTGCCGTTTCAAATATCTTGGCTAATATCTGCCGTCGCCTCAATCACAATCCGTGGTTCACGTGAAAGTAAAAGAGGTCGTTAATAATTCCACCCAAAACTTCGTCGCTTTTTGATTTCTTTCGACTTACGTCTACGCCTGCTGGTTTCCAAGAAAGAGCCTCTCCTCATATCACAGCTTCCACCTAGCCTCGGTGGACTATCTATTCCCCGCTTTAGCGGAATTCGTGGGAACCGCTTTTCCTCATCCTATCATGCATTCTTCATTTGGGGGCAATGCACTGTTGCACTTGGGTGCATCGAACGTAAGCTTTCGAATAGAATTTCGCACTCGGCGGTCCGAACGCAGCCTTCCGATTCCTTCCATTCGGCTGGAAATATCGGCGCTTCCAGCCGCCTGGCGGCGTCCCTATCGCTGATCGTCGTCGTAGTTTGACGTTTCGTTTGTTTACCTAAGTTCACATTTCTGAACTAAAGTGTTTTCTTCAAGCAATTGATTTTACTGTTTTCGGTGATGCTTAAAGCCGCGTGATGAGAATCCTTTCAATGAACGCATGGTCATCGCTCGATTGAAATGTCTATGCATTTTCGGTTCAAATTCCGATGGGAAGCTGTTCGAATCCGTACTATCATTAGACGTTAAAATTACAATGAAAACTGCTAAAACCAAAACAGCTATAATAAATATAGTGTAAACGTGCAAAGATGACGTCGAGGTTGGTTCGAATTCGCGCAAAACTTTCAATATGGGCTCGTGTTGCGGAAAAAGCAAAGATGCTTGCTGGAAATTCTGCAGAGCTTCGTGAAAATGTCCGTACGCTTTGAAAATTTCACCTAACGTGAAGTACTGTTGCCATGCACTCCGATCCGGTGGTTGCACTTCCAGAGACCTTCTAGTCAAATGTATAGCGTCATCCAAATATTGCAGATTAAATAATACTCGCGCCAAACTCAACAGCACATCAGCATTTGTCGGAGATATGGCTAAGGCACGTCGAAAGCATTCAATCGCTTGTCGAGCATCACCCCTTTATTCGCCAATAGTTGCCAATTTGGTTGAATAAATTTATAGATTTCGGCTTTTCTTTTCTAGCGCGTCGCAGGCGTTTTTCTAAAGCGGTCACGTCAAAACTCCGAAATGATTTTTCATCTTTGTTCTTAAGGAACGAGTATGCTGCCTCTGGTTCCGGAATAATTGGATGATTTGATCTTTGCGAAACTCCTATAAGATAATCGTAGTATGTATAATTCACAGGTAAGGGTCGTTTAGGTAAATTGCTCCTCTCGTGGCTGGTACGCTTCCGAGTCACGATGATTGCGGTCATGTGTCATTGTTTTGATTGTAAACTTCGGGGCTTGCTGGCGTGCGGCTGCATCGTCGAAAGGAGCGTTACTTAAGCTACCTATTCTTCTATTTTCCTATTATATTTTTTTTTTTCTTATCACACTAATATTTACTACTAATATGTACAAAGTCAATGCCTAAGCCGTCTCGCTGGTGTATCCATTGACCTGACGCGTAATATCACCCCCTTCCCCAGAGAATTTCGTAGGAATTCTCTTTAATATTACCGCGACTATTTCCCGATTCCCGGACGCCCCGTCGCGTCAACCCACGTTAAAGTTCGGTTACGCGTTGTTTTTTTTTTTCCTATGATAAATTTTGGGAATGTTAATAATAAAGTAACTCCGCGTTTTACCTGCGATCGGAATCCCCAATTTTGTTTAGTATAATCTATTACAACATGTTATCACTCACACTCATGCCATTTCCTGTACTAACTCCCTGGTGATCATTTTAGCATCACAATTATTGCCCCGTGGAATGCCTAAGCGATAGCAAGGACCCAATCGTGAGATGAGTTAAGGAGGAAAAAAAAAGAATAGAAGGAAGAAGGAAAAAAATAAAATAAACAACAACAACTCGGTCTATGGAGGGATCCACTTGCCACCAACACCGCTGCTTAGGTAATACTTTTGCTATTTTACTAACCCTACCTCTAAATACTATATATTTTTTTTTTCATTATACTAAAACTACCCACCACCAATCGCTTCGACTTATCGTACCCACCACCACCTACTTAATTACATTCTAATCTTCCTAATCTGAGTTCTGAGAATATTCCTCCATAATACTTCAGCCCACCACCGTATTATGATCTAATAATCTTCGTGACCTAGTGTTACTATGATTAATTTTATATTTCTATCTTCTTCTCAGCCATACTGTCTGATTTGCCTCCCCTATGTCTAAGAATCACACGTTCATCCTATATTTTAATCCACCTAATCGATAAACTTTTTCAAATCTTTCACGTGCCAAACTCCCGCTTCCTTGCCCTCACCATCCACCAAGAGATAAGTCCACCCTGATACCCGAGATTTTATCCAAAACGGACCAAGATATTCCGGCGCGAGCTTTGCGGAGTAAAACCGGGTTGCGTCTGAAATGGAATAGTTTTTCCGCCAAACCGAATCTCCTATTTCGAACACCACGTTCCGTTTTCTCAAATTGTACCCCTGCTCCCTATGACGAGCCGCGCGTTTCATTCGTTCCACCACTTCCCCTCGTAACTTGAAGAGTTGGTCAGCCCTGACTTCCGGTCCTGGGATAATTTGGTCAACCTCTGGAGGCTCCTTCGCCTCGTGGAACGTCACCATCTCTCGTCCGAAATTAAAAAAATAGGGTGTGACCTTAGTCACCTCATGCTTATAGGTCCGAAGTGCGCAGGCTATCTTTGCGAGATTCCGATCCCAATCGCGATGGTTCTCGGTCACGTAAGAACGCAACATCCGCTTAAGGTCCTGATTCCTCCTCTCAGCCGGGTTGGCTTGCGGATGGTATAATGCTGTGTGCTTGATTTCGGTTCCATAACTTTCCGCCAGCCGGCGCATCAAAGTTCCCCGAAACTGGACCCCATTATCGCACACTAGCCATTTAGGTGCCCCAAAAAGCAGATACACCTGTTCCTCCAATACACGACAAACAGCCGCCGCTGTTGCCTGTCGCAAGGGAAATAAGAGCGTGAACTTACTCACATAATCCACCACGGTGAGGATTTGAGTATAGCCATTCTTCGATCGTGGGAAAGGTTCTACCAAGTCGACACAGACCATTTCCCATGGGTGCTTAGGTGACCCACTCCGTGAAACCATGAACCCTGCCGGTGCCTTTCTCTCAACCTTATTGGCCTGGCAGATCCTACATTTCTTTACGTAAGCATTCACGTCCGCTGGCATCTTAGGCCAATAATAATTAGTCGCCACGCGACTTATCGTGCGGCTAACTCCCATATGGCCCGCCGTAGGTTCATCATGACATCGTTGGAGGATTTCCGCTCTACCTTCCTTGGACACGACCCTCTTCCACGACTCCTTTCCCTCCAGTGCAGGATAACGCCCGGGCACATGTTTCCACAGTTGGTCATCCTTCACCCGCCAATCCGCATAGCGCTCGGGAGTCTCTTCCACCTTCTTCTTCATCTTGTCGTACCAACGGTCTCCAGGAGTCTCTAATATTGCGAGTTCTTCCCTGGGCAACATTCGTGAAAGAGCATCGGGTACGAGATGTTCCTTTCCTCTTCGGTTTACAATTTCGAAGGGAAACTGTTGTAACCTGATTGCCCACCTGGCCAATCGTCCTGTCGGGTCTTTTAAATTGCTCAGCCAGACCAAGGAGTAATGATCCGTGATGACGGTGAATTTAGCTCCCTCTATATATGGCCGCAGCTTCTCTACCGCCCACAGCACTGCGAGGCATTCTTTCTCCGTGGCTGAGTACTTCTTTTCTGCTTTCGACAAGGATCGGCTCAGGTAACATACCACCTTTTCCCCGTCGGCGTGCCTTTGTGTGAGCACCGCTCCCAAGCCCAAGTCTGACGCATCTGTTTGAACGTAGAATGGTAGATCATAATCCGGACAGGTTAGTATTGGTGCCGTGGACAATATCACCTTCGCCTGTGTAAACGCTGCTTCGCAGTCCTGGGTCCATGCAAACTTTTGGTTCTTTTTGAGTAGGTTTGTCAATGGTGCCGCCATCGTAGCAAAGTCAGGTATAAATCTCCTATACCACGAGACCATCCCTAGGAACTGCCTCACCCCCTTCACATTCCTAGGCGAAGGGATTTCCAATAAAGACTTCACCTTGTCCGGGTCTACATTCAAACCTTTCTCGTCGACGACATACCCGAGGTACTTAAGGCGACAGCGACAAAATTCACACTTGTCGCGAAAAACTCTCAAACCGGCTTGTCTGAGACGACCAAAAACCACTCTCAAGATTTCCAGATGCTTGCTGAACTCTTGTGTCACCACTATTATGTCGTCCAAGTAGGTAAACACATAGGGTTCGAGATCTGGGCCGAGGACCTGGTCGATTAAGCGCTGCCAAGTCGCGGGTGCGTTTTGCAATCCGAAAGGCATACGCTGGAATTGAAATAAACCGCGATGCGGTACCGTGAATGCAGTGAACTTACGTGATTGTTCCGCCATAGGAACTTGCCAGTAGGCAGACTTCACATCCAATGATGACAGGTATTTGGCGTCACGAAGTTTATCCAACGTCGCCGACACATATGGCAGCGGGTACGCGTCATGCTCGGTAACCTTATTCAGTTTCCTGTAATCTACGCAAAAACGGTACGTATCATCCTTTTTCTTTACCAGCAATATCGGCGACGCCCAGGGGCTCGATGATGGCTCAATTATCCCTTGTTCCATCATCTCGTTCAGCTCTCGATCGATGTGCTTTTGTACCGCCGGTGACACAGGATAGTACCTTTGCTTAATCGGTACGGAGTTAGTCTTAATGACGTGTTCCACAAGGGTGGTGCATCCGATACCTTCCCCCATGCGATGAAACTCCTCCTCTAACAACCGGCTGAGTGCGGCTTCCTCCACCTGTGTCAAACGACTTCGCGACTTTAATTGCTCTCCTGCCTCCCCTTCCAATGCATCCAGAAAACTCCAACTTTCCTCGCTCAGTGCTAGAACCACCCCGAATTGCCTAATGAAATCTACTCCTAGTATGAGAGCGTGCGGGAGCGACGGAACCACCAACACTTCCAACCATTCTGTTTTGTTTTCCAGTTTCACTGGAATAGTGACCATGCCCACGATGGCGCAACCCTGACTGTTAGCCAATCTGATGCTTTTCTGGTTGGAACTCAGTAGCTCTACTCCTAGCCCCTCGAGTATCTTCCACCCTTCTCCACCTACTACCGTGTGAGTAGCGCCTGAGTCCAAAAGGCCCATAAACTTCCGCCCAAATACATCCACCTCTAAGTGTGGACGGTTGTCTCCGGTCCTCTTTGCTACCAGAAAATCCAATTGTGTGGTCGTCGCGGCTCCTACTATATTCCCCTTTGTGCCCAGGTGACCGCCTACTGGGCACAACTTCCGTTTCCCGGTTGCTGTCTCGATCGACTTGCTGGAGGATTACTTGTCCCGCCCGCATTCCTTCTTTCACCGCTCCGACATCCGCTCCGACCCTACTCTGCCGCATCCAAAACACTTTCTAGGATCGTGACAGTCCCGAGACGTATGGCCTGGTCGACGACAGTTCCAGCAGATAAGATGCTGACGTGCATCTGGTACTGCTGCTGCGGCTACATCAACCGTCTCCAGGTAAGCGAGATCCGGTTCCAACAGCCTAGGCGTCCTTCTTGGAGGCGGAGGAGCAAAGGATTCCACAGAGGTCCTCGTTGCCTCGAGCGATCGTCCCAGCCTTACCAATTCTCCAATTGACTCTATCTTTATCAGAGCTAATTGTGTCTGATAGAACGGCGCGATGTTCTTTCATCACGGCCACGTACACGCCTATAGTCTCCCCGTTTCCTTGAGTCCTACGTCTTATCTCCTCTAATAGGCGATCATCATAGTCCGCGGGGAGGAATTCCTCTCGCAGTTCCTTCACCAATTCCTCCCAACTCCGGCAGATCGCTCGATTCGCACGGAACCAAATCAAGGCCTTACCTTCAAAAAGGTCCACCGCAGACTTAAAGAGTTGAGCCTTCGATAAACCTTTAGCCTCCCGAAGCTCCTCCACCCGTTCCAAAAACGCACTTACCGAGTTCGGAGATTCTCCATTGAATCGTACCCCCCATTTGTGCAGCTCTACTGGCTTCGACTGAAAAGTCGGCGTACTCGGAACTGGTGAGCTCGGAGTATTCAGAGACCAATCCTCGCCCGTCTCCTCTGTCAATTCCCCACCAGCCTTGTATAATAAATCCCCCATTGCTATTAGAAGCTCGCCCTTGGTCTTCCTCAGGAAGTCTAGCTCCTCCGCAGTTACTCCCCGCATGTACCCAAGTCTTCGTAACGCATAGCATATTTTGCCTTTCACCTTGAGAAATTCCCCGGAGTTAAAGTCCCCAACAAAAGAGTCTATAAGCACTCCAATCTCTGCTAGTTTTGCACCCAGTGCCTCTTTATCCTCAGCAAATGTGAAAGGATACGTATCCAATGCGAACGAATCCCCCAGAGCAGCCTCGCTTCTCAACGCCCCCCTCAACTGCTTTCTCATCGACTCAACGGTGTCTGCCGCCAGACCTCGAATGACGAGTTCATAGGTCAGCTCGTCCTTACTGAGCCGGTCCACCGAAATTTTCCTCACGGCCCCAACACCAGACATTTTAACACCCCAAATTGTTCTGCTCCCACCCAAGAACTATATTTTCTCTTCACTACCTTATTAACCTTTATAAATAACCAACTATATATATAAAGCCAACAATGTAAGTATATTTTCAACGTAACTTTCCACTATTTTCACTGACCAGCTTATCACCATTCGGCGCTTGCGATTTTCTCTCGCGTCCGCCTAGTCAATGAGAAACTATTTGTTAACACACACCTCAAACACTTCCACTCACACTTTCTATTATTACTAATGTTCGAAGAACATTAGTATTAAAATCGATTCGGCCAAAAATTCATATTTCTTTATATATATATATATATATGTACAAAAAATTTCAGTGAGATAATCTCGGGAACGCGCCATTCGATTGAGCTGAAACTTTCAGGATACATTGGTGTATATGCAGAATAGGTCCAGGTCTCTTTAAATGTCAGTTATTGTAAACCTTTTCGCGCCGGCGGGCATTTAAGTGATATTTTTAATATACCTATTATTTCGTGCACAAATGATTTTCGCAAAAATAAAGTTAATAAAATAAATTTCTAACGTGTTTTACATATGAATCGGATAATGCTTTGGAATATTTTAACCCTATGTGTGCGCTGGGTGCCTAAAAAGAGGACGGGAAAATTTGAAAATTTTTAAATTTCGATAACTTTTGACAGAGCTATTCAATCATTACCAAATTTTCAGGACATATTGATATTATTTAGTTGTAGATTAATGTGGCTTTTAATGAGCGTGCTGGCAACCCTGTAGCTAGGGCAGGCACTGAAAGTGAAAACCTCCAAATCATCGTCTCTCTTGAAAAAATGCAGTTTCTTCAAAAATAAGCCTTTCATATGTAAATCTTGTGCTTTGTTTACATAACCAAAAAAAAAAAAAAGATATGGTATAACGGGCACGCCTGGCAACCCTTGCCCAATTTACCTATATTTTTAGCATCAAAAACTTCTGTTCACGGAAACTCACGATCCGATGGGCAGAATTATTTGAAATTCACAGCATGTATTGACCTTAAATAGGACCAGGTCTGATAGAAGTGATTTTGAAATGCGGGCAATTCTGTGCCAGTGGTGCCATCTTGAAAAACCACTAAAAAAGATAACTGTTTTTAGCCCTATAAATTCTGATTGAATCGTTCGATTTTGACGAAACTTACACAATTGCTGGACCTTACTTTAAGCCACGTTTGGTAGAAATTTGGTCGAAAAATTCGATTGGAGCTGCCAGCTATGATAATTTTGGTGTCTTCATTTTGAAAAAAAAAATTTGGAAGTAAAAACATTCAAACCATCGAATATTCAAAAAAATGTCCGTTTCTTACAATAAAACCAATCTGTATATAAATCTTATGTTTTATCTACACGTTCAAAATAAAACTTTGGAAATTTCATGTCGGACAAGAACGGTAACCCTCTCCCAGTTAACCTATATTTTTAGCATCAAAAACTTCTGTTCACGGAAACTCACGAACCAATAATCAGATACAGCTAAAATTTACAGAATGCATTGGACTTAAGTAAGACCAGATTTGATAGAAGCGATTTTGAATTGTGGGCAACTCTGTGCCAGTGGTGCCATCTTGAAAAATTACAAAGAAAAAAAACTGCTTTTTGCCCTATGAAATGTGAATAAGTTACCAGATTTTCATGAAATTGACACAGAAGCTAAACCTAACTCTAATCTCTGTTTGGTGGAAATTTGGTTGAAAAATTTGATTGGTGCTACCTGCTATGGTAATTTTTGTGTCTTTGGTTTTGAAAATTCGCTCAGGAAAATAAAACTTTTTGTACTATAACTTCCAGTGCAGTCATGAAATCAATACGAATTTCATACAATTAATGAAACCTGTCATAAACATTATTCAGGCCAAATTTGGTTGAAAAAACACGATAGGGTTGCCAGCTATTGTTGGTTTTGTGTTTAATTGCAATATCTTTATTAAGCGGTTTTATCGTAGAATTTTCAAATGGTAATGATATTGTAGTGACAATAAACAGCAAATATTAAGCTTTCGATCATTTGAAAAAACTCGCTGCAGGTAACCCTAAATTTCTTTATACTCCTATAACTTCGAATGTAATTAAACAACGTGAAGCAGATTTGATATATTCTTGGATTTGATACTGGCGAAAGGTTGCCAGCACGAGTCGGTTGTGCTACTTTTGTATCAATAAATGCTTACAGTTAGTATACATACCGGAAACATTTACAATGAAAATAAATAACCGATGTTACAATTCGCAAAGTTCTGCAAATTTTTCGGATCGCAGCCCCAAACACCAACTTCAGTTACAGTGCTGCAGGCACTGAGCATTTTCTTCATTGATGTTATATGAGATGCTGCTTTCAAAATTATGTGAAATAAGCAACTGATAACGAATATAATTAACCCGTGTTTTGCTCTCATAAACGTTGAAATTCATGCCAGTGGTAATATCTGAAACCTTGCACCATATGAGTTATAATGCATTCTTAAGACGAAAGTAAAACGTGGCATTTGAAACAGTTTGGCCGTAATAAGCAGCACATGTGGTGGAATATGCACTCAAAACCTGCACGATTCTTCTACTGTTCTTCGAACATTAGTGTTTCTAGCGGTTCAGGTGCGCTAGAGTTTTTTTCTATTTCCTCTCGCAGGTACAACCCGGATAATTTTCCACCATCCAAATTTATATAAATAGTTCCCTAAATTTATATGTAAATCCAACAAAATGTATATGTAATTCAAATATTTATATCAATATATGTATAAAAATATGCCATATATATACGTTATACATACATATATGCAAATCAAATATAAAAATAAAATCAAATACGCCGCTTCTAAATAATCAATTAAATGTTTAAATACGCCGCTTCTAAATAATTTTGCGTTCGACGAACCGTAGATATGCTATATTCAATAAGATATGCTATAAAAAGTGCGTTATATATATATATAACTTATATGCAAATCAAATGTTTAAATACTCCGCTTTAACTAACTTTACCTTCGACAAATTATAATATCACGTTTTCAACCCGCAATTTTATCGAATTTAATAATTTCACTAATCGATTTCGAATTCAAGTTAACTTTTCAATTTTCAACCCTTAGCACGTTGGGCGCCAATTTGTTACCGACCTCCCCGGACGGTAATGCGACCCCTTCTCCTTCTACTGGGGAAAGGGGCGACAGCCACGGGTGGCTCGCTCACACCGAGAGGGGTGGATTCGGGCGCCACTCGTTTCAAACCCGCGCTGTCTACAAGCCCGTCTCCGCGAAACGAGAATTCGGGCGGGCAACACTTTCTCTTCCCACGAAATATTAGCAATTTTTTCCACGAAGTCCACGAATAGATACACCGACGCTTACATGAATTTACATACTTTATTTCTAGTAATAATTTCACTTTTGCAAACTACCACCTACGGTGCCGATCCCTAACGATACACAATCTGATGCTAGCAGCCCTAATTCACCTATCGTCGAATATCTAATCTTACGGCCGCTAGCCCAACTACAACCTTTCAATTGAACAAGATAACTTAACGTACCTTAACTAATATCTGCCGTCGCCTCATCCGAAGTCGCACACCACTTTGCAGACCGCCAGCTCGCCAATTGTCGATGCGCCGGAAATTTCTTCGTCCTCATCCACAATTCAAATTCGACAATCCAACGCTGCCGTTTCAAATATCTTGGCTAATATCTGCCGTCGCCTCAATCACAATCCGTGGTTCACGTGAAAGTAAAAGAGGTCGTTAATAATTCCACCCAAAACTTCGTCGCTTTTTGATTTCTTTCGACTTACGTCTACGCCTGCTGGTTTCCAAAAAAGAGCCTCTCCTCATATCACAGCTTCCACCTAGCCTCGGTGGACTATCTATTTCCCGCTTTAGCGGAATTCGTGGGAACCGCTTTTCCTCATCCTATCATGCATTCTTCATTTGGGGGCAATGCACTGTTGCACTTGGGTGCATCGAACGTAAGCTTTCGAATAGAATTTCGCACTCGGCGGTCCGAACGCAGCCTTCCGATTCCTTCCATTCGGCTGGAAATATCGGCGCTTCCAGCCGCCTGGCGGCGTCCCTATCGCTGATCGTCGTCGTAGTTTGACGTTTCGTTTGTTTACCTAAGTTCACATTTCTGAACTAAAGTGTTTTCTTCAAGCAATTGATTTTAGTGTTTTCGGTGATGCTTAAAGCCGCGTGATGAGAATCCTTTCAATGAACGCATGGTCATCGCTCGATTGAAATGTCTATGCATTTTCGGTTCAAATTCCGATGGGAAGCTGTTCGAATCCGTACTATCATTAGACGTTAAAATTACAATGAAAACTGCTAAAACCAAAACAGCTATAATAAATATAGTGTAAACGTGCAAAGATGACGTCGAGGTTGGTTCGAATTCGCGCAAAACTTTCAATATGGGCTCGTGTTGCGGAAAAAGCAAAGATGCTTGCTGGAAATTCTGCAGAGCTTCGTGAAAATGTCCGTACGCTTTGAAAATTTCACCTAACGTGAAGTACTGTTGCCATGCACTCCGATCCGGTGGTTGCACTTCCAGAGACCTTCTTGTCAAATGTATAGCGTCATCCAAATATTGCAGATTAAATAATACTCGCGCCAAACTCAACAGCACATCAGCATTTGTCGGAGATATGGCTAAGGCACGTCGAAAGCATTCAATCGCTTGTCGAGCATCACCCCTTTATTCGCCAATAGTTGCCAATTTGGTTGAATAAATTTATAGATTTCGGCTTTTCTTTTCTAGCGCGTCGCAGGCGTTTTTCTAAAGCGGTCACGTCAAAACTCCGAAATGATTTTTCATCTTTGTTCTTAAGGAACGAGTATGCTGCCTCTGGTTCCGGAATAATTGGATGATTTGATCTTTGCGAAACTCCTATAAGATAATCGTAGTATGTATAATTCACAGGTAAGGGTCGTTTAGGTAAATTGCTCCTCTCGTGGCTGGTACGCTTCCGAGTCACGATGATTGCGGTCATGTGTCATTGTTTTGATTGTAAACTTCGGGGCTTGCTGGCGTGCGGCTGCATCGTCGAAAGGAGCGTTACTTAAGCTACCTATTCTTCTATTTTCCTATTATATTTTTACTAATGTTCGAAGAACATTAGTATTAAAATCGATTCGGCCAAAAATTCATATTTCTTTATATATATATATATATATGTACAAAAAATTTCAGTGAGATAATCTCGGGAACGCGCCATTCGATTGAGCTGAAACTTTCAGGATACATTGGTGTATATGCAGAATAGGTCCAGGTCTCTTTAAATGTCAGTTATTGTAAACCTTTTCGCGCCGGCGGGCATTTAAGTGATATTTTTAATATACCTATTATTTCGTGCACAAATGATTTTCGCAAAAATAAAGTTAATAAAATAAATTTCTAACGTGTTTTACATATGAATCGGATAATGCTTTGGAATATTTTAACCCTATGTGTGCGCTGGGTGCCTAAAAAGAGGACGGGAAAATTTGAAAATTTTTAAATTTCGATAACTTTTGACAGAGCTATTCAATCATTACCAAATTTTCAGGACATATTGATATTATTTAGTTGTAGATTAATGTGGCTTTTAATGAGCGTGCTGGCAACCCTGTAGCTAGGGCAGGCACTGAAAGTGAAAACCTCCAAATCATCGTCTCTCTTGAAAAAATGCAGTTTCTTCAAAAATAAGCCTTTCATATGTAAATCTTGTGCTTTGTTTACATAACCAAAAAAAAAAAAAAGATATGGTATAACGGGCACGCCTGGCAACCCTTGCCCAATTTACCTATATTTTTAGCATCAAAAACTTCTGTTCACGGAAACTCACGATCCGATGGGCAGAATTATTTGAAATTCACAGCATGTATTGACCTTAAATAGGACCAGGTCTGATAGAAGTGATTTTGAAATGCGGGCAATTCTGTGCCAGTGGTGCCATCTTGAAAAACCACTAAAAAAGATAACTGTTTTTAGCCCTATAAATTCTGATTGAATCGTTCGATTTTGACGAAACTTACACAATTGCTGGACCTTACTTTAAGCCACGTTTGGTAGAAATTTGGTCGAAAAATTCGATTGGAGCTGCCAGCTATGATAATTTTGGTGTCTTCATTTTGAAAAAAAAAATTTGGAAGTAAAAACATTCAAACCATCGAATATTCAAAAAAATGTCCGTTTCTTACAATAAAACCAATCTGTATATAAATCTTATGTTTTATCTACACGTTCAAAATAAAACTTTGGAAATTTCATGTCGGACAAGAACGGTAACCCTCTCCCAGTTAACCTATATTTTTAGCATCAAAAACTTCTGTTCACGGAAACTCACGAACCAATAATCAGATACAGCTAAAATTTACAGAATGCATTGGACTTAAGTAAGACCAGATTTGATAGAAGCGATTTTGAATTGTGGGCAACTCTGTGCCAGTGGTGCCATCTTGAAAAATTACAAAGAAAAAAAACTGCTTTTTGCCCTATGAAATGTGAATAAGTTACCAGATTTTCATGAAATTGACACAGAAGCTAAACCTAACTCTAATCTCTGTTTGGTGGAAATTTGGTTGAAAAATTTGATTGGTGCTACCTGCTATGGTAATTTTTGTGTCTTTGGTTTTGAAAATTCGCTCAGGAAAATAAAACTTTTTGTACTATAACTTCCAGTGCAGTCATGAAATCAATACGAATTTCATACAATTAATGAAACCTGTCATAAACATTATTCAGGCCAAATTTGGTTGAAAAAACACGATAGGGTTGCCAGCTATTGTTGGTTTTGTGTTTAATTGCAATATCTTTATTAAGCGGTTTTATCGTAGAATTTTCAAATGGTAATGATATTGTAGTGACAATAAACAGCAAATATTAAGCTTTCGATCATTTGAAAAAACTCGCTGCAGGTAACCCTAAATTTCTTTATACTCCTATAACTTCGAATGTAATTAAACAACGTGAAGCAGATTTGATATATTCTTGGATTTGATACTGGCGAAAGGTTGCCAGCACGAGTCGGTTGTGCTACTTTTGTATCAATAAATGCTTACAGTTAGTATACATACCGGAAACATTTACAATGAAAATAAATAACCGATGTTACAATTCGCAAAGTTCTGCAAATTTTTCGGATCGCAGCCCCAAACACCAACTTCAGTTACAGTGCTGCAGGCACTGAGCATTTTCTTCATTGATGTTATATGAGATGCTGCTTTCAAAATTATGTGAAATAAGCAACTGATAACGAATATAATTAACCCGTGTTTTGCTCTCATAAACGTTGAAATTCATGCCAGTGGTAATATCTGAAACCTTGCACCATATGAGTTATAATGCATTCTTAAGACGAAAGTAAAACGTGGCATTTGAAACAGTTTGGCCGTAATAAGCAGCACATGTGGTGGAATATGCACTCAAAACCTGCACGATTCTTCTACTGTTCTTCGAACATTAGTGTTTCTAGCGGTTCAGGTGCGCTAGAGTTTTTTTTTTTCTTATCACACTAATATTTACTACTAATATGTACAAAGTCAATGCCTCAGCCGTCTCGCTGGTGTATCCATTGACCTGACGCGTAATATCACCCCCTTCCCCAGAGAATTTCGTAGGAATTCTCTTTAATATTACCGCGACTATTTCCCGATTCCCGGACGCCCCGTCGCGTCAACCCACGTTAAAGTTCGGTTACGCGTTGTTTTTTTTTTCCTATGATAAATTTTGGGAATGTTAATAATAAAGTAACTCCGCGTTTTACCTGCGATCGGAATCCCCAATTTTGTTTAGTATAATCTATTACAACATGTTATCACTCACACTCATGCCATTTCCTGTACTAACTCCCTGGTGATCATTTTAGCATCACAATTATTGCCCCGTGGAATGCCTAAGCGATAGCAAGGACCCAATCGTGAGATGAGTTAAGGAGGAAAAAAAAAGAATAGAAGGAAGAAGGAAAAAAATAAAATAAACAACAACAACTCGGTCTATGGAGGGATCCACTTGCCACCAACACCGCTGCTTAGGTAATACTTTTGCTATTTTACTAACCCTACCTCTAAATACTATATATTTTTTTTTTTCATTATACTAAAACTACCCACCACCAATCGCTTCGACTTATCGTACCCACCACCACCTACTTAATTACATTCTAATCTTCCTAATCTGAGTTCTGAGAATATTCCTCCATAATACTTCAGCCCACCACCGTATTATGATCTAATAATCTTCGTGACCTAGTGTTACTATGATTAATTTTATATTTCTATCTTCTTCTCAGCCATACTGTCTGATTTGCCTCCCCTATGTCTAAGAATCACACGTTCATCCTATATTTTAATCCACCTAATCGATAAACTTTTTCAAATATTTCACGTGCCAAACTCCCGCTTCCTTGCCCTCACCATCCACCAAGAGATAAGTCCACCCTGATACCCGAGATTTTATCCAAAACGGACCAAGATATTCCGGCGCGAGCTTTGCGGAGTAAAACCGGGTTGCGTCTGAAATGGAATAGTTTTTCCGCCAAACCGAATCTCCTATTTCGAACACCACGTTCCGTTTTCTCAAATTGTACCCCTGCTCCCTATGACGAGCCGCGCGTTTCATTCGTTCCACCACTTCCCCTCGTAACTTGAAGAGTTGGTCAGCCCTGACTTCCGGTCCTGGGATAATTTGGTCAACCTCTGGAGGCTCCTTCGCCTCGTGGAACGTCACCATCTCTCGTCCGAAATTAAAAAAATAGGGTGTGACCTTAGTCACCTCATGCTTATAGGTCCGAAGTGCGCAGGCTATCTTTGCGAGATTCCGATCCCAATCGCGATGGTTCTCGGTCACGTAAGAACGCAACATCCGCTTAAGGTCCTGATTCCTCCTCTCAGCCGGGTTGGCTTGCGGATGGTATAATGCTGTGTGCTTGATTTCGGTTCCATAACTTTCCGCCAGCCGGCGCATCAAAGTTCCCCGAAACTGGACCCCATTATCGCACACTAGCCATTTAGGTGCCCCAAAAAGCAGATACACCTGTTCCTCCAATACACGACAAACAGCCGCCGCTGTTGCCTGTCGCAAGGGAAATAAGAGCGTGAACTTACTCACATAATCCACCACGGTGAGGATTTGAGTATAGCCATTCTTCGATCGTGGGAAAGGTTCTACCAAGTCGACACAGACCATTTCCCATGGGTGCTTAGGCGACCCACTCCGTGAAACCATGAACCCTGCCGGTGCCTTTCTCTCAACCTTATTGGCCTGGCAGATCCTACATTTCTTTACGTAAGCATTCACGTCCGCTGGCATCTTAGGCCAATAATAATTAGTCGCCACGCGACTTATCGTGCGGCTAACTCCCATATGGCCCGCCGTAGGTTCATCATGACATCGTTGGAGGATTTCCGCTCTACCTTCCTTGGACACGACCCTCTTCCACGACTCCTTTCCCTCCAGTGCAGGATAACGCCCGGGCACATGTTTCCACAGTTGGTCATCCTTCACCCGCCAATCCGCATAGCGCTCGGGAGTCTCTTCCACCTTCTTCTTCATCTTGTCGTACCAACGGTCTCCAGGAGTCTCTAATATTGCGAGTTCTTCCCTGGGCAACATTCGTGAAAGAGCATCGGGTACGAGATGTTCCTTTCCTCTTCGGTTTACAATTTCGAAGGGAAACTGTTGTAACCTGATTGCCCACCTGGCCAATCGTCCTGTCGGGTCTTTTAAATTGCTCAGCCAGACCAAGGAGTAATGATCCGTGATGACGGTGAATTTAGCTCCCTCTATATATGGCCGCAGCTTCTCTACCGCCCACAGCACTGCGAGGCATTCTTTCTCCGTGGCTGAGTACTTCTTTTCTGCTTTCGACAAGGATCGGCTCAGGTAACATACCACCTTTTCCCCGTCGGCGTGCCTTTGTGTGAGCACCGCTCCCAAGCCCTGACGCATCTGTTTGAACGTAGAATGGTAGATCATAATCCGGACAGGTTAGTATTGGTGCCGTGGACAATTTCACCTTCGCCTGTGTAAACGCTGCTTCGCAGTCCTGGGTCCATGCAAACTTTTGGTTCTTTTTGAGTAGGTTTATCAATGGTGCCGCCATCGTAGCAAAGTCAGGTATAAATCTCCTATACCACGAGACCATCCCTAGGAACTGCCTCACCCCCTTCACATTCCTAGGCGAAGGGATTTCCAATAAAGACTTCACCTTGTCCGGGTCTACATTCAAACCTTTCTCGTCGACGACATACCCGAGGTACTTAAGGCGACAGCGACAAAATTCACACTTGTCGCGAGAAACTCTCAAACCGGCTTGTCTGAGACGACCAAAAACCACTCTCAAGATTTCCAGATGCTTGCTGAACTCTTGTGTCACCACTATTATTTATTTATTTATTTATTTATTTATTTATTTAGTGTCTTAATCCACAGAACAAATCCAATTATTGATTAGACAAGAAGAAAAAAAATAAAAATAAATACAAGTATATGAAAAAAATAAAAAATTAATACAAGTACATAAAATATGTAAGAAAAAGAAAATAATATGAAAACCAAGAAAATCAATAAGAAAATAACATGAAAACCAAGAAAATTAATAAATTCAGAATGGAATAACAATACAAAAAAGAATAAAAAGCAAATCGATCGGAATAGAAACAAACAAAATGAGTAAATTAGGATATATTACGATTATAAGAGATAACGTTATTTTTTAAAGTATTTTTAAACACAGATAACGTTTGAGGCAGAGGACCAAGGTTAAGGCTATTGTGCTGACGAGGCAAACGCAAGAGGGGGGAAAAGAAATAGGTGTCCGTACGGGCAAATGCAACATTAAAGGCAAATAATGTTCTATTGAGACGGCCCAGTTCCCTAACTGAAAGTTGAATGCTGGGGTCAACCAATATACTGCCTTTAAAAAGTTTAAAAAGGAGGCACTCGTCGAGGAACACTCTGCGTGACTCAAGGGAAGGAATTTGAAGGATGGAGAGGCGCATACTGTAATCACAATACGGAATACTGTACTTATAGAACAACGAGCGGGTGAATCGGCGTTGCACGGATTCAACCGCATCGATCAAGTATCCATAATGTGGACACCAAATTTGGCAACAGTATTCAAGAACAATACGGACAAAAGAAAAAAACAGATTAAGAGAAGTGGAAAGATTAACAAAACGTTTAGAGGATCTGATGATGAAGCCGGAAAGACGAGAAGCCCTGGCAGTGACGTGAAGAATATGCAAGTCGAACTTTAATTTGCAGTCAAAAATCACGCCAAGGTCTTTGATATTAGAAACAGCATTGAGAGGAGAGCCAAGGACACAATAGGAGAAGAGCAAAGGAGATATTTTATGGGTGAAAGACATTTGATGACACTTCGCAACATTCAAAGTGAGGGAATTAGCAGTGCACCAGTTAGCCAAAGTATCCAAATCGCACTGCAATATGGTGCAGTCACTAGCGGATTCAATCACTCTGAAAATTTTGAGATCATCAGCGTACAAAAGGCAGGGTGAATTAAAGAGGGAAGGAAGATCATTAATAAACAAAAGGAACAATAAAGGGCCAAGAATGGATCCTTGCGGAACTCCTGAGGTAGGAAAAAAAGGTGTAGAAGAACAAGAGTTAACAGTAACGATACAAGAGCGATCACAAACGTAGGAAGAGAACCAACAAAAAAGGGCACCAGAGATACCAAACCCAGCTAGCTTTGATAGAAGAACAGCATGGTTCACAGAATCGAAGGCCTTGGCAAAGTCAGTATAGATGACATCTACCTGCTTTTGCTGGTCGATTGCGGAAGCAACGGTGTTTGACAAAGTCAATAAGTTTGTTATCGTTGATTTACCTTTGATGAATCCATGCTGTTCCCTGGCCAGCAAGGGCTGGACGAAAGGGTACACTCTATTGTAAACGACTCTTTCGAGAAGCTTACTAAAACAAGGTAAAAGGGATATGGGACGGTAATTAGAGATGGAAGAAATATCACCAGCTTTCAGGATGGGAAATATGTTGGTGGATTTCCAAAGGAAAGGGAAAGTTCCAGTTGAAATGCTGAGGTTAAAAATTATTGACAGAGGAACACACAAGGAAGATGAAAGGGATTTGGTGAAAAAATTTGGAATGCCGTCAGCACCGAAGCTAGTGCTTGCATCAAGAGATAACATTAGCAATTCTACTTCTAATGGATTAGTAAAAAAAGCGGAAAGGGTACAATCAGGAACTGGAAAAAAGGTTGAAGGCGAAGAGCTATTATGATGGGAGGTAAAGGAAGAAAAAAATTGAGCAAAAAGCTCACAAGTATCTTGAGGTGAGGACGCAGACTTATCATGCAGATACATAGTAGAAGGAATGCCAGAGGAAGTTTTAAGGGATTTAATATAGGACCAGAAAGGTTTAGGATTGTCAGAGGTAATAGAAGTTTCGACATGGTCTAAATAAGCACGCATAGCATCGTTGGCTGCTCTTTTAGCAGCAGCACGTAATCTTTTAAAATTCAAAAGGTCATCAAGTGAGCCAGACCTTTTGTATTTGCTACGCGCTGCATCTTTCGCTCTAAGAGCAATCGCGACATCAACGGTGAACCACGGAGGGTCGGAACTTCTTTTACAGCGAAAGGAAGGAGTATAACAGGAAATTAAGTTAGACAAGAAGGAATAAAATTTGCAGATAGCATCATCCACACTTAGCCCTCTGAAGAAATTATACCAGTTAGTACAATTTATTTCATTGGACAAAGCAGAATAGTTTGCTTTTTTAAAATTGAAACGAAGTCTAGAGGCATGCTTGTCTTTAGACGAACGGTTTATAGTTAACTCTATACAAAGAGGAGGGTGATGAGGATCAGGGCGCACATACGGAGATAGAGAAGGACTCAGGCAGAGTGAAGAAGGGTGAAGGTTAGTCAGAACAAGATCGAGAATCCTGTTGTTAGTATTGGGTAAGTTGTTGAGTTGTGAAAGTGAGCAAAAGGACAGAAAGGAAGAAGTAGCGATAGAAATATTGTTTGAAGATAAAATACAAGAAAAAGTATTATCCCATTCAAGCGACGGCATATTAAAATCACCTAATAACAGTAAGGAAGCAGAAGGGAAGCGGCGATTAAGGTAGGACGAGAGTTCCGCAAAGAAACGTTCATATACTACGACAGGGCTACTACAAGGGATGTAGATTGAGGAAACAAGCAACACTGTGGCTGGGGAAGGAAAAATACGAACAATCACACATTCAACCGGGGCGGAAGGGATGAAGTCACTGCAGAGCGTTCCGTTCAAAGTTTTAAGTATACCAATTAAAACACCACCTCCTAATGAAAGATTACTCACAGAGTGATCACGGTCCCTGCGAAAAACAGTGTGAAGAGGCAAAATTTCATTGTTAAATATATCCCCAGACAACCAGGTTTCAGTTAGGCAGACAATATCATCAGACGCAATTACAGAAGAGATATTAACATAATTAACCTTGGTCCTCAGACCACGAACGTTCTGATAATATATTTTCAGAGGACGATTCATGTTCTGTTTTTGTTCGATGGTCTGGAACGAAAATTTCTGGCGGGAGTCCTGACAAATTCCTTGACAAATACACCAGTTGGCCAGAAGTTCTTCTTCAGAACATCGGTAACACCAGTACTGATGGTAATGCAAAAAGATGATATTTGCTGGTCTTCCAGATTGTCCCGTGTAAGCTTACGACACAGCAACAAGCGAGGATTATAGCCCAGTTTAGCTCGTACATACTCAGCAACTTGTTCAGAAGTGGTTCTGTAAGCGAACCGAGAAACAAATACCTTGAGTGGAGGCACAATCACTTCCAGTTGGGGGATGCTAGAAACAGTATCCATGGCAGCCGGAGAATTATCACCAGTCATCCCGTAGGTCAATTGTACCGAATTTGATGCAACAGCAGAAATATCACGTTGTGGGACTGGTGACGCATGTTTTCGTGGAGCTGGAAGCTTGGATGATGGATCAGTTTGCACCTGGGAGCTCGGAGAATTTATTTGGCGACGATCTTCAGGAGGTACCGATTCCGCTGATGTAATAACAGCTGATGTAATAACAGGCCGAGCTTGAGCGTAAGGCTGTAACAGCTGGGCCCTAGTTGATAGCTGTTGTTGTTTTTGGCTGCGAGTGCAAATTCCAGCTGGTAGAGAAATTTCGAGAGAAACAGGTGAAGCAGGAGGTAAAATCATAGTCGCATCACAGCCGGTCAGCGCGTCTTGCGAAGTAGATGTAGATGGACGCTCCGTCAACGCAAAACTAAGGAGCTTTTCGGTCTCCTTGCGGGAATCCTCAAGCTGCTTATTCAGAACGTTGAAGGAAGCCTCAAGCGCAGCAAAATTTCGCAGATTGGCCCTGAGTCTCTCAACGTAAGTTAAAATGGAGAACTTCCGGCATTTATCGCAGTAGTAATGGATGCCGGAGTCCGCGCGATTGATGCAATCGCCCACGGGTCCAGTGAAACCTGCACACTTCGCGTGAAATGATAATCCACAAAACCCGAAGCAAGTTATGAGAGGTGTTTTGTCGGCTTTATCGCAACAGGCAGTGGCAGAACAGAGCGACATGATCAAAGAATATGTACAAAAAGTTAGTAGAATAAATTTTGAGTAAATGAAAAACCGAAACGAAAACGTGAGCGTGGTAGCACTTTTATAAGAAAATGTACGATAATGGTAGCACTACGACAAAAAGCTGGCAAGTGTCTAGACTACAAACCACGGCTGCAACACAGCTTAACGAACGATCTGGTTTGAAAGTTTAAAGTTTATAGTGATCACTGTTGGATTAGAAGCTACAAAACTTTGATAGCTTAGGGTTGAATCACTGATGGACTAGGGTGGATGATTTAACTATAGTTTAACCGCAGATTCACGCCACAACAAAAAAGTTTCACTAATGAGCTTTACACTACACAGCGAAGTGGTCCACTAAACTTTTAATCTATTTGAAAAATAATCCACAGTTTGATCACGGTTTCACACCACTTCATACAAATGAATAAAGCACAAGTTCACTCAAGTTCACTAGGTGGCCAGCAAGAAAAAAGGGAAAGTTTAACGTCTGAGCTTTGAACAAAGCTGTAAATTAGCAAAGCTAATTGAAATCAAATCTTAAGATGAAGATCTTGCCGGAACCATTGAAAGGGAACAATGACGAACAGCGAAACGGCGCGAAAAAACTCGAGAGCGAACGGTTTTGTCAAATCGCGAGTCGGATACACGGAGCTGAACTGTGTAAGACCAATTTTAATGCGGAGCAAAAGTAAACACGGTTGACAGGTTTGAGTATTGTTCGTCGTCCAAGTAGGTAAACACATAGGGTTCGAGATCTGGGCCGAGGATCTGGTCGATTAAGCGCTGCCAAGTCGCGGGTGCGTTTTGCAATCCGAAAGGCATACGCTGGAATTGAAATAAACCGCGATGCGGTACCGTGAATGCAGTGAACTTACGTGATTGTTCCGCCATAGGAACTTGCCAGTAGGCAGACTTCACATCCAATGATGACAGGTATTTGGCGTCACGAAGTTTATCCAACGTCGCCGACACATATGGCAGCGGGTACGCGTCATGCTCGGTAACCTTATTCAGTTTCCTGTAATCTACGCAAAAACGGTACGTATCATCCTTTTTCTTTACCAGCAATATCGGCGACGCCCAGGGGCTCGATGATGGCTCAATTATCCCTTGTTCCATCATCTCGTTCAGTTCTCGATCGATGTGCTTTTGTACCGCCGGTGACACAGGATAGTACCTTTGCTTAATCGGTACGGAGTTAGTCTTAATGACGTGTTCCACAAGGGTGGTGCATCCGATACCTTCCCCCATGCGATGAAACTCCTCCTCTAACAACCGGCTGAGTGCGGCTTCCTCCACCTGTGTCAAACGACTTCGCGACTTTAATTGCTCTCCTGCCTCCCCTTCCAATGCATCCAGAAAACTCCAACTTTCCTCGCTCAGTGCTAGAACCACCCCGAATTGCCTAATGAAATCTACTCCTAGTATGAGAGCGTGCGGGAGCGACGGAACCACCAACACTTCCAACCATTCTGTTTTGTTTTCCAGTTTCACTGGAATAGTGACCATGCCCACGATGGCGCAACCCTGACTGTTAGCCAATCTGATGCTTTTCTGGTTGGAACTCAGTAGCTCTACTCCTAGCCCCTCGAGTATCTTCCACCCTTCTCCACCTACTACCGTGTGAGTAGCGCCTGAGTCCAAAAGGCCCATAAACTTCCGCCCAAATACATCCACCTCTAAGTGTGGACGGTTGTCTCCGGTCCTCTTTGCTACCAGAAAATCCAATTGTGTGGTCGTCGCGGCTCCTACTATATTCCCCTTTGTGCCCAGGTGACCGCCTACTGGGCACAACTTCCGTTTCCCGGTTGCTGTCTCGATCGACTTGCTGGAGGATTACTTGTCCCGCCCGCATTCCTTCTTTCACCGCTCCGACATCCGCTCCGACCCTACTCTGCCGCATCCAAAACACTTTCTAGGATCGTGACAGTCCCGAGACGTATGGCCTGGTCGACGACAGTTCCAGCAGATAAGATGCTGACGTGCATCTGGTACTGCTGCTGCGGCTACATCAACCGTCTCCAGGTAAGCGAGATCCGGTTCCAACAGCCTAGGCGTCCTTCTTGGAGGCGGAGGAGCAAAGGATTCCACAGAGGTCCTCGTTGCCTCGAGCGATCGTCCCAGCCTTACCAATTCTCCAATTGACTCTATCTTTATCAGAGCTAATTGTGTCTGATAGAACGGCACGATGTTCTTTCATCACGGCCACGTACACGCCTATAGTCTCCCCGTTTCCTTGAGTCCTACGTCTTATCTCCTCTAATAGGCGATCATCATAGTCCGCGGGGAGGAATTCCTCTCGCAGTTCCTTCACCAATTCCTCCCAACTCCGGCAGATCGCTCGATTCGCACGGAACCAAATCAAGGCCTTACCTTCAAAAAGGTCCACCGCAGACTTAAAGAGTTGAGCCTTCGATAAACCTTTAGCCTCCCGAAGCTCCTCCACCCGTTCCAAAAACGCACTTACCGAGTTCGGAGATTCTCCATTGAATCGTACCCCCCATTTGTGCAGCTCTACTGGCTTCGACTGAAAAGTCGGCGTACTCGGAACTGGTGAGCTCGGAGTATTCAGAGACCAATCCTCGTCCGTCTCCTCTGTCAATTCCCCACCAGCCTTGTATAATAAATCCCCCATTGCTATTAGAAGCTCGCCCTTGGTCTTCCTCAGGAAGTCTAGCTCCTCCGCAGTTACTCCCCGCATGTACCCAAGTCTTCGTAACGCATAGCATATTTTGCCTTTCACCTTGAGAAATTCCCCGGAGTTAAAGTCCCCAACAAAAGAGTCTATAAGCACTCCAATCTCTGCTAGTTTTGCACCCAGTGCCTCTTTATCCTCAGCAAATGTGAAAGGATACGTATCCAATGCGAACGAATCCCCCAGAGCAGCCTCGCTTCTCAACGCCCCCCTCAACTGCTTTCTCATCGACTCAACGGTGTCTGCCGCCAGACCTCGAATGACGAGTTCATAGGTCAGCTCGTCTTTACTGAGCCGGTCCACCGAAATTTTCCTCACGGCCCCAACACCAGACATTTTAACACCCCAAATTGTTCTGCTCCCACCCAAGAACTATATTCTCTCTTCACTACCTTATTAACCTTTATAAATAACCAACTATATATATAAAGCCAACAATGTAAGTATATTTTCAACGTAACTTTCCACTATTTTCACTGACCAGCTTATCACCATTCGGCGCTTGCGATTTTCTCTCGCGTCCGCCTAGTCAATGAGAAACTATTTGTTAACACACACCTCAAACACTTCCACTCACACTTTCTATTATTTTTCTATTTCCTCTCGCAGGTACAACCCGGATAATTTTCCACCATCCAAATTTATATAAATAGTTCCCTAAATTTATATGTAAATCCAACAAAATGTATATGTAATTCAAATATTTATATCAATATATGTATAAAAATATGCCATATATACGTTATACATACATACATGCAAATCAAATATAAAAATAAAATCAAATACGCCGCTTCTAAATAATCAATTAAATGTTTAAATACGCCGCTTCTAAATAATTTTGCGTTCGACGAACCGTAGATATGCTATATTCAATAAGATATGCTATAAAAAGTGCGTTATATATATATATAACTTATATGCAAATCAAATATTTAAATACTCCGCTTTAACTAACTTTACCTTCGACAAATTATAATATCACGTTTTCAACCCGCAATTTTATCGAATTTAATAATTTCACTAATCGATTTCGAATTCAAGTTAACTTTTCAATTTTCAACCCTTAGCACGTTGGGTGCCAATTTGTTACCGACCTCCCCGGACGGTAATGCGACCCCTTCTCCTTCTACTGGGGAAAGGGGCGACAGCCACGGGTGGCTCGCTCACACCGAGAGGGGTGGATTCGGGCGCCACTCGTTTCAAACCCGCGCTGTCTACAAGCCCGTCTCCGCGAAACGAGAATTCGGGCGGGCAACACTTTCTCTTCCCACGAAATATTAGCAATTTTTTCCACGAAGTCCACGAATAGATACACCGACGCTTACACGAATTTACATACTTTATTTCTAGTAATAATTTCACTTTTGCAAACTACCACCTACGGTGCCGATCCCTAACGATACACAATCTGATGCTAGCAGCCCTAATTCACCTATCGTCGAATATCTAATCTTACGGCCGCTAGCCCAACTACAACCTTTCAATTGAACAAGATAACTTAACGTACCTTAACTAATATCTGCCGTCGCCTCATCCGAAGTCGCACACCACTTTGCAGACCGCCAGCTCGCCAATTGTCGATGCGCCGGAAATTTCTTCGTCCTCATCCACAATTCAAATTCGACAATCCAACGCTGCCGTTTCAAATATCTTGGCTAATATCTGCCGTCGCCTCAATCACAATCCGTGGTTCACGTGAAAGTAAAAGAGGTCGTTAATAATTCCACCCAAAACTTCGTCGCTTTTTGATTTCTTTCGACTTACGTCTACGCCTGCTGGTTTCCAAAAAAGAGCCTCTCCTCATATCACAGCTTCCACCTAGCCTCGGTGGACTATCTATTTCCCGCTTTAGCGGAATTCGTGGGAACCGCTTTTCCTCATCCTATCATGCATTCTTCATTTGGGGGCAATGCACTGTTGCACTTGGGTGCATCGAACGTAAGCTTTCGAATAGAATTTCGCACTCGGCGGTCCGAACGCAGCCTTCCGATTCCTTCCATTCGGCTGGAAATATCGGCGCTTCCAGCCGCCTGGCGGCGTCCCTATCGCTGATCGTCGTCGTAGTTTGACGTTTCGTTTGTTTACCTAAGTTCACATTTCTGAACTAAAGTGTTTTCTTCAAGCAATTGATTTTAGTGTTTTCGGTGATGCTTAAAGCCGCGTGATGAGAATCCTTTCAATGAACGCATGGTCATCGCTCGATTGAAATGTCTATGCATTTTCGGTTCAAATTCCGATGGGAAGCTGTTCGAATCCGTACTATCATTAGACGTTAAAATTACAATGAAAACTGCTAAAACCAAAACAGCTATAATAAATATAGTGTAAACGTGCAAAGATGACGTCGAGGTTGGTTCGAATTCGCGCAAAACTTTCAATATGGGCTCGTGTTGCGGAAAAAGCAAAGATGCTTGCTGGAAATTCTGCAGAGCTTCGTGAAAATGTCCGTACGCTTTGAAAATTTCACCTAACGTGAAGTACTGTTGCCATGCACTCCGATCCGGTGGTTGCACTTCCAGAGACCTTCTTGTCAAATGTATAGCGTCATCCAAATATTGCAGATTAAATAATACTCGCGCCAAACTCAACAGCACATCAGCATTTGTCGGAGATATGGCTAAGGCACGTCGAAAGCATTCAATCGCTTGTCGAGCATCACCCCTTTATTCGCCAATAGTTGCCAATTTGGTTGAATAAATTTATAGATTTCGGCTTTTCTTTTCTAGCGCGTCGCAGGCGTTTTTCTAAAGCGGTCACGTCAAAACTCCGAAATGATTTTTCATCTTTGTTCTTAAGGAACGAGTATGCTTCCTCTGGTTCCGGAATAATTGGATGATTTGATCTTTGCGAAACTCCTATAAGATAATCGTAGTATGTATAATTCACAGGTAAGGGTCGTTTAGGTAAATTGCTCCTCTCGTGGCTGGTACGCTTCCGAGTCACGATGATTGCGGTCATGTGTCATTGTTTTGATTGTAAACTTCGGGGCTTGCTGGCGTGCGGCTGCATCGTCGAAAGGAGCGTTACTTAAGCTACCTATTCTTCTATTTTCCTATTATATTTTTTTTTTTCTTATCACACTAATATTTACTACTAATATGTACAAAGTCAATGCCTAAGCCGTCTCGCTGGTGTATCCATTGACCTGACGCGTAATATCACCCCCTTCCCCAGAGAATTTCGTAGGAATTCTCTTTAATATTACCGCGACTATTTCCCGATTCCCGGACGCCCCGTCGCGTCAACCCACGTTAAAGTTCGGTTACGCGTTGTTTTTTTTTTCCTATGATAAATTTTGGGAATGTTAATAATAAAGTAACTCCGCGTTTTACCTGCGATCGGAATCCCCAATTTTGTTTAGTATAATCTATTACAACATGTTATCACTCACACTCATGCCATTTCCTGTACTAACTCCCTGGTGATCATTTTAGCATCACAATTATTGCCCCGTGGAATGCCTAAGCGATAGCAAGGACCCAATCGTGAGATGAGTTAAGGAGGAAAAAAAAAGAATAGAAGGAAGAAGGAAAAAAATAAAATAAACAACAACAACTCGGTCTATGGAGGGATCCACTTGCCACCAACACCGCTGCTTAGGTAATACTTTTGCTATTTTACTAACCCTACCTCTAAATACTATATATTTTTTTTTTCATTATACTAAAACTACCCACCACCAATCGCTTCGACTTATCGTACCCACCACCACCTACTTAATTACATTCTAATCTTCCTAATCTGAGTTCTGAGAATATTCCTCCATAATACTTCAGCCCACCACCGTATTATGATCTAATAATCTTCGTGACCTAGTGTTACTATGATTAATTTTATATTTCTATCTTCTTCTCAGCCATACTGTCTGATTTGCCTCCCCTATGTCTAAGAATCACACGTTCATCCTATATTTTAATCCACCTAATCGATAAACTTTTTCAAATCTTTCACGTGCCAAACTCCCGCTTCCTTGCCCTCACCATCCACCAAGAGATAAGTCCACCCTGATACCCGAGATTTTATCCAAAACGGACCAAGATATTCCGGCGCGAGCTTTGCGGAGTAAAACCGGGTTGCGTCTGAAATGGAATAGTTTTTCCGCCAAACCGAATCTCCTATTTCGAACACCACGTTCCGTTTTCTCAAATTGTACCCCTGCTCCCTATGACGAGCCGCGCGTTTCATTCGTTCCACCACTTCCCCTCGTAACTTGAAGAGTTGGTCAGCCCTGACTTCCGGTCCTGGGATAATTTGGTCAACCTCTGGAGGCTCCTTCGCCTCGTGGAACGTCACCATCTCTCGTCCGAAATTAAAAAAATAGGGTGTGACCTTAGTCACCTCATGCTTATAGGTCCGAAGTGCGCAGGCTATCTTTGCGAGATTCCGATCCCAATCGCGATGGTTCTCGGTCACGTAAGAACGCAACATCCGCTTAAGGTCCTGATTCCTCCTCTCAGCCGGGTTGGCTTGCGGATGGTATAATGCTGTGTGCTTGATTTCGGTTCCATAACTTTCCGCCAGCCGGCGCATCAAAGTTCCCCGAAACTGGACCCCATTATCGCACACTAGCCATTTAGGTGCCCCAAAAAGCAGATACACCTGTTCCTCCAATACACGACAAACAGCCGCCGCTGTTGCCTGTCGCAAGGGAAATAAGAGCGTGAACTTACTCACATAATCCACCACGGTGAGGATTTGAGTATAGCCATTCTTCGATCGTGGGAAAGGTTCTACCAAGTCGACACAGACCATTTCCCATGGGTGCTTAGGCGACCCACTCCGTGAAACCATGAACCCTGCCGGTGCCTTTCTCTCAACCTTATTGGCCTGGCAGATCCTACATTTCTTTACGTAAGCATTCACGTCCGCTGGCATCTTAGGCCAATAATAATTAGTCGCCACGCGACTTATCGTGCGGCTAACTCCCATATGGCCCGCCGTAGGTTCATCATGACATCGTTGGAGGATTTCCGCTCTACCTTCCTTGGACACGACCCTCTTCCACGACTCCTTTCCCTCCAGTGCAGGATAACGCCCGGGCACATGTTTCCACAGTTGGTCATCCTTCACCCGCCAATCCGCATAGCGCTCGGGAGTCTCTTCCACCTTCTTCTTCATCTTGTCGTACCAACGGTCTCCAGGAGTCTCTAATATTGCGAGTTCTTCCCTGGGCAACATTCGTGAAAGAGCATCGGGTACGAGATGTTCCTTTCCTCTTCGGTTTACAATTTCGAAGGGAAACTGTTGTAACCTGATTGCCCACCTGGCCAATCGTCCTGTCGGGTCTTTTAAATTGCTCAGCCAGACCAAGGAGTAATGATCCGTGATGACGGTGAATTTAGCTCCCTCTATATATGGCCGCAGCTTCTCTACCGCCTACAGCACTGCGAGGCATTCTTTCTCCGTGGCTGAGTACTTCTTTTCTGCTTTCGACAAGGATCGGCTCAGGTAACATACCACCTTTTCCCCGTCGGCGTGCCTTTGTGTGAGCACCGCTCCCAAGCCCAAGTCTGACGCATCTGTTTGAACGTAGAATGGTAGATCATAATCCGGACAGGTTAGTATTGGTGCCGTGGACAATTTCACCTTCGCCTGTGTAAACGCTGCTTCGCAGTCCTGGGTCCATGCAAACTTTTGGTTCTTTTTGAGTAGGTTTGTCAATGGTGCCGCCATCGTAGCAAAGTCAGGTATAAATCTCCTATACCACGAGACCATCCCTAGGAACTGCCTCACCCCCTTCACATTCCTAGGCGAAGGGATTTCCAATAAAGACTTCACCTTGTCCGGGTCTACATTCAAACCTTTCTCGTCGACGACATACCCGAGGTACTTAAGGCGACAGCGACAAAATTCACACTTGTCGCGAGAAACTCTCAAACCGGCTTGTCTGAGACGACCAAAAACCACTCTCAAGATTTCCAGATGCTTGCTGAACTCTTGTGTCACCACTATTATGTCGTCCAAGTAGGTAAACACATAGGGTTCGAGATCTGGGCCGAGGACCTGGTCGATTAAGCGCTGCCAAGTCGCGGGTGCGTTTTGCAATCCGAAAGGCATACGCTGGAATTGAAATAAACCGCGATGCGGTACCGTGAATGCAGTGAACTTACGTGATTGTTCCGCCATAGGAACTTGCCAGTAGGCAGACTTCACATCCAATGATGACAGGTATTTGGCGTCACGAAGTTTATCCAACGTCGCCGACACATATGGCAGCGGGTACGCGTCATGCTCGGTAACCTTATTCAGTTTCCTGTAATCTACGCAAAAACGGTACGTATCATCCTTTTTCTTTACCAGCAATATCGGCGACGCCCAGGGGCTCGATGATGGCTCAATTATCCCTTGTTCCATCATCTCGTTCAGTTCTCGATCGATGTGCTTTTGTACCGCCGGTGACACAGGATAGTACCTTTGCTTAATCGGTACGGAGTTAGTCTTAATGACGTGTTCCACAAGGGTGGTGCATCCGATACCTTCCCCCATGCGATGAAACTCCTCCTCTAACAACCGGCTGAGTGCGGCTTCCTCCACCTGTGTCAAACGACTTCGCGACTTTAATTGCTCTCCTGCCTCCCCTTCCAATGCATCCAGAAAACTCCAACTTTCCTCGCTCAGTGCTAGAACCACCCCGAATTGCCTAATGAAATCTACTCCTAGTATGAGAGCGTGCGGGAGCGACGGAACCACCAACACTTCCAACCATTCTGTTTTGTTTTCCAGTTTCACTGGAATAGTGACCATGCCCACGATGGCGCAACCCTGACTGTTAGCCAATCTGATGCTTTTCTGGTTGGAACTCAGTAGCTCTACTCCTAGCCCCTCGAGTATCTTCCACCCTTCTCCACCTACTACCGTGTGAGTAGCGCCTGAGTCCAAAAGGCCCATAAACTTCCGCCCAAATACATCCACCTCTAAGTGTGGACGGTTGTCTCCGGTCCTCTTTGCTACCAGAAAATCCAATTGTGTGGTCGTCGCGGCTCCTACTATATTCCCCTTTGTGCCCAGGTGACCGCCTACTGGGCACAACTTCCGTTTCCCGGTTGCTGTCTCGATCGACTTGCTGGAGGATTACTTGTCCCGCCCGCATTCCTTCTTTCACCGCTCCGACATCCGCTCCGACCCTACTCTGCCGCATCCAAAACACTTTCTAGGATCGTGACAGTCCCGAGACGTATGGCCTGGTCGACGACAGTTCCAGCAGATAAGATGCTGACGTGCATCTGGTACTGCTGCTGCGGCTACATCAACCGTCTCCAGGTAAGCGAGATCCGGTTCCAACAGCCTAGGCGTCCTTCTTGGAGGCGGAGGAGCAAAGGATTCCACAGAGGTCCTCGTTGCCTCGAGCGATCGTCCCAGCCTTACCAATTCTCCAATTGACTCTATCTTTATCAGAGCTAATTGTGTCTGATAGAACGGCGCGATGTTCTTTCATCACGGCCACGTACACGCCTATAGTCTCCCCGTTTCCTTGAGTCCTACGTCTTATCTCCTCTAATAGGCGATCATCATAGTCCGCGGGGAGGAATTCCTCTCGCAGTTCCTTCACCAATTCCTCCCAACTCCGGCAGATCGCTCGATTCGCACGGAACCAAATCAAGGCCTTACCTTCAAAAAGGTCCACCGCAGACTTAAAGAGTTGAGCCTTCGATAAACCTTTAGCCTCCCGAAGCTCCTCCACCCGTTCCAAAAACGCACTTACCGAGTTCGGAGATTCTCCATTGAATCGTACCCCGCATTTGTGCAGCTCTACTGGCTTCGACTGAAAAGTCGGCGTACTCGGAACTGGTGAGCTCGGAGTATTCAGAGACCAATCCTCGTCCGTCTCCTCTGTCAATTCCCCACCAGCCTTGTATAATAAATCCCCCATTGCTATTAGAAGCTCGCCCTTGGTCTTCCTCAGGAAGTCTAGCTCCTCCGCAGTTACTCCCCGCATGTACCCAAGTCTTCGTAACGCATAGCATATTTTGCCTTTCACCTTGAGAAATTCCCCGGAGTTAAAGTCCCCAACAAAAGAGTCTATAAGCACTCCAATCTCTGCTAGTTTTGCACCCAGTGCCTCTTTATCCTCAGCAAATGTGAAAGGATACGTATCCAATGCGAACGAATCCCCCAGAGCAGCCTCGCTTCTCAACGCCCCCCTCAACTGCTTTCTCATCGACTCAACGGTGTCTGCCGCCAGACCTCGAATGACGAGTTCATAGGTCAGCTCGTCCTTACTGAGCCGGTCCACCGAAATTTTCCTCACGGCCCCAACACCAGACATTTTAACACCCCAAATTGTTCTGCTCCCACCCAAGAACTATATTTTCTCTTCACTACCTTATTAACCTTTATAAATAACCAACTATATATATAAAGCCAACAATGTAAGTATATTTTCAACGTAACTTTCCACTATTTTCACTGACCAGCTTATCACCATTCGGCGCTTGCGATTTTCTCTCGCGTCCGCCTAGTCAATGAGAAACTATTTGTTAACACACACCTCAAACACTTCCACTCACACTTTCTATTATTTTTCTATTTCCTCTCGCAGGTACAACCCGGATAATTTTCCACCATCCAAATTTATATAAATAGTTCCCTAAATTTATATGTAAATCCAACAAAATGTATATGTAATTCAAATATTTATATCAATATATGTATAAAAATATGTCATATATATACGTTATACATACATATATGCAAATCAAATATAAAAATAAAATCAAATACGCCGCTTCTAAATAATCAATTAAATGTTTAAATACGCCGCTTCTAAATAATTTTGCGTTCGACGAACCGTAGATATGCTATATTCAATAAGATATGCTATAAAAAGTGCGTTATATATATATATATATATAACTTATATGCAAATCAAATGTTTAAATACTCCGCTTTAACTAACTTTACCTTCGACAAATTATAATATCACGTTTTCAACCCGCAATTTTATCGAATTTAATAATTTCACTAATCGATTTCGAATTCAAGTTAACTTTTCAATTTTCAACCCTTAGCACGTTGGGCGCCAATTTGTTACCGACCTCCCCGGACGGTAATGCGACCCCTTCTCCTTCTACTGGGGAAAGGGGCGACAGCCACGGGTGGCTCGCTCACACCGAGAGGGGTGGATTCGGGCGCCACTCGTTTCAAACCCGCGCTGTCTACAAGCCCGTCTCCGCGAAACGAGAATTCGGGCGGGCAACACTTTCTCTTCCCACGAAATATTAGCAATTTTTTCCACGAAGTCCACGAATAGATACACCGACGCTTACACGAATTTACATACTTTATTTCTAGTAATAATTTCACTTTTGCAAACTACCACCTACGGCGCCGATCCCTAACGATACACAATCTGATGCTAGCAGCCCTAATTCACCTTTCGTCGAATATCTAATCTTACGGCCGCTAGCCCAACTACAACCTTTCAATTGAACAAGATAACTTAACGTACCTTAACTAATATCTGCCGTCGCCTCATCCGAAGTCGCACACCACTTTGCAGACCGCCAGCTCGCCAATTGTCGATGCGCCGGAAATTTCTTCGTCCTCATCCACAATTCAAATTCGACAATCCAACGCTGCCGTTTCAAATATCTTGGCTAATATCTGCCGTCGCCTCAATCACAATCCGTGGTTCACGTGAAAGTAAAAGAGGTCGTTAATAATTCCACCCAAAACTTCGTCGCTTTTTGATTTCTTTCGACTTACGTCTACGCCTGCTGGTTTCCAAAAAAGAGCCTCTCCTCATATCACAGCTTCCACCTAGCCTCGGTGGACTATCTATTTCCCGCTTTAGCGGAATTCGTGGGAACCGCTTTTCCTCATCCTATCATGCATTCTTCATTTGGGGGCAATGCACTGTTGCACTTGGGTGCATCGAACGTAAGCTTTCGAATAGAATTTCGCACTCGGCGGTCCGAACGCAGCCTTCCGATTCCTTCCATTCGGCTGGAAATATCGGCGCTTCCAGCTGCCTGGCGGCGTCCCTATCGCTGATCGTCGTCGTAGTTTGACGTTTCGTTTGTTTACCTAAGTTCACATTTCTGAACTAAAGTGTTTTCTTCAAGCAATTGATTTTAGTGTTTTCGGTGATGCTTAAAGCCGCGTGATGAGAATCCTTTCAATGAACGCATGGTCATCGCTCGATTGAAATGTCTATGCATTTTCGGTTCAAATTCCGATGGGAAGCTGTTCGAATCCGTACTATCATTAGACGTTAAAATTACAATGAAAACTGCTAAAACCAAAACAGCTATAATAAATATAGTGTAAACGTGCAAAGATGACGTCGAGGTTGGTTCGAATTCGCGCAAAACTTTCAATATGGGCTCGTGTTGCGGAAAAAGCAAAGATGCTTGCTGGAAATTCTGCAGAGCTTCGTGAAAATGTCCGTACGCTTTGAAAATTTCACCTAACGTGAAGTACTGTTGCCATGCACTCCAATCCGGTGGTTGCACTTCCAGAGACCTTCTAGTCAAATGTATAGCGTCATCCAAATATTGCAGATTAAATAATACTCGCGCCAAACTCAACAGCACATCAGCATTTGTCGGAGATATGGCTAAGGCACGTCGAAAGCATTCAATCGCTTGTCGAGCATCACCCCTTTATTCGCCAATAGTTGCCAATTTGGTTGAATAAATTTATAGATTTCGGCTTTTCTTTTCTAGCGCGTCGCAGGCGTTTTTCTAAAGCGGTCACGTCAAAACTCCGAAATGATTTTTCATCTTTGTTCTTAAGGAACGAGTATGCTGCCTCTGGTTCCGGAATAATTGGATGATTTGATCTTTGCGAAACTCCTATAAGATAATCGTAGTATGTATAATTCACAGGTAAGGGTCGTTTAGGTAAATTGCTCCTCTCGTGGCTGGTACGCTTCCGAGTCACGATGATTGCGGTCATGTGTTATTGTTTTGATTGTAAACTTCGGGGCTTGCTGGCGTGCGGCTGCATCGTCGAAAGGAGCGTTACTTAAGCTACCTATTCTTCTATTTTCCTATTATATTTTTTTTTTTTCTTATCACACTAATATTTACTACTAATATGTACAAAGTCAATGCCTAAGCCGTCTCGCTGGTGTATCCATTGACCTGACGCGTAATATATTTTCTTCGAAACACAAAAGTTTTTAATTTTAACACCGAAAATTCTGTGTTCCAGGTCGTTTTCCTTAGAAAACCTCATTATAATGTGCCACTTTCATTTAAATATTTTGATAAGCCATATTACTGGCTACAAAAAATGCCTACATTTTAATGACTTAGATTCTACCATTTCGCAAGTATTGAGCGAAAATAAATATCGCTGAAAAACTAAATATGTCATAAAACGGTCCTCCTTGAAAAAACAAAGTTTAATATGCTAGTCGTACTAAAGTAATTTAGTAACCATTTATTGCTATTTAAAGTATCAATAAACTTAACTATATTTTAATTAGTTTCAACATAATTGATGCACCTACCTAGATGTGACAGGTAAAAGGGAAACGGGTAACGTCAGAACGAGCCGAGTAAACGCAAATCCTACAACTGCAACCGCTGTACGGACCGAAGAAGAAATATTGCATGCAGTGGAATCTGACCCATCAACCAGTATTTGCTTAGCGTTACGGTTTAACGTGTCTAGCTGGACAGTTTGGAGTATTTTGAAAGCAGCCCGTCTACATCCTTACCATCACACACCAGTTCAGGAGCTCCTACCCATCGATTTGCCCCAAAGGATGGAATTCTGCAATTGGCTCCTTGAGAGACAATTAGACGACGAACATTTTGTCAACAGCATTCTTTAGACGGATGAGTCTTTATTTACGAGGGACGGTATCACAAACTTCCACAACTTACACACGGGGGCTGAGAACAATCCAAACACTGCAAGAACGTTATCATTTCAGCATAGATTCAGCGTAAATTTATGGGCAGGAGTGATTGGCAATAATTTGATTGGGCCTTTTAGGCTCCCGCCTACTCTAAATAGTACCAGCTACTTGCAGTTTTTAACACATGATCTGCAGGACTTATTGGAAGATATTCCTCTGCAACGATTGGTTTCCATGTTTTACCAACACGATGGTGCTCCAGCTCATTACGACCGACCAGTCATAAATTGGTTGAATTGCAACTATCCCAATCGCTGGATCAGTAGAAAAGGACCAGTATACTGGCCTGCGAGGTCTCCTGATCTGACTGTAATGGATTTGTTTGTATGGGGACGGATGAAGGACCTTGTGTACGCAATGGAAGTATCCACTTTAGAAGAACTAAATACCAGGATCGATGATGCTGCAACAGAAGTGAGGCAACAGCTGAGAGACATGAATATGAAAAGAACGCTTGCCAAACGAGCTTTGGCATGTATTCAAAATGAAGGTGGCAATTTTGAACACTTACTGTAGATTAAAAATTTTGAAATAAAGCATAAAACCATCATTAAATACTTTCAGCTTTAGTTTTTTAGCAATATTCATTTTCGCTTAATACTTGTGTAATGGTAGAATCTAAGTCATTGGAATGTATGCAACTTTTGTAGCCAGTAATATGGCTTATCAGAATATTTAAATGAAAGTGGCACATTATAGTGAGGTTTTCTAAGGAAAACGACCTGGAACACAGAATTTTCGGTGTTAAAATTAAAAAATTTTGTGTTTCGAAGAAAATATCTCAAAACTCGATACAACTGCAATCAAGTGAAATACATTAGATAAAAGGTAATTTAATTGTCTAATAAACGCGGTATAAAACTTTGAGTTGTGATAATTAGTTTTCAAGATATAATGATTCAAGTGAGTCAGGGTACTGGTCTGAACGAGTTTTTTTGAACACCCTGTAACTCCGTAGGTTTTGAAATCCGGACCATCCAGTAGAACGATTTTTTACTCAAAATATGTCAAAAAACGCCTCCTTAAAATAGTGTTCATTTAGTACCAAACACCCTGTATATATCATCAAAAAATATAAGTGAGATAATCTCGGGAACGCGCCATCCGATTGGGCTGAAGCTTTCAGGATACATTGGTGTATATGCAGAATAGGTCCAGGTCTCAATTTTTGCAAAACCAAAGTTGACAAAACAAATTTCGAACTTGTTTTACATGTGAATCGGATAAGGTTTCGAAATTATTTAACCCCATGTGTGCGCTAGGTGCCTAAAAAGAGAACGGGAAAATTTGAAAATTTTTAAATTGCGATAACTTTGGACAGAGCTATTCAATCATAACGAAATTTTCAGGACATTTTGGTATTATTATGTTGTAGACCTATGTTTACTGAGCGTGCTAGCAACCCTGTAGCTAGGGCAGGCACTGAAAGGGAAAACCTCTAAATCATCGTTTCTCTTGAAAAAATGCCGCTTCTTCAAAAAAAAAGCCATTCATATATAACTTTTTTGCTTTTTTTATATAACCAAAGAAAAAAATTTGATATGGTATAACGGGCACGCCTGGTAACCCTTGCCCAATTTATCCATATTTTTTTAGCATCAAAAAGTTCTGTTCACCGAA
The DNA here is from genome assembly GCA_947369275.1 of Nemotelus nigrinus. NCBI lineage: Eukaryota > Metazoa > Arthropoda > Insecta > Diptera > Stratiomyidae > Nemotelus > Nemotelus nigrinus. Next base: position 107,095,263 of record OX376372.1, read on the forward strand.
ACTCACGATCCCATGAGCAGAATTAATTAAAATTTGCAGAATGTATTAGCCTTAACTAGGACCAGGTCTGGTAGAAGTGATTTTGAAATGCGGGCGATTCTGTGCCAGTGGTGCCATCTTGAAAAATCACTAAAAAAGATAACTGCTTTTAGCCCTATAAATTCTGATTGAATCGTTCGATTATGACGCGTTAATCGTTCACACAGTAGCTGAACCTTACTCTAATCCAAGTTTGATAGAAATTTGGTCGAAAAATTCGGTTGGAGCTGCCAGCTATGATAATTTTGGTATCTTAAATTTAAAAAAATAAAAATTTGGAAGTGAAAACATTCAAACTATTGAATATCCTAAAAAATGTCCGTTTCTTACAATAAAACCAATCTGTATACAAATCTTATGCTTTATCTACACGTTCAAAGTATAACTTTGGAAATTTGATGTCGGACAAGAACGGCAACCCTTTCCCAGTTAACTTATATTTTTAGCATCAAAAACTTCTGTTCATGGGAACTCACGAACCAATAGTCAAATACAACTGAAATTTACAGAATGCATTGGACTTAAGTATGGCCAAGTCTAATAGAATCGATTTTGAGATGTGGGCAACTCTGTGCCAGTGGTGCCATCTTGAAAAATTACAAAGAAAAAAAACTGTTTTTTGCCCTATGAAATGTGAATAAGTTACCAGATTTTTATGAAATTGACACAGTAGCTGAACCTTACTCTAAACTCTGTTTGGTGAAAATTTGGTTGAATTTGGTGCTGCCAGCTATGGTAATTTTTGTGTCTTTGGTTTTGAAAATTCGCTTAGGAAAATAATACCTTTAGCCCTATAACTTCAGGTGCAGTAATGTAATCAATACGAATTTCATACAATTAATGGAATTTATTATATACATTATTCAAGCCAAATTTGGTTGAAAAGCCATGATAGGGTTGCCAGATATTGTTGGTTTTGTGTTTAATTGCAATATCTTTAGTAAGCGGTTTTATCGTAGAATTTTCAATTGGTAATTATAGCTTGAGTAGCCTAGTGGGTAGAGCACTGGCTACTTGCGTGTGGGGTCCTTGGTTCAAATCCAGGTTTGGACGAGGGTCCACGCACCAAGCTTTGAGTTCACCTAGCTCTGATTAGGTACCTGATTTAAATCAGGGGTAAAGTGAGTCGTGGAACTAACCACTCCACACTCGTATCCACAATGATTAAAAAATTGAAATGAAGCTTTCTACCAGCTTCAACCCCTAGACCCGTACAAGGGTTGTCGTGGGATTGCTTTTTAATTATATTGTAGTGATAATAAACAGCAAATATTAAGTATTCGATTTTTTGAAAAAACTCGCTGCAGGTAACCCTAAATTTCTTTATACTCCCATAACTTCGAATCTAATATAACAACGTGAAGCAGATGTGATATATTCTTGGATTTGATACTGGCAAAAGGTTGCCAGCATGAGTCGGTTGTGCTACTTTTGTATCAATGAATGCTTACAGTTAGTATTCATACCGGACACATTTACAATGAAAATAAATAACCAATGTTTCAATTCCCAAAGTTCTGCAAATTTTTTGGATCGCAGCCCCAAACACCAACTTCAGTTACAGTGATGCAGGCACTAAGCATTTTCTTCATTGATGTTATATGAGATGCTGCTTTCAAAGTTGTGTGAAATAAGCAACTGATAACGAATATAATCAACCCGCGTTTCGCTCTCATAAACTTTGAAATTCATGCCAGTGGTAATATCTGAAACCTTTCCACCATATGAGTTATAATGCATTCTTGAGACCAAAGTAAAACGTGGCGTTTGAAACAGTTTGGCTGTAATAAGCAGCTCGTGTGGTAGAATATGCACTCAAAATGTGCACGATTCTTCTACTGTTCTTCGAACATTAGTGCTTCTAGTGGTTCAGGTGCGCTAGAGTTTTTTGTTTCAGATGAATCCAGCTCAAGATATCGTTGGCACCGCATTTTTCGAGCCTTTTCGTAAAATAGCTGCCAGAGGGCGTATTATCAATATTTATGTCTAAAATTTTTTTTACATATAGTTCAAGAGTTACTTTAGTTGTTAACAATAATTTATAATAATTTAATACATAATTTTTTATTTTTGAAACATTTAAAGATGGCGTTTTTTTTTTATTCTCTGAAACCCCTTTCTCTAACCCTTAGGTTAGGTAACCTCTGGAGTGGCCGATCCGATTGAGCTAACATTTTCGGAAAACATAGATCTATGTAGCAAGTAGATCTTAAACCTTCTGGCGAATGCGAGCATTTTAGTGAATTTTCAGGTACTCCTATATATCCAAGCAGTGTGAATTTTTGTTAAAATGGGTATAAGAAATGAAAACTTATTATGTTTTTAGTTTCCTTATGCTAAAGAATTGGAAATTTTGAGCCTTGTGTAGGCGCTGAGTGCCTAAAAGTAGGCAAGGATTTTTTCCAAATTTCGATTTGTCATAACTTTTAAGAAAAACAATGGATCATCCTGTAGACTAAAATTTAACACAAATGGACTTTCAAGATTGTGCGGGCATGTTTGTAGCTACAGCAGGCTCCTGAAAAAAATTCCTTCAAATCATCGACCTTCCTGAAAAATTTTTGATTTTTGAAAATAAATTCAAATTATTGATAAGTTTTTACTTTTGTCTACCATTCCAATAAAAATTTTCGAAATCCCGGGGTCAACAAAAACGGCAACCCGTGATCAAATAACCTCTATTTGCAGCACTCAAAATTTCTGTTCACGAGATCTGACGATCGGATAATGCGATAAATATGGAATGTACAAAACATGTTGGAATTATAGTAACTAGGACCAGGTCTGATAGAAGTGATTTTGAAATACGGGCGACACTGGGGCAGTGGTGCCATTTGGAAAAATCACAGAGAAAGAAAACTGGTTTTTGGCCTATCGCTTCCGATTAAGCCACCAGATTTTAAGAAAATTCACGCAGTATGTGACCTTTACTCTAAGATAAAATTCATAGTCTCCTAAATATTGTAAATTTGCCCAGTATGCAGTAACGAAATCAAAATGAAATTCATTCGATAAGTATAGCTTGTTGCGTTTCTAATTCTGTTGGAATTTCGTTGAAAAATCGTAAAAGAGTTGCCAGCTAGGATGAATTACGTAATTTATTAAAGTTTCTTTATCGAGCGATGTTGTCATAAAATTTCCAAATGGGAATGATCCTGCAATGGCAATTAACAACAAATATTCAGGTTTCAAAAATTTAAAAAGTTTGGACGGTGGTAGCCCTAAAATTATATTCACTCCTATAACTTACAGCGCAGCCATTCAATCGAAACGAAATTCATAGGGTGGATTTAACAAAACGTGAGGTAGCTATGGTACTAGCACATGATTGCCAGCACCAGACAATTTCGTAAATATTGCACCAACAGATGCTTCCAGTTTGTATTCATAAGCAAAGCATTTACAATAAAATAAGCAACTGATATTAAAATTTTCTGAATTTTGGAGATTTTTCGGATGGCAGCCCCAGTCTTAGTTTAATCGCTGAAACTTTCGATGATATCCTTGCATTGAAAAGAAATTCAAATGCTAGGTTGATTAAACACGAGCATGTTATGGTTGATTTATTGCTGCTGTATTGGACAAATGTTGTCAGTAATAAACATTTTCATCATTTGTGTTATAGGAAATGCTGTCAGAAAATGATATTTGTTCCTTTGAGTAAGAAATGGTTGATATGTTACTACAAAGAAGTGAATAACGTCTTCACACATATTTAAATCCCTCAAAGATAACTTCTTCGAAAATTAGTCATGTTAGCATTAGCAATGTTGACGGCTTATTAAAAGCCTTTATCGCTTGAACTTTACTTGGAAGTGGTTTGATTCCTGTAGAGCTTATTTTGTGCGATAGGTATTCGATTTCTGTCTTCCCAGCTTCACATTTCACTGGGTTGACGCGTAATCCGTGGTCCTCCAGTTGCCGAAAAACGTTGCGCAAGTGTTTTTTTATGCTCTTCTATGGAAGAAGATGCGATGAGAATGGCATCCAAGTATGCAAAAGCGTAATCGATGCCTCTCAAAGCTGAACCAAGTAATCGTTGGAAAGTTCACGCGGCGTTTCTGAGGCCAAACGTCATTACGGGAAACTCAAATAAACCGAATGGTGTTGTTTCGGCAGTTTTCTGAATGTCTTTCGGAGCGACAGGCACTTGCAAATATGTTTTAGCAAAGTCTATTTTTGCAAATATATTTTTCCTTGCTAGGTGTTGGGTTATGACGTGAATTTGCGGTATCAGATATCTGTTGGGAATTGTGACAGCATTCAAACGACGATAATTTGAACATGGTCGCAATTCGAGATTCTTCTTTTGTTTCATCAGCAATGGACTGGCCAAAAGGCTACTGGATGTGCAACATATTCCTTGTTCTAGCATAAATTCAAATTCGGCACGTGCGGCTTGAAACTTTTTGGTGGTAATCTTCGTGGTCGTTAAGCTATAGGCGGTCTAGTTGTAACAATATGATGCATTATATATAGTGCTTTATTTTCAAAACATGACAATAAATTACAGAATAAGAATTCAATTTTAATACACTACTCCTCCTTTTAAGGTAAGGAACCTTGTATTAGGAGTGAGGAGTTGTAGATAATTTTTCATTTCAAATTATACAATTACAAGAAAGAAGCGATTCCAGTTCATTATAAAATATATACATAAATAATATTTAAAGTTTGAATAAAAAAATTATTAAGAAAAAGAAAAAAGAAAATACATAGACGAGTAAGACTGTCTACGTTATATTAGGCACAATAAAATAAAATTCGCACAGCCTTGTGTGAAATAATAAAGAAAGCAATAATTTAATGTCTAGAACAATATAAAAATAAGAGAAAAGAAGCATATTAGTAAAAAACACACCTAGCTAAAGCATTATCTTAAGACCAACGCATAAACCAAAAACAACGAAATAGTGTGTGTGCGAGAGAGAGAGAAAGATAAAGAGAGCGAATTTATTGTTAACTCTCATAATATAATTCTTTCAGTTTTTTTTTGAACATTTCTAAATTATGAGCTCTCTTGATGGACCTTGGCAAGTTATTAAAAAGTTTTATTCCTATATATGTATAATGGCTCTGACCTAGTTGCGTCATACGGTTTGGAAGTAACAAAAACTCTTCGCTACCACCTCTCGTTCTATTTGTATTAGTTTAGAGTTTACCGCCAGCAAATTCTTTAAATATTTGTATCACCGTACATAATTGATTGACTTGCTCCACTGTTAAAACATTGATTGAACTAAAGAGTTGTTCACTGCTAAATCGTCTAGGCTTGTGCAATAAGATTTTGAGTAAAGACTTCTGCATAACTTTCAGTGGGAGTAAAGCATTTTGTGATGCACAGCCCCATGCAACAATTCCATATTGAATATTAGAATGTATCAAAGCAAAGTAAAACATTCTTTTTGTGTGCTTGCTCAGAAAAGAACGAACCTCGAAGCATATCGGAATAATTTTTCTTAATTTATTTACAACATTTTCAATATGCTGATCCCACCTTAAATGTTGGTCTATGATTACGCCCAGATATTTAGTATTGGTAACTCTCTGCAAAGGAGGGCAAAGGCAGCCAGTTGCACAGTTCATCGAATGAATCGTTACCGTTAGTCCTTCAGGTATCCCACGTTGAGTAGAAGCAAAGGCTATGTACTGTGTTTTTTGTACATTTAAGGTAAGGGAATTATTTCTTAGCCACTCATTAAGTAAACAAAGGCTATATTCAGTATTAACTTTTACCTCATGCCAGCTATTTACTTCTATCAAAAGCACTGTATCATCAGCAAAAGATATTAGCTGCCCTTTGATATGTTGCGCAAAGATATCATTTACATAGATCAGAAACAGAATAGGGCCTAGCACAGTCCCTTGAGGAATTCCGTATTCGAAGTTTAAAACTTTACTTTGCTTTCCCGAGATTTTAACATATTGCTTACGGTCTCGCAAATAGTCTTCAATCCATATAATCCATTTTAAATCAAAATTATGTTTGTAAAGTTTAGCAACAATCATTTTATGGGGGATGGAATCAAATGCTTTTGCTAGATCTAGAAATACAGCTAATGGTTTTCGTCCTTTGTCCAAAGCTTCTGCAACTAAACCTGTTAATTTTGCCAGCGCATCTTGGGTACTAAATTTTGGTCTGAGACCAAATTGGTTTTCATTTATGAAATTATGCCTATTTAAAAATGTCATTAAACGTTTTTTTGCAAGTTTTTCTATAACTTTGCATATGTTAGACAGCAAAGAAATTGGGCGGTAGTTATTAACATCTAATTTACTATTAGCCTTGTGAATTGGTGTTACAATTGCTGTTTTATAAATTTGCGGAAAGATTCCGCAATCGAAACTGAGTGAAGCAAGATGTGCTAGAGGTTTGCTAATAAAAGTTTTAATTTTCTTGAGGCATTCTACTGTGATATTATCAAACCCTGGGCTCGAGTTGCCTTTCATATTTTCGATGATTGAAATGACTTCATCCTCAGAAACAGGATTAATCATTCCTGGCGATGCAGAATGAAATGATTCACTAGTTGATGTATGATTATTTGTATTGGCAATTTTTTGCGCCATGTTTTTCCCGATGTTGCAAAAGTGCTGGTTGAAAGCATTAGCAATTTGTTCTGCACTATCCTTTACTGACAGCAATTCAGTGTCCGTTTTTATATTGGATATGTGGCTTATTGACTTTTTTCGTCCTGTTGCTAAGTTGATAGCTTTTCATACTTTCATCCCATCGTTTTCGGAGTTTTGTAAAATTTTTCTAAAATAATTAGCCTTCGTTATATAAATGAGGTGATTTAATTTGTTTCTATATTTTTTGAAATATAGCTTTAAACTATTGTTATTGGGATTTTTTCGCAGAGCTACTCCTAGCTTGTTACGCGTTCTTATAGAATTTACAAGTCCGGCTGTTATCCACGGTTTAAGTTTACGACATTTTTTTTTAATTTGAGGAAAGGATGTGCTACTTCTGTCAATAGCTGTACAGAGGGTGTTGTGAAAAGCTTGGGCAGATTCGTCTACGTTACCACCAAACAAAACTGTGGTCCAAGTTTCCTTGGCTAAAAAGTCTACCAATAGAGGAAAATTGATTTTTCTGGTGATCGTTGGCTCTTCAGCTTTTGGAGTTTTTTCCCTTGACTTGTACTCCAGAAGTAGAACCGTACTCTTGTGATCAGTGATTCCCGTGTCAACCACTGCAGACTCGATGGAACCAAATAATACAGGTTTTAGGTTTGAAAATATGTGATGTAAACAATTTTCCCCTCTAGTGCTTTGGTTCACATATGAATGAAACCCTAATTCATTTAACGAGCTTATGTACTCACTTAGTGAAAGATTTAACAAACTGATATTAATATCCCCTAGCAAAACAACGTTTTCATGCTTGATATTGTATAGCAAGTCAATAAGCTCAAAACGGAAAGTGTTTTCACAGTGACCTGGTGATCTATATATGGCTAATATCTTTATGGGAATTTTATTCAATAATGTTATGTCCACTGATATTGCTGTCGCCCCAGAAAAATTAAGTTCCTCAAAGTTATTCACGCTATGTAGGTTTTTAACATAAATCGCAACGCCGCTGTTTTGATTTAATATTTTTTCAGATTTGAAGCCCGTGTAACCATTTATTTGGAAGCATTGAAGATTCGCTATATTCCAGCATTCACTCAAAGCTAATACGTCGAATCTGTTTTCAATGTCGGAAAGTGTCAAAATAAGCTCATTGAAATTTTTGTTAAGGCTCCTAATATTGGTGTGGAATATACTGAAATGCTCTGTACTATCTAGATCTGCTTGTTTTGCGAAATCAATTAAATTGCCGCATGCCCATTCCGTGAACGCTGTACATTCCTCTATACAGTTCAGTAGATCATTAGCCATTTACATAATAACTCAAAGAATATTTAATGCAGTGACTTATCTGGGCTATGCCCTCAAAGAGAGAAAAAAAGGTGAGACGTATAAGATTTAGAAAGAATAAAGTTAAGCTAGGTTTTTCTTTGGTTTTGCTTTGATTTAGATTGTGCATTGTGCAATGGAGAGATGTGTGTGTATTTATGAAAATATGAAAGTCGTTGGAAATAAAAGAAATAAAAATAAAATAAGAGAAAAGGTGAGAATATATGAACAATAAATTGTTCTTAGCTGTGAGAAAATTATTGTATAGTTTAAGAAGGAAAAATGAAACTTTTTTGCATAACAGCGGTAATAATAAAGAGCTTAAACTAAAAAATCCAGGTCGGCTTCAGATTTAATGACTATGATACGGTCTCCATCATTTTTTCGGCATCGGATTACTCCATCTCGGAACCATACGTATTTGTAGTTAGCTTCCTTAGCCTTAGACTTAGCCATCCACAATAATTTTCTCAATGTTGGAGTTAAATGCGGGTTAATGTAGTAAACTTTATCCTCCAGAGCGTTTCTACCTTTATGCTTTGCCAAAAATTGTACTGCAGCGAGTGATGTTCGAAATTGAATTACTAACGGTGGAATGTTGTCCGCTTTAGAGCGTCGTCTGTACGCATTGATGATAGTATCTTCACTTAGATTAAAATTTTGTTTTGCAGAATTGTTGGGCCGTGTGCAGAGTGTCCTTTTGGGGCTCGATCCTCAATCCAGACAATTCTACCTTATCCAGATTTGCTTCTTGCTCCAGCCTGCCAATTCGCATTTCCAGTCTATTTATCTGCTGGTCTTTCAAAGCGTTTGTTAACTCTAGTGCTTTGATTTTACTATGAAGTTGCTTGATTTCCCCTGTTATAATCTGGAGTTGCTTCATTGCATCCTCTTGTTGCTTAGCCACAAAGTTGTTGCTTTCAATAAGTTGGTCGATTTTACGCAGGAGGTCTTGGTGTTCGGAAGACCATTCGTTCGAAAAGGACGCTCCACTGCTTTTAACTGGGGTATCATCAGAGCGCGATAAGTTGCGTTGTTTCGTCGAGCATTTTTTACATTTCCACTGATTAGTCTTATTATTATCCTTCAGAAACGAAACATCTGATGAAGTAAGGCCTGCACATTTGAAGTGGATTAGAGAATTACAATTTGAACATGTAATAGAGTCTTTGACACCGCGCTGGGTAGGTTCACTACACAATCCACAATTGACCATTGTGTATCAAATTGGTTTAAATATCAGCTGGTTGAACGAAGATTTAAAGTTTGTTGACTTTGATGTTAAAATTGTCCCAAAAGTTTTCGTCGTTTCCAAATTAGGTCTCCAAAGTTGGTTTGTGTATCTGCTAGTTGGACTCAGGTTAAAAATTTCCTGCCTTTGTTGTGATCCCAAAAGCTTTCTTCGTATTAAGCTTTCGTCTTTCGCCGTATTTATGGTCCTCCTCAAACCGCGAAGCCGTAGTATAAGAACTTTTTTTCGGTATGAAAGTTCACCTTAACAGCCGGGAGTTCAATGGACTCAACATAGGAAAGAAAAACCTGAACTGAGCTTTGAAAGCAATCCACCGGTGCCCGTTGATAAAATGCTTTCACTTAACACTGCCGTTGTTGAAAATATAAATGTCACAACCGAATTTGCAAAAACAAAACTACAATCAACATCAATTGCGCCAAATTGCACTGCTCAAGATTTCGCTACTACCGATCACTGTTTATGGTTTCGTTATTGCTTAACAACTGATGTGACTGATGAACTGTTTGAACAGGTTGCTATAAGACGATTTGACATTACATCGTGAGTTTTTGCATTTGGCCTGTTTGTTACGATGGTCAGGTTCGAGAAATTTTACAGCCTGTTAGTTGCGTCAGGGCACGAAATAGCGCTGACTCGAGCTGCGAACCCTGGTCTGTGGTGATGCGCCTCAGAGAGCCAAATCGTGCAACCCAATTTGTGTAGAACGCCGTTGCGATGGTGTCGGCAGATATTTCAGCAACAGGAACCACTTCAGGCCATCGTCCAAGCGGTTGATCATTGTGAGGATATACTGTTGGCCGTTTGATACAGGTAGTGGTCCAACAATATCCAGAGATATATATTTGAATCATCCTGAGTTTTCAAATTGCCGTGGCGTGTTTCGCACATGTCGGTGAATTTTTGCACGCTGACACTGTAGACAAGTTTAAGTCCATCCGATGACCTGTTGCACGACCGGATGGATGGGATACTGAGTGGATGGTGGTGAATATTTTTCGACGCATTGCAGATTGCGTATTATCAATATTTTTGTCTAACATTTTTTTTTACTTATAGTTCAAGAGTTACTTTAGTTGTTAACAATAATTTATAATAATTTAATACATAATTTTTTATTTTTGAAACATTTAAAAATGGCGTGTTTTTTATTCTTTGAAACCCATGTAACCCTTAGGGTAGGTAACCTCTGGAGTGGCCGATCCGATTGAAGAAAAATTTTCGGAAAACATAGATCTATATAACAAGTAGATCTTAAACCTTTTGGCGACGGCGAGCATTTGAGTGAATTTTCAGGTACTCCTATATATCCAAGCAGTGTAAATTTTTGTTAAAATGGGTATAAGAAATGAAAACTTATTATGTTTTTAGTTTTCTTATGCTAAAGAATTGGAAATTTTGAGCCTTGTGTAGGCGCTGAGTGCCTAAAAGTAGGCAAGGATTTTTTCCAAACTTCGATTTGTCATAACTTTTAAGAAAAACAATGGATCATCTTGAAATTTTCAGAGCGTATTGATGTAGACTAAAATTTAACACAAATGGACTTTCAAGATTGTGCGGGCATGTTTGTAGCTACAGCAGGCTCCTGAAAAAAATTCCTTCAAATCATCGACCTTCATGAAAAATTTTTGATTTTTGAAAATAAATTCAAATTATTGATAAGTTTTGACTTTTGTCTACCATTCCAATAAAAATTTTCGAAATCCCGGGGTAAACAAGAACGGCAACCCGTGATCAAATTACCTCTATTTGCAGCCCTCAAAACTTCTGTTCACGAGATCTGACGATCGGATAATGCGATAAATATGGAATTTACAAAACATGTTGGAATTAACTAGGACCAGGTCTGCTAGAAGTGATTTTGAAATACGGGCGACACTGGGGCAGTGGTGCCATTTGGAAAAATCACAGAGAAAGAAAACTGGTTTTTGGCCTATCGCTTCCGATTAAGCCACCAGATTTTAAGAAAATTCACGCAGTAGGTGAACCTTACACTACGATAAATTTCATAGTCTCCTAAATATTGTAAATTTGCTCAGTATGCAGTAACGAAATCAAAATGAAATTCATTCGATAAGTATGTGTTGCGTTTCTAATTCTGTTGGAATTTCGTTGAAAAATCGTAAAAGAGTTGCTAGCTAGGATGAATTTCGTAATTTATTTAAGTTTCTTTATCGAGCGATGTTGACATAAAATTTCCAAATGGGAATGATCCTGCAATGGCAATTAACAACAAATATTCAGGTTTCAAAAATTTAAAAAGTTTGGACGGTGGTAGCCCTAAAATTATATTCACTCCTATAACTTACAGCGCAGCCATTCAATCGAAACGAAATTCATAGGGTGGATTTAACACAACGTGAAGCAGCTATGGTACTAGCACATGATTGCCAGCACCAGACAATTTCGTAAATATTGCACCAACAGATCCTTCCATTTTGTATTCATAAGCAAAGCATTTACAATAAAATAAGCAACTGATATTAAAATTTTCTGAATTTTGGAGATTTTTCGGATGGCAGCCCCAGACTTAGTTTAATCGCTGAAACTTTCGATGATATCCTTGCATTGAAAAGAAATTCAAATGTTAGGTTGATTAAACACGAGCATGTTATGGTTGATTTATTGCTGCTGTGTTGGACAAATGTTGTTGTTTACGCTGTGTTTGATGCTGATGCGGTACTTGAACCACATTAGCTTGCAAAGTTTGAAAAGAAGATATTCAAGCACTTGAACCTGAATACCTTGAAATAAATGTTGAGTCCTTACTACCAAAGCGGCGAGGCCGCAGTTAATGATAGCACCATGTTTAAGCTACCCTTAAACATTTGCCGTGCTTTCTATTTGCTTTGCAAGAAAACCTCGCAAGAGCAGATTTCGAGTCAAACGACTGCTGTAGTCTGTCAACCTCGTCGACTCTTAATGCCCAAGCACCTCCACTTGTGCATCAGACAAATTCTACTTGTATTAACACACAGCTGGTTCGTGAGGAACTCAATTTATTATTCAAAATCACTCTTCTTATATCTTTCATTCAATAATCTTACTTCCTACATGTGAAAAATGCATCATAACATAAATTGTTACCTTAACCCAAATATTACTTCTACATACAAAATGCACTTAATCAGAATAACATAACTTGTCACCTTAACCTACATACAACATTACCGCATACAAAATATCAATTAATGCATTCTTGCTGAATCCGTCAAATATGCATATCTTGGTCAATACTTCGATCGCTTCGCTGTTTACAAATATAGCTTATGACTTGTTTTCGATTTATTGCATCGTAGGTCACGCAGTGTATTGCATGTGCTTCTTATACAATAGTTCTTGACCTTCAATGCATACGATTCTTATTTTACATACTCCCCCCCCGTTGGACGGAGGTTCAACTTATTAATCTATCGTAACGGTAAAAGGCGAATTAGCTGACAATCTGGGTAATGGTACCGGTGCTTCTTTGGTAGGTTCTTCAGGTTGATTTAATTTACGACGACGTATCACGATCCAACCACAACCAATTAACGCAATCACCGTCAAGATGAGGCAGATATATCCCACAGAGTAATGATGTACATGATGTTTCTTAATGTTATCTGGCATGCTCACTTGCAATGTTGCTAGTTGTTCTTTAAGCAACATCAGTTCCTTAGTCTGCGAATGAAATTGGCTTTTGTACCAATCCTCAGGAGCTTCAGATGTTTTCTCTACAGCAATTAGATCAGTGATGTCTCTAACTGGTGTGTAAGAAGTATATCTTTTCGTTCCTAAGATATTACTCCCCGTAATAGTCAACAAAGACTGCCTGATGACACAATTCCCATGAATAGTTATTATGCCGGAACCATGAAGTATCATTTCCGTTAGACGTTTTCCACATACAACATTAATCGATGTTTCTCTATCCAAAACGTATATCCATTGATTCGGATTATGCAGTTGAGTCCAGTGAGGCGCAGGTCCAATTACCCTTGTTGTACATGAAGATGTTGCTGTTGCATGACTGAGTATACTCATTTCGCAGGCACTCTGGGCTGCACCTTTCCTAAATAATGGTCCATAATGCCGACATAGAAATTGGTCTTCATTAAGTGATACACATTGGCGGAACTCATCTTCTTTAACTGGATAATATTGTTCTCTATGCAGGTCCGTGATCAAATACGGTGATGACGGAGCCAAGGCAACGAAATTGAGGTCTGCCTTAAAGGGAACTGGCACTACCTTTAGTATTTCAAACTGTCCTGTAGCCACTAGCGGGATTTTTATTGTGAAAATAACATACTCATCTGTTATTTGCCCCTTTATAGCCATTAGATTGTAAAACTTCCGCAACTCCTTTGTTTCTAACGGTAAGTTCAAAGTTGGTGGTAACATTGCCTTTAGTTTTGTTAACTCTATTTGTAGTTGTTTTGGAGGCAACAATTCCGGGTTAAGTTTTCCATGATGTGAGTCTGTTACAATGTCTATTAGTGAATCTTGAATCCTTTGATGATTTATTAGTAGCGTAGAAGCCTAAGCCTGAAACGTAATTTCTGTGATCTGTTCAGAAATTTCTTCCCTTTGTTGTAGACTATTCAGCATGTTTCTTGTTTGGTTGAATTTATTTTCGATATACTTAAATTCCTTCTCAATATCTTCTTGACTCTTTTTCATAATGGTAAGCGTGCTATCAATAAATGATGTTTGATTGTTTAAATGCCTTGCAACTTCTTGTTCATTTTGGTGGAGTGCATTTATCATCGTAGCTATTTCGTCTGCATCATCGGCATCTAATATTCCGAAAAGAGTATAAGCAACGTTTCCAATGAAGTTAAAAGCACCTCGTTTACTGCGTATGAGTGTCGTTGGTCTCAGTAATTTGTTGTTAAGTTCTAAATCGGAAATGGCTCTCTCCAACTGGGTTCCGATACTTGAGCAGCTATTCGAGGGTGACCCACCTTTACATAAATTTTTTATTACCTCTGGATATCTTTCAATAACCTCAAACTCTTTCCAGTAAGGTTTCATATTGAAATACGTCACCATCCTCCATTCACTTGTAGTTATCCCCACCGGACCCAATTTTTCAAAGTAGAAGCCAAGATTTTTATCAAATGGCTTGTTTTCTATTGATTGGCCCTTTGTTGATGATATGAAGAGGCAAGTGCAAAATAATGTTACTAATGCTGATCCTAGTGATGGTTGCGAGCGTTTTAATGGTTGTTGATTAGGTTCTGGTGGTCGTGGGCAACCCTGCTTTAATGTTGGTAATTTCTCGTTGTTATTTTTTGTAAATTTTTCTTCAACGGGTTTTCTGAGTTCATATTCGTCTGAAAATAAAGGTGCAAGTCGATTTACTGCACGTTTCAGCGTTCCACCAGTTGTTTTCACATCTACCACTCGAACAACTCCATCTTCACCTTTGTATGTTTTTATTATTCTGCCTAATGGCCATTGCAGCGTTGGAAGGTTATCTTCTTTGATTATGACCATGGTGCCGATTTCAACATTCGGTAAACGATCCTTCCATTTATATCGATGTTGCAGCTCACTCAAGTACTCCAAGCTCCAACGTTTCCAAAATTCGTGTTTTATGTTAGACACGATTTTCCAGCGAGTGTTTAGATTAGTCTTCAAAGATGATGCCAGTGAATCCACTGGAGCTGTAAGTGGTTCACCGATCAAAAAATGCCCGGGCGTAAGAGCGTATAAACCATTGGGATCATTGGACATGGGGGTGATCGGTCTTGAATTTAGGATCGACTCGATTTCAATGATCACAGTTTCCAGCTCATCATACGTTAATGATGCAGTGTTGATACTTCGAACTAAGAGATGTTTAGCGGACTTGACAGCTGCCTCCCAAAGTCCTCCAAAATGAGGAGCTCGTGGAGGAATAAAATTGAAATCAATTCTTATTTTTCTGCACGTTGAAGTAATCTTCTCGAGTCCTGCCTTGCCATGAACAGCAGACGATAGTTCTGCTAGTTGATTTCTAGCTCCAACAAAATTTGTTGCATTATCGCAATAAAGATTTCTGCAGTGTCCTCGACGAGCTATGAACCGAAGGCATCGGTTGTTAGATCACTCACGACTTCCAAGTGAACAGCCTTTGTAGCGAAGCAACAGTAAACTGCCACATATGCTTTGTATGGTCGTTTTCCTCTAATTTTGTGATGTATCCAGAAAGGGCCACAAAAGTCCACGCCGGTTTTTAAGAAAGGACGTGCAGGCTGAATTCTTGCTGATGGTAAATTGCCCATAAGCTGTTGAAACACGACCGGTTTGGCTCTGATACAACGGACACAATGTTGAACGGTTGATCTAGCCATTATTTTTCCTTTTATTGGCCAGAATCTTTGTCGTATTTGTGCCAATAATGCCTGTGCTCCACAGTGCATGTTCCTCATATGAGCTTCTTGCATAATCAGCTTCACAATTGGGTCATTGTATGGGAGCAGCATTGGATACTTAGCGTCATATGGCAGTGATGATGACTGTAATCGACCTCCAACTCCCATAATACCCTTTTCATCTAAAAATGGCGATAAACTGACCAAAGAGTTGTTGCTGTTCACTTTTCCATTTATGCTTAATTGCTTAATTTCATCCTTGAATTCCGTTTGCTGTACTGTTTTTATTGTGACATGCAATGCATTTTCAAGCTCTAGTGGACTCGGCACAAGCGATGAGCAGGAACCATTGTCAGCCTTCTTGACACGTCCAATGAATCTTAACATATAGCCAACGATTCGTTGCAGTTTCGGAAATGAATTTTTCGGGTTAACTTTATATATAATATCTTCAGCAGTTGAAACAGATGCAGACACAGCCCTTGGTACATGTGTACCCCGTTTTCGTTCAGAGAACTCGTCAGGCAAGTCTGTTTTCTGAATTGCGATGGGCCAGCTTGATGCGGGTCCGGACAAAAATAAGGGTCCGTAAAACCAAATGTTGCAAGATGGCATCTGTCGAGGTTTCAATCTCCGGGATAACACATCGGCTGGATTGTGTTTTGTGGGCACATATCTCCATTGATCAGTCAGTATTAGCTCTTGAATTCTTGCAATTCGATGTGCAACAAATGTCTGATAGGCTGATGAGTTCGAATTAATCCAACTTAATACGACCTGAGAATCTGTCCAGAAGCTTATGCGATTGTTTCCATAGTTCAGCTCTTCTACCACGCATGTCATAAGTTGTGCACCCAGGAGTGCTGCACACAACTCCAATCGTGGAATTGTTTGAGTTTTAAACGGAGCGACACGTGATTTTGCACATAAGAGTCTGACTTTGACTGTGCCATCTTGAAGTGCTGCACGCACATAGATTGCGGCACCGTACGCCCTTTCTGACGCGTCCGTAAAGCAATGTAACTGAATGTTCCGCGGTATCTGATGGTTGAAAATATGTCTGGGAATTTTTGTGTTGTTGAGAGTTTGCAATTCACTTCGAAACATTGCCCATTCATGTTGGTATTCTTCTGATAGTACGTCATCCCAGCCAAGCTTAAATTGCCATAATTTCTGAATTTGCCATTACAACAACCGGTGCGAATAATCCAAGTGGATCATAAAAACGTGCAATATCTGATGCCATTGTTCGTTTTGAGATAACTGAACTCGTATCAATATTTGTTTTTATGCAGAAATCATATTGTAGTGGAGTCCATGAAAGGCCCAGGGTCTTTACAGCTTTATTTTCATCAGTAGCTAGCTCCTGGTTGACTTCTTGATCTTCCTGTGGGACACCTTGCAATAATCGTGAATGGTTGGCGCTCCATTTACGCAACTTGAAACCTGCACTTTGTAAAATTGAAGTTATTTCTTGTTGGACTTGAAGTGCTTCGGCCAAACTATCGGCTCCTGTCAGACAATCGTCAACGTAGAAATCTCTTTCGATCACTGCTGCACCCAACGCAAACGATGATTTTGCTTCTTTAGCTAATTGCTGCAGGCATTTTGTTGCAAGGTATGGTGCCGATCGAGTTCCATAAGTAACTGTTTTTAATTGGTAATATTTCAAACAGTCCATTGAAGTTTTCCTCCATACAATTAACTGCAACATTTCGTCATCTGGATGAATTAAAACTTGTCTGTACATTTTCTCAATGCCGGTGACAAATGCGTATCTTGATAGCCGAAACCGGAGAAGAATGGAGAACAAATCCTTTTGTACTATCGGACCTTTATGCAAGATATCATTAAGTGATTTGCCAGAAGACGATTTTGAAGAGGCATCAAATACTACACGTAGTTTTGTAGTACTGCTATCTGGGTGTAAGACACAGTGATGGGGAATGAAGTAATGAGGAGATGAAATTCTTTCCTGGCTGACTTCCTTCATGTGCCCAAGATTCTCGTATTCATCCATGAACTCAGCGTATTATTTTTTTAGCTGAGGATTTGATGTTAGTCGACGCTCAAGTGATAAAAATCTTCTTGTAGCTGTCTGTAATGATGATCCAAGAGAGGTTGAATTGTCTAGCATTGGTAGCTTGACAACAAAACGTCCTGCTGATGTTCCTCTAGTGTGATGATTAAAGTGAGCTTCGCATTCTTTCTCTGCAACAGACAACATTTTATTTTGCTGTACTGGCTCTTCAATATCCCAAAAACGAGTGAGGAGTTTGTCTATAGATTCTTCTTCCGCACTGTTTATTCCACAAACGAAAGTTGCTTGTGGGACTTCCGAAAATTTGCCAACTATTATCCACCCAAGCAGCGTATTTTATAAGATAGGTAGATGGTCAGCTAGATGAATACGTCCTGCTAGTGATATCAAAGGGTAAAACTCAGCTCCTAACAATAGATCGATTTTATCCGGCCGGTTAAAATCAGGGTCGGCAAGTTGGACATTCGATGGTAATGGCCAATTCGTTATGTCTATCCTCTGCGATGGCTGATCCGAAATAATTTGTGGAAAGACAAAAGCTTCCATAGATGTTGCATATGCAGTTGTTCATGATTGAAAACTGAGATGAACACGTCGATGAGCTTCACTCTTTGCCTTTCCAATGCCTTCAATATTCAATGACGTTGGCTTAGAAGATATTCCTAGGCGCTTCACTAATCTTTCTGTCACCATATTGATTTGTGACTCAGAATCCAAAATTGCTCGACACTCTACCCTTTCTCCATTGATTGACATCAACTGTATTCGCGCTGTGCTTAGGAGTACATATCCTGTGGCTCGAGCCTGCATGGAAGCGGTTAGGGTTGTCGATGACCTTTTTTCGATTCTGGCCCCGTGATCAGTTATTATTGTTTGTGGTTGAGTGTCTTCAATATGCAGCAACGTATGATGTTTTTTATTACACTTCGAACAGTTGCGTGAAGTGCATGTAGAGATTCTATGCCCTGCCTTTAGGCAATTAAAACATAGCTTATTTTCCTGCACGTATTGCTTCCGCTTTGTTGTTGGCAATTGAAGAAAGTTTCGACAATTGTTCAAACTATGCGTGTCATGTTTGCAAAGTTTGCAATTGATGTTGTTTCTTATCTTTTCTGCTTGAATTGTTGATGTTACTGTCGTACAAGTCTTCACACCACTCGGCTTTGCCCTTTGTGTAATCGCTTCCAGAGATTGGAATTTGAATTCTAAAAACTTCAGGAACTCATCCATCTGTTGAAGCTCTCTAGGATCCTTTAATGATTGTTCGTAAAGGATTCTTGTTGCCTTATCCAGTTTTTTGATCAGCATGTGCAGTAATAAAGGTCCCCAATTGTCTGTTGGTATTTTTAATGCTTCCAGTGCTAACAAACTTTCCTTTGTTGTGTCATGTAAAGCCTTGACGATGTCGTGTCGGAGTTTTTGGTGGGTTGCTCAAAAAGTCGTTGAAGAATCGTGGATGCCAAATTGTGGTATCTATCTTTTAAAGTAGTCCATGCTATCTCGTAATTCTCCTTCGTTAATGGGAGATGTCTAACTAGTCGCTCTGCTTCACCAGTTAAGTTGGTTTTTAGATACCACATCTTTTGAATGTTATCTAATGGTCTTTTGTGAATGATCTCCACAAAGAGGTCATAGAATTGTGGCCAATGTAAATAATTACCATCAAACTTTGGGATAGTTATCTTTGGTAAACCAATTTCTGGTTTTTGGCCACCTTTAACTATAGCTGGAATTGGTTGACTACTCAGCTTGACGGCCAGTGTAGGCAGCACAGATTGTACTTCTGTTTCAAGTTCAATGTAGTCCTTCATGGAGTATCGGACAGTCTCAGGTTGTTCCATTGCTTCACATATAGTGTAATGGTTAGACTCAATTTGTTTCTAGAGCTGATCAAACGAGTTCATCTTATATTCGTAGTATGAATTAGGCTGATTATCTTCAATATTCAATGTCAAAAGCCTTTTCATTGATGCTATTAGCGCTTTCTGTTTTCGGATAGTTCCCACAGTGTTCTCTATTTGTTCTGTCTGACAAATTGTTCGTTGCTCCGCTATTTGCTCTGAGCCTTTAGTTGAATGCTGCATCTTTGGAGTCCCTTTTGATTCACTAATGTCTTTGGTGAATACCTTTCGGTAATGGCTGACCAAAGCTCCTATTTCAATGAAATAGTCTTTCGTGAAATACGCATGTTGTCGCCACCCGTCAGCGACTTGCAATATTTTGTTATGAGTCGCCTCAAATTTGGACCAACCGTCCTCTTATAACTTTAACCATTTTTCATAGTAGGTTCTAGTTTTTGTTGCCTCGGTGTCTCCTTTAAACAGGCAAATGAGCTGCTGGATTTCTTCTCCAGTTCGTTGCTGCTCAATAGCTAATTCTTCAACTGTGGACATCTTGACTCTTTCAGCGAGTTTGCTTCCTTACAGTTGCGATGTTGAATTATCGTTCGTACTTCTAACAATTCGCCGTGTTGAATTGCTGTAGCGATTCGCTGAGTTGGATCGCGTGAATGAACAATAGTTCGCGATGAATGGTATAATTCGCCTGGTTGAATTATACAATTTTCCGTTGATACTCCTTCCTGCAGCGATGTCTATTATTATCCTCACTGATAATAATTTTTGATTCAAAGAATACTGCTCTTTGAATCACGTCGGGGTCACCAAAATGTTTACTCTGCGTTTGGTGCTGATGCGGTACTTGAACCACATTAGCTTGCAAAGTTTGAAAAGAAGATATTCAAGCACGTGAACCTGAACACCTTGAAATAAATGTTGAGTCCTTACTACCAAAGCGGCGAGGCCGCAGTTAATGATGGCACCATGTTTAAGCTACCCTTAAACATTTGCCGTGCTTTCTATTTGCTTTGCAAGAAAACCTGGCAAGAGCAGATTCCGAGTCAAATGACTGCTGTAGTCTGTCAACCTCGTCGACTCTTAATGCCCAAGCACCTCCACTTGTGCATCAGACAAATTCTACTTGTATCAACACACAGCTGGTTCGTGAGGAACTCAATTTATTATTCAAAATCACTCTTCTTATATCTTTCATTCAATAATCTTACTTCCTACATGTGAAAAATGCATCATAACATAAATTGTTACCTTAACCCAAATATTACTTCTACATACAAAATGCACTTAATCAGAATAACATAACTTGTCAACTTAACCTACATACAACATTACCGCATACAAAATATCAATTAATGCATTCTTGCTGATTCCGTCAAATATGCATATCTTGGTCAATACTTCGATCGCTTCGCTGTTTACAAATATAGCTTATGACTTGTTTTCGATTTATTGCATCGTAGGTCACGCAGTGTATTGCATGTGCTTCTTATACAATAGTTCTTGACCTACAATGCATACGATTCTTATTTTACAGTTGTCAGTAATAAACATTTTCATCATTTGTGTTATAGGAAATGCTGTCAGAAAATGATATTTATTCCTTTGAGTAAGAAATGGTTGATATGTTACTACAAAGAAGTGAATAACGTCTTCACACATATTTAAATCCCTCAAAGATAACTTCTTCGAAAATTAGGCATGTTAGCATTAGCAATGTTGACGGCTTATTAAAAGCCTTTATCGCTTGAACTTTACTTGGAAGTGGTTTGATTCCTGTAGAGCTTATTTTGTGCGATAGGTATTCGATTTCTGTCTTCCCAACTTCACATTTCACTGGGTTGACGCGTAATCCGTGGTCCTCCAGTTGCCGGAAAACGTTGCGCAAGTGTTTTTTATGCTCTTCTATGGAAGAAGATGCGATGAGAATGGCATCCAAGTATGCAAAAGCGTAATCGATGCCTTCCAAAGCTGAACCAAGTAATCGTTGGAAAGTTCACGCGGCGTTTCTGAGGCCAAACGTTATTACGGGAAAATCAAATAAACCGAATGGTGTTGTTTCGGCAGTTTTCTGAATGTCTTTCGGAGCGAAAGGCACTTGCAAATATGATTTAGCAAAGTCTATTTTGGAAAATATATTTTTCCTTGCCAGGTGTTGGGTTATGTCGTGAATGTGCGGTATTAGATATCTGTTGGGTATTGTGACAGCATTTAAACGACGATAATTTGAACATGGTCGCAATTCGAGATTCTTCTTTTGTTTCATCAGCAATGGACTGGCCAAAAGGCTACTGGATGTGCAACATATTCCTTGTTCTAGCATACATTCAAATTCGGCACGTGCGGCTTGAAACTTTTTTGGTGGTAATCTTCGTGGTCGTTAAGCTATAGGCGGTCTAGTTGTAACAATATGATGCATTACATCGTGAGTTTTTGCATTTGGCCTGTTTGTTACGATGGTCAGGTTCGAGAAATTTTACAGCCTGTTAGTTGCGTCAGGGCACGAAATAGCGCTGACTCGAGCTGCGAACCCTGGTCTGTGGTGATGCGCCTCAGAGAGCCAAATCGTGCAACCCAATTTGTGTAGAACGCCGTTGCGATGGTGTCGGCAGATATTTCAGCAACAGGAACCACTTCCGGCCATCGTGCAAAGCGGTTGATCATTGTGAGGATATACTGTTGGCCGTTTGATACAGGTAGTGGTCCAACAATATCCAGATGTATATATTTGAATTGTCCTGAGTTTTCAAATTGCCGTGGCGTGTTTCGCACATATCGGTGAATTTTTGCACGCTGACACTGTAGACAAGTTTAAGTCCATCCGGTGACCTGTTGCACGACCCGATGGATGGGATACTGAGTGGATGGTGGTGAATATTTTTCGACGCATTGCAGAGGGCGTATTATCAATATTTTTGTCTAAATTTTTTTTTACATATAGTTCAAGAGTTACTTTAGTTGTTAACAATAATTTATAATAATTTAATACATAATTTTTTATTTTTGAAACATTTGAAAATGGCGTTTTTTTTATTCTCTGAAACCCATGTTACCCTTAGGGTAGGTAGCCTCTGGAGTGGCCGATCCGATTGAGCAAAAATTTTCGGAAAACATAGATCTATATAACAAGTAGATCTTAAACCTTTTGGCGACGGCGAACATTTTAGTGAATTTTCAGGTACTCCTATATATCCAAGCAGTGTAAATTTTTGTTAAAATGGGTATAAGAAATGAAAACTTATTATGTTTTTAGTTTCCTTATGCTAAAGAATTGGAAATTTTGAGCCTTGTGTAGGCGCTGAGTGCCTAAAAGTAGGCAAGGATTTTTTCCAAATTTCGATTTGTCATAACTTTTAAGATAAACAATGGATCATCTTGAAATTTGCAGAGCGTATTGATGTAGACTAAAAGTTAACACAAATGGACTTTCAAGATTGTGCGGGCATGTTTGTAGCTACAGCAGGCTCCTGAAAAAAATTCCTTCAAATCATCGACCTTCCTGAAAAATTTTTGATTTTTGAAAATAAATTCAAATTATTGATAAGTTTTAACTTTTTTCTACCATTCCAATAAAAAATTTTCAAAATCCCGGGGTAAACAAGAACGGCAACCCGTGATCAAATAACCTCTATTTGCAGCACTCAAAACTTCTGTTCACCAGATCTGACGATCGGATAATGCGATAAATATGGAATTTACAAAACATGTTGGAATTATAGTAACTAGGACCAGGTCTGATAGAAGTGATTTTGAAATACGGGCGACACTGGGGCAGTGGTGCCATGTCACCGTTACTCAACGCAACGCGCTCTAGAACCCTTTACAAGGGCGGCAGTTTTCGGGCGGCTTTTGCTCGCGAAGAATAAGGGTCGTGGGTGGGCGCCACTCGCTTCTAACCCGAAACACTGCCTCGCTACCGTCGCCCTGAAGCGAGAAGAGGATGACGGCCTCTTATGCACAACCCCGTATCGATATCAACAATGACAATCCGGCTCAATTCACGATAATACAATTTATTTCACTTACGTAACAATGCTAATTTAAATTCCGATCACGTTAGATTCTATTGTGCTACCATTCAATGGTAGTCTTCTAAAATTTCTTTTCGCTTACTAAATTCAATTCGATACTAAATTCAATTAACAATCAAATCTTACTTGCTATCTAACCTGTTATTTAATTCTGCTCGATCGTCAAGACGTGATCTCTCCCTCGATGGGGCCCTTTCCGCAGATCGATGTTCGTCGATGGCAAAAGATGATTATTTCTCAAAAGTATTTCACGGTTCGTTCTCCTGGCTTAATTCCTGCTCCGTCAACCCGTTCTATCATCCACGCAACCAGGGATCTTCATTCGCAGTTCTTCCGGTACCACAATCGCGATCAATGTCCAAGCAAAATGATTTCCTTTTTTAACGCTGTCGCTTTCAACTTTATTTGATGACCGTTGGCGGTTACATCTCTCCCAATCCACGTCCAAATATATACCAAAAAGCCGGAATCAAGAAAAGAAAAGATTCAATTTAATTCTTGCACCAGCTCCAGACCTCCGCTCACTCACCGAGTTCGAACCAAAAAGAACGATTTACCGAGATCCTGCCTACAGGAAAATTTTGCTGGCGGCAGCGGGATTTTCAAAATCCCGCTTCATGCACTCACCCGAATTCAATTTCACTCATCTGAGTGTTCTGTTTCAAATTCACCACACATCCCCAACTTGGAACAGTCTGACTTGGAACATCTCCACTGACATTTCTCCTAGTTGACGTTTCCGAATGTCAACATTGTGTACATTAAACTCGCTGTCGTGTACATAGAATCCAGGTGTTGTTCCAGGATTTTCGGCATCAAAATCCAGGTAGGTGTCTAATTTGCATTTCCAAACTTCTTATTCCGGAGAAAACTTGTGCGCGATCCTCCCGGTAGCCTTCGATTTGTTCGAATTTAGCTAATATTAGCTTACGACCGTGGACCCGTCCGCCGTGTCTTTAGTGCGATGGTTTGTGCGTGTCGAAGTTTTCGGGTGTGCATGTTTCTTGCCGCGTACGCTAATGTCCTCCGGATCTCGGTTTCCTTCCGCGTATTACGATTCCCCTCCACATCTCGGGTCCCTTACATCACCACCACAGCTATTACTTTCATCGCCTTTCGATCTGAGGCTTTGATCTAAGTAATCGGCAATTCGGCATCCGCTCGGTATTCATCGTATGTGGGTCAATTGTTGGCCTAGGTCTGGTGTCGTCGGCCTTGACGGCTCGACCCATACGTTGCTCTGCCTTGTCGGTTGATATGTCGTGACTTGATGATGACTGTTTTCATGGTACCTGATCAAGATTGTTTTCATGTTCTAGATTGTTTTCATGTTCTAGATTGTTTTCATGTTCCAGATTGTTTTCATGTGTCTTCAATCGATGTCCATTTGCGTTCGTGTCGCTCAGTGATGACTCGTGTTGTCTTGTTGAAACTTCTTTTATAAAACTAACAACTGACTTAACTATCTAACATCTAAACTAACGTCTAAACTAACAGCGAAACTAACAAACTTAACTAATAACAATCTGAGCTATTAACCTAAACTAACTCATGAATTGTGCTTGATGCCCAATCTCCATCGTTCTCTCATTAGAGGACGATGGAGATTTTTTTTTTTTTTTATGTTTATATTGTGTTCAATGTTCGTTTGAGTAAACAAAAGTTTTACAAATCGTGACAGCCATTTGAAAAAATCACAGAGAAAGAAAACTGGTTTTTGGCCTATCGCTTCCGATTAAGCCACCCGATTTTAAGAAAATTCACTCAGTAGGTGAACCTTACTCTAAGATAAATTTCATAGTCTCCTAAATATTGTAAATTTGCTCAGTATGCAGTAACGAAATCAAAATGAAATTCATTCGATAAGTAAAGCTTGTTGCGTTTCTAATTCTGTAGGAATTTCGTTGAAAAATCGTAAAAGAGTTGCCAGCTAGGATGAATTTCGTAATTTATTTAAGTTTCTTTATCAAGCAATGTTGTCATAAAATTTCCAAATGGGAATGATCCTGCAATGGCAATTAACAACAAATACTCACGTTTCAAAAATTTAAAAAGTTTGGACGGTGGTAACCCTAAAATTATATTCACTCCTTTAACTTACAGCGCAGCCATTCAATCGAAACGAAATTCATAGGGTGGATTTAACACAACGTGAAGCAGCTATGGTACTAGCACATGATTGCCAGCACCAGACAATTTCGTAAATATTGCACCAACAGATGCTTCCATTTTGTATTCATAAGCAAAGCATTTACAATAAAATAAGCAACTGGTATTAAAATTTTCTGAATTTTGGAGATTTTTCGGATGGTAGATGATAGTTTAATCGCTGAAACTTTCGATGATATCCTTGCATTGAAAAGAAATTCAAATGCTAGGTTGATTAAACACGAGCATGTTATGGTTGATTTATTGCTGCTGTGTTGGACAAATGTTGTCAGTAATAAACATTTTCATCATTTGTGTTATAGGAAATGCTGTCAGAAAATGATATATGTTCCTTTGAGTAAGAAATGGTTGATATGTTACTACAAAGAAGTGAATAATGTCTTCACACATATTTAAATCCCTCAAAAATAACTTCTTCGAAAATTAGTCATGTTAGCATTAGCAATGTTGACGGCTTATTAAAAGCCTTTATCGCTTGAACTTTACTTGGAAGTGGTTTGATTCCTGTAGAGCTTATTTTGTGCGATAGGTATTCGATTTCTGTCTTCCCAACTTCACATTTCACTGGGTTGACGCGTAATCCGTGGTCCTCCAGTTGCCGAAAAACGTTGCGCAAGTGTTTTTTATGCTCTTCTATGGAAGAAGATGCGATGAGAATGGCATCCAAGTATGCAAAAGCGTAATCGATGCCTCTCAAAGCTGAACCAAGTAATCGTTGGAAAGTTCACGCGGCGTTTCTGAGGCCAAACGTCATTACGGGAAACTCAAATAAACCGAATGGTGTTGTTTCGGTAGTTTTCTGAATGTTTTTCGGAGCGACAGGCACTTGCAAATATGTTTTAGCAAAGTCTATTTTGGAAAATATATTTTTCCTTGCCAGGTGTTGGGCTATGTCGTGAATGTGCGGTATCAGATATCTGTCGGGTATTGTGACAGCATTCAAACGACGATAATTTGAACATGGTCGCAATTCGAGATTCTTCTTTTGTTTCATCAGCAATGGACTGGCCAAAAGGCTACTGGATGTGCAACATATTCCTTGTTCTAGCATAAATTCAAATTCGGCACGTGCGGCTTGAAACTTTTTTGGTGGTAATCTTCGTGGTCGTTAAGCTATAGGCGGTCTAGTTGTAACAATATGATGCATTACATCGTGAGTTTTTGCATTTGGCCTGTTTGTTACGATGGTCAGGCTCGAGAAATTTTACAGCCTGTTAGTTGCGTCAGGGCACGAAATAGCGCTGACTCGAGCTGTGAACCCTGGTCTGTGGTGATGCGCCTCAGAGAGCCAAATCGTGCAACCCAATTTGTGTAGAACGCCGTTGCGATGGTGTCGGCAGATATTTCAGCAACAGGAACCACTTCAGGCCATCGTGCAAAGCGGTTGATCATTGTGAGGATATACTGTTGGCCGTTTGATACAGGTAGTGGTCCAACAATATCCAGATGTATATATTTGAATCGTCCTGAGTTTTCAAATTGCCGTGGCGTGTTTCGCACATATCGGTGAATTTTTGCACGCGGACACTGTAGACAAGTTTAAGTCCATCCGGTGACCTGTTGCACGACCGGATGGATGGGATACTGAGTGGATGGTGGTGAATATTTTTCGACGCATTGCAGAGGGCGTATTATCAATATTTTTGTCTAAATTTTTTTTACATATAGTTCAAGAGTTACTTTAGTTGTTAACAATAATTTATAATAATTTAATACATAATTTTTTATTTTTGAAACATTTAAAAATGGCGTGTTTTTTATTCTCTGAAACCCATGTCACCCTTAGGGTAGGTAACCTCTGGAGTGGCCGATCCGATTGAGCAAAAATTTTCGGAAAACATAGATCTATATAACAAGTAGATCTTAAACCTTTTGGCGACTGCGAGCATTTTAGTGAATTTTCAGGTACTCCTATATATCCAAGCTGTGTAAATTTTTGTTAAAATGGGTATAAGAAATGAAAACTTATTATGTTTTTAGTTTGTTTATGATGAAGAATTGGAAATTTTGAGCCTTGTGTAGGCGCTGAGTGCTTAAAAGTAGGCAAGGATTTTTTCCAAACTTCGATTTGTCATAACTTTTAAGAAAAACAATGGATCATCTTCAAATTTGCAGAGCGTATTGATGTAGACTAAAATTTAACACAAATGGACTTTCAAGATTGTGCGGGCATGTTTGTCGCTACAGCAGGCTCCTGAAAAACAATCCTTCAAATCATCGACCTTCCTGAAAAATTTTTGATTTTTGAAAATAAATTCAAATTATTGATAAGTTTTGACTTTTGTCTACCATTCCAATAAAAATTTTCAAAATCCCGGGGTAAACAAGAACGGCAACCCGTGATCAAATAACCTCTATTTGCAGCACTCAAAACTTCTGTTCACCAGATCTGACGATCGGATAATGCGATAAATATGGAATTTGCAAAACATGTTGGAATTAACTAGGACCAGGTCTGATAGAAGTGATTTTGAAATACGGGTGACACTGGGGCAGTGGTGTCATTTGGAAAAATCACAGAGAAAGAAAACTGGTTTTCGCCTATCGCTTCCGATTAAGCCACCAGATTTTAAGAAAATTCACGCAGTAGGTGAACCTTACTCTAAGATAAATTTCATAGTCTCCTAAATATTTTAAATTTGCTCAGTATGCAGTAACGAAATCAAAATGAAATTCATTCGATAAGTATAGCTTGTTGCGTTTCTAATTCTGTAAGAATTTCGTTGAAAAATCGTAAAAGAGTTGCTAGCTAGGATGAATTTCGTAATTTATTTAAGTTTCTTTATCGAGCGATGTTGTCATAAAATTTCCAAATGGGAATGATCCTGCAATGGCAATTAACAACAAATACTCACGTTTCAAAAATTTAAAAAGTTTGGACGGTGGTAACCCTAAAAGTATATTCACTCCTATAACTTACAGCGCAGCCATTCAATCGAAACGAAATTCATAGGGTGGATTTAACACAACGTGAAGCAGCTATGGTACTAGCACATGATTGCCAGCACCAGACAATTTCGTAAATATTGCACCAACAGATGCTTCCAGTTTGTATTCATAAGCAAAGCATTTACAATAAAATAAGCAACTGATATTAAAATTTTCTGAATTTTGGAGATTTTTCGGATGGCAGCCCCAGACTTAGTTTAATCGCTGAAACTTTCGATGATATCCTTGCATTGAAAAGAAATTCAAATGCTAGGTTGATTAAACACGAGCATGTTATGGTTGATTTATTGCTGCTGTGTTGGACAAATGTTGTCAGTAATAAACATTTTCATCATTTGTGTTATAGGAAATGCTGTCAGAAAATGATATTTGTTCCTTTGAGTAAGAAATGGTTGATATGTTACTACAAAGAAGTGAATAATGTCTTCACACATATTTAAATCCCTCAAAGATAACTTCTTCGAAAATTAGTCATGTTAGCATTAGCAATGTTGACGGCTTATTAAAAGCCTTTATCGCTTGAACTTTACTTGGAAGTGGTTTGATTCCTGTAGAGCTTATTTTGTGCGATAGGTATTCGATTTCTGTCTTCCCAACTTCACATTTCACTGGGTTGACGCGTAATCCGTGGTCCTCCAGTTGCCGAAAAACGTTGCGCAAGTGTTTTTTATGCTCTTCTATGGAAGAAGATGCGATGAGAATGGCATCCAAGTATGCAAAAGCGTAATCGATGCCTCTCAAAGCTGAACCAAGTAATCGTTGGAAAGTTCACGCGGCGTTTCTGAGGCCAAACGTCATTACGGGAAACTTAATATAAACCGAATGGTGTTGTTTCGGCAGTTTTCTGAATGTCTTTCGGAGCGACAGGCACTTGCAAATATGATTTAGCAAAGTCTATTTTGGAAAATATATTTTTCCTTGCCAGGTGTTGGGCTATGTCGTGAATGTGCGGTATCAGATATCTGTCGGGTATTGTGACAGCATTCAAACGACGATAATTTGAACATGGTCGCAATTCGAGATTCTTCTTTTGTTTCATCAGCAATGGACTGGCCAAAAGGCTACTGGATGTGCAACATATTCCTTGTTCTAGCATAAATTCAAATTCGGCACGTGCGGCTTGAAACTTTTTTGGTGGTAATCTTCGTGGTCGTTAAGCTATAGGCGGTCTAGTTGTAACAATATGATGCATTACATCGTGAGTTTTTGCATTTGGCCTGTTTGTTACGATGGTCAGGTTCGAGAAATTTTACAGCCTGTTAGTTGCGTCAGGGCACGAAATAGCGCTGACTCGAGCTGTGAACCCTGGTCTGTGGTGATGCGCCTCAGAGAGCCAAATCGTGCAACCCAATTTGTGTAGAACGCCGTTGCGATGGTGTTGGCAGATATTTCAGCAACAGGAACCACTTCAAGCCATCGTGCAAAGCGGTTGATCATTGCGAGGATATACTGTTGGCCGTTTGATACAGGTAGTGGTCCAACAATATCCAGATGTATATATTTTGAAACGACACGAATTAAAAACGACACGATATACCTGTGGCTATCGTAGTACGCGATCACACCTATATATGTCATGACTGACCGAATGACCTATTTACATTCGGTCAGCTGTTAGGTATACTCAGCTGTTATGTGAATCCAGCTGTTGTATGGATTCATTGGGCAGTGTGAATTTAGAACTCAGCGTAGATCGCAACCCAGGGTCCACTTCACAATACTGCCCCAGTGAAATCCGAAAAAGCTAGTCAGAAGGCGGACCGTTGATACGGGGTTTTGAAAAAAACGGGGAATGGAAAAATTTTGTGGGTTGGAAGACAAAGGACATTGTGGTTTGAGCAACGCAAGCGAACAGACGCAAGTTTTAGTAAAGTGTGGGAAAAATTTCTGAAATAAAGAAAGTTAAAGTTTAAATATGTAATTGAAAGGAAAGAAAAAGTGATAATCCAAAGTTACAAATAGTGGTATTTGACGAAAAATTATTAAATGTTTAACTGGCGCTGCATTTAATATATTTGCTACTGAATTATTGGATTTGGCGAAAACTGCGATTTGATATGTAGCTGTAGCTAAATTATTAGTGTTGGCGAAAACTGCGATTTGATATGTAGCTGTAGCTAAATTATTAGTGTTGGCGAAAACTGCGATTTGATATGTAGCTGTAGCTAAATTATTAGTGTTGGCGAAAACTGCGATTTGATATGGAGCTGTAGCTAAATTATTAGTGTTGGCGAAAACTGCGATTTGATATGGAGCGGTAGCTAAATTATTGAAACAAGGAATTGACACGGAGCAGTAATTGAATTATTCAGGTTGGCAGACAAAAAAAGGAATTTGTACGGAGTTACAAGTAAGTCTCTATATAATTGATTAAAACGAAGTTGGAGAGATCAAGGCGTTCAGGTATTGAACAAATTTTTTTCGAATACGAAAGGCGGAATCGAAATACCAAAATTCATAGATCCAGTCGGAACATTTTAAGATTTTTCTTTTTATAAATAAAAACTTGGTAAAGTAATGAAGAAAAACAAAATCTAAATTTATTAATCTAAAAATTAAAAATGACAAATTAATAGCAAATCAAAAATAGTGATGCTGAGGAAAAAAAAACTGTAAATCTGATAGCGTTAAACATTTTATTTTAGAATTTTTAACTTATCTATATATATATATATATATATGCAGTTACTTGGTGTGGGGAGTGCTATGTTCAAATATTACATTTCTTTCTAATTTGATGATTTTGTTCATATTTTAGTTAACAAATTTTATTCATGAACTATAATTTTGTTAAGTTTCTTGTATGATTTTTTTTTTTGGTTTTATCATAATAACAATAATTCCACTGTCAAGATTGGTTTAAACCAATCCCGGCCGGGTTTGAGTAAAAGTATATAAACTACTCACACCTAAAGGATATTTAGTTTTTTTATTTTTCTTATTGGTTTCAATTGAATTATTAGTTGAATATTTTGGTTTTTTTTTATTTGTCTATTTTATCTTTGTTTTTGTTAAATTAATTATTAGCTAATAAAATGGAATAATTCTAGTATAAAAAAAATAATGATTCCTAATCTGAGTTTTCCTTTCTCCTATTGTATGCATGTTTTAGTTTGGTGTTTGTTATTTGTTTCAAAATTTACGTAGTTAGCGTGCTGTAGCTCGAAGGTCTTCTTCTGGCCCAAAGCCCACGCCGGACTGAGCTAGTCGGCAAAAATATGGCACGCGGGGCAAAGTAAGAAGAAGGTCTTAAACATTAAATTATGCTGCACTGACGGCAGCTCGAAAGAAAACTGTTGGTTGTAACAATTTGAATCGTCCTGAGTTTTCAAATTGCCGTGGCGTGTTTCGCACATATCGGTGAATTTTTGCACGCGGACACTGTAGACAAGTTTAAGTCCATCCGGTGACCTGTTGCACGACCGGATGGATGGGATACTGAGTGGATGGTGGTGAATATTTTTCGACGCATTGCAGAGGGCGTATTATCAATATTTTTGTCTAAATTTTTTTTATATATAGTTCAAGAGTTACTTTAGTTGTTAACAATAATTTATAATAATTTAATACATATTTTTTTATTTTTGAAACATTTAAAAATGGCGTGTTTTTTATTCTCTGAAACCCATGTAACCCTTAGGGTAGGTAACCTCTGGAGTGACCGATCCGATTGAGCAAAAATTTTCGGAAAACATAGATCTATATAACAAGTAGATCTTAAACCTTTTGGCGACTGCGAGCATTTTAGTGAATTTTCAGGTACTCCTATATATCCAAGCAGTGTAAATTTTTGTTAAAATGGGTATAAGAAATGAAAACTTATTATGTTTTTAGTTTGTTTATGATGAAGAATTGGAAATTTTGAGCCTTGTGTAGGCGCTGAGTGCCTAAAAGTAGGCAAGGATTTTTTCCAAACTTCGATTTGTCATAACTTTTAAGAAAAACAATGGATCATCTTGAAATTTGCAGAGCGTATTGATGTAGACCAAAATTTAACACAAATGGACTTTCAAGATTGTGCGGGCATGTTTGTAGCTACAGCAGGCTCCTGAAAGAAAATTCCTTCAAATCATCGACCTTCCTGAAAAATTTTTGATTTTTGAAAATAAATTCAAATTATTGATAAGTTTTGACTTTTGTCTACCATTCCAATAAAAATTTTCAAAATCCCGGGGTAAACAAGAACGGCAACCCGTGATCAAATAACCTCTATTTGCAGCACTCAAAACTTCTGTTCACCAGATCTGACGATCGGATAATGCGATAAATATGGAATTTGCAAAACATGTTGGAATTAACTAGGACCAATGAAATGAAATTCATTCGATATGTATAGCTTGTTGCGTTTCTAATTCTGTAAGAATTTCGTTGAAAAATCATAAAAGAGTTGCCAGCTAGGATGAATTTCGTAATTTATTTAAGTTTCTTTATCGAGCGATGTTGTCATAAAATTTCCAAATGGGAATGATCCTGCAATGGCAATTAACAACAAATACTCACGTTTCAAAAATTTAAAAAGTTTGGACGGTGGTAACCCTAAAATTATATTCACTCCTATAACTTACAGCTCAGCCATTCAATCGAAACGAAATTCATAGGGTGGATTTAACACAACGTGAAGCAGCTATGGTACTAGCACATGATTGCCAGCACCAGACAATTTCGTAAATATTGCACCAACAGATGCTTCCAGTTTGTATTCATAAGCAAAGCATTTACAATAAAATAAGCAACTGATATTAAAATTTTCTGAATTTTGGAGATTTTTCGGATGGCAGCCCCAGACTTAGTTTAATCGCTGAAACTTTCGATGATATCCTTGCATTGAAAAGAAATTCAAATGCTAGGTTGATTAAGCACGAGCATGTTATGGTTGATTTATTGCTGCTGTGTTGGACAAATGTTGTCAGTAATAAACATTTTCATCATTTGTGTTATAGGAAATGCTGTCAGAAAATGATATTTGTTCCTTTGAGTAAGAAATGGTTGATATGTTACTACAAAGAAGTGAATAATGTCTTCACACATATTTAAATCCCTCAAAGATAACTTCTTCGAAAATTAGTCATGTTAGCATTAGCAATGTTGACGGCTTATTAAAAGCCTTTATCGCTTGAACTTTACTTGGAAGTGGTTTGATTTCTGTAGAGCTTATTTTGTGCGATAGATATTAAATTTCTGTCTTCCCAACTTCACATTTCACTGGGTTGACGCGTAATCCGTGGTCCTCCAGTTGCCGAAAAACGTTCGCAAGTGGTTTTATGCTCTTCTATGGAAGAAGATGCGCAAGTGGTTTTTATGCTCTTCTATGGAAGAAGATGCGATGAGAATGGCATCCAAGTATGCAAAAGCGTAATCGATGCCTCTCAAACCTGAACCAAATAATCGTTGGAAAGTTCACGCGGCGTTTCTGAGGCCAAACGTCATTACGGGAAACTCAAATAAACCAAATGGTGTTGTTTCGGCAGTTTTCTGAATGTCTTTCGGAGCGAAAGGCACTTGCAAATATGATTTAGCAAAGTCTATTTTGGAAAATATATTTTTCCTTGCCAGGTGTTGGGCTATGTCGTGAATGTGCGGTATCAGATATCTGTCGGGTATTGTGACAGCATTCAAACGACGATAATTTGAACATGGTCGCAATTCGAGATTCTTCTTTTGTTTCATCAGCAATGGACTGGCCAAAAGGCTACTGGATGTGCGACATATTCCTTGTTCTAGCATAACTTATAATTCGGCACGTGCGGCTTGAAACTTTTTTGGTGGTAATCTTCGTGGTCGTTAAGCTATAGGCGGTCTAGTTGTAACAATATGATGCATTACATCGTGAGTTTTTGCATTTGGCCTGTTTGTTACGATGGTCAGGTTCGAGAAATTTTACAGCCTGTTAGTTGCGTCAGGGCACGAAATAGCGCTGACTCGAGCTGCGAACCCTGGTCTGTGGTGATGCGCCTCAGAGAGCCAAATCGTGCAACCCAATTTGTGTAGAACGCCGTTGCGATGGTGTCGGCAGATATTTCAGCAACAGGAACCACTTCAGGCCATCGTGCAAAGCGGTTGATCATTGTGAGGATATACTGTTGGTCGTTTGATATAGGTAGTGGTCCAACAACATCCAGATGTATATATTTGAATCGTCCTGAGTTTTCAAATTGCCGTAGCGTGTTTCGCACATATCGGTGAATTTTTGCACGCGGACACTGTAGACAAGTTTAAGTCCATCCGGTGACCTGTTGCACGACCGGATGGATGGGATACTGAGTGGATGATGGTGAATATTTTTCGAGGTAATGCAGAGGGCGTATTATCAATATTTTTGTCTAAATTTTTTTTATATATAGTTCAAGAGTTACTTTAGTTGTTAACAATAATTTATAATAATTTAATACATAATTTTTTATTTTTGAAACATTTAAAAATGGCGTTTTTTTATTCTCTGAAACCCATGGTAGGTAACCTCTGGAGTGGCCGATCCGATTGAGCAAAAATTTTCGGAAAACATAGATCTATATAACAAGTAGATCTTAAACCTTTTGGCGACGGCGAGCATTTTAGTGAATTTTCAGGTTCTCCTATATATCCAAGCAGTGTGAATTTTGGTTAAAATGTGTATAAGAAATGAAAACTTATTATGTTTTTAGTTTCTTTATGATAAAGAATTGGAAATTTTGAGCCTTGTGTAGGCGCTGAGTGCCTAAAAGTAGGCAAGGATTTTTTCCAAATTTCGATTTGTCATAACTTTTAAGAAAAACAATGGATCATCTTGAAATTTGCAGGGCGTGTTGATGTAGACTAAAATTTAACACAAATGGACTTTCAAGATTGTGCGGGCATGTTTGTAGCTACAGCAGGCTCCTGAAAAAAAATCCTTCAAATCATCGACCTTCCTGAAAAATTTTTGATTTTTGAAAATAAATTCAAATTATTGATAAGTTTTGACTTTTGTCTACCATTCCAATAAAAATTTTCGAAATCCCGGGGTAAACAAAAACGGCAACCTAAGATTAAAATACCTCTATTTGCAGCACTCAAAACTTCTGTTCACGAGATCTGACGATCGGATAATGCGATAAATATGGAATTTACAAAAAATGTTGGACTTAACTAGGACCAGGTCTGATAGAAGTGATTTTGAAATACGGGTGACACTGGGGCAGTGGTGCCATTTGGAAAAATCACAGAGAAAGAAAACTGGTTTTTGGCCTATCGCTTCCGATTAAGCCACCAGATTTTAAGAAAATTCACGCAGTAGGTGAACCTTACTCTAAGATAAATTTTATAGTCTCCTAAATATTGTAAATTTGCTCAGTATGCAGTAACGAAATCAAAATGAAATTCATTCGATAAGTATAGCTTGTTGCGTTTCTAATTCTGTAGGAATTTCGTTGAAAAATCGTAAAAGAGTTGTCAGCTAGGTCGAATTTCGTAATTTATTTAAGTTTCTTTATCGAGCGATGTTGTCATAAAATTTCCAAATGGGAATGATCCTGTAATGGCAACTAACAACAAATATTCACGTTTCAAAAATTTAAAAAGTTTGGACGGTGGTAACCCTAAAATTATATTCACTTCTATAACTTACAGCGCAGCCATTCAATCGAAACGAAATTCACAGGGTGGATTTAACACAACGTGAAGCAGCTATGGTACTAGCACATGATTGCCAGCACCAGACAATTTCGTAAATATTGCACCAACAGATGCTTCCATTTTGTATTCATAAGCAAAGCATTTACAATAAAATAAGCAACTGATATTAAAATTTTCTGAATTTTGGAGATTTTTCGGATGGCAGCCTCAGACTTAGTTTAATCGCTGAAACTTTCGATGATATCCTTGCATTGAAATGAAATTCAAATGCTAGGTTGATTAAACACGAGCATGTTATGGTTGATTTATTGCTGCTGTGTTGGACAAATGTTGTCAGAAATAAACATTTTCATCATCTGTGTTATAGGAAATGCTGTCAGAAAATGATATTTGTTCCTTTGAGTAAGAAATGGTTGATATGTTACTACAAAGAAGTGAATAATGTCTTCACACATATTTAAATCCCTCAAAGATAACTTCTTCGAAAATTAGTCATGTTAGCATTAGCAATGTTGACGACTTATTAAAAGCCTTTATCGCTTGAACTTTACTTGGAAGTGGTTTGATTTCTGTAGAGCTTATTTTGTGCGATAGGTATTCGATTTCTGTCTTCCCAACTTCACATTTCACTGGGTTGACGCGTAATCCGTGGTCCTTCAGTTGCCGAAAAACGTTGCGCAAGTGTTTTTTATGCTCTTCTATGGAAGAAGATGCGATGAGAATGGCATCCAAGTATGCAAAAGCGTAATCGATGCCTTTCAAACCTGAACCAAGTAATCGTTGGAAAGTTCACGCGGCGTTTCTGAGGCCAAACGTCATTACGGGAAACTGAAATAAACCACTGAGATAGTATATAATGGAGTCGACATTCAATGTATCACTTTCCACCAATAGCCCCCACGACCGACGGCAAATCGACAATCCAAAGGCGTATGCAATTTCAATTTTTCATTTTTTCGTAGGGGTCGAGAAAAACATGTGGCATATGAAAATGCAAAGTACTTTACTTGAAGTCGCAATCTATGTGTATGTAAAATTTCTAGTGAAATATAATTATTATTACGATAAAATGCAAAAATACAAAAATACCTTAGTGTTTGACATTAAATATATAATTCAGTTTACGCACATGCCTATGAAAAATTAAACTATGAATTTCGAAATTATGTTTTTAGTGAAATTAATACATTTATAATAATAACGATGAATATAACTTACTTGGGAAGAACAAAACCATATGCTGTTCGATAATAATGTAAGCTTCTACTTTTAGTAAAATTAAAAAGTGTTCTGTCTTTGGTGAATGAGTTGATTAACTTTAAATATGATGTATTATAATGTGTTTGTAACATGAACTCATTGAAAAATATTAAATGTTAAGCATTAATTTATTAAAAAATATGAAATTTTCTATAAAGTCCAATATATATGGAAATGTACAATTTGGTTTTCTTTTGAGATTTTGCTATTTTCTTGTTCCTTCCTTAATTTTGCAGTATATACCATCTTCAATTATTGTGTCCACAATTCAAGTTCTATAATTCATTTTCTCTTGAATAAGATAAGAATCTATAAATCATATATTGAAATAAAGCTGTCGATCACAGCCAGTAAAAGATATTATACTTGGAATTTAATATAAAACGCGAAAACATAATTAGGCATTTTAAGAGGAGTTTTAAAATTAAACCTCAAAATTGGAAATGGACAAGAGCCTCCCTCTTTCTTTTTCAACCGGACTTGGGACACGGCTTTGGCGAAATTATGGCTTTCGTTCAACTTCGTAGCAGAAAATAAATAAATAAACCTATGCATGAGTATTATTCCAAAAGAACACTAAATCCAAAATCGTGATCTACTGACCAATTCAGAAAAACCATTTTGAATGGAACCTTAGCTTTCGAAAGAACCTTCGCATGCCGAAATAAATTAAATTACAACTCACTATGGTCACAAATTCCTTGGCGCTCATATTTGTACTGCCATCCTCACCCGCCATATTTACAATATGTTTCTAAAAATAAAAATATGTAAGCAATTTTTAAAATAATATAAAGCAAGCTTACATTTTTTACGAAAAAGCTGCCACAATCTATTTTTTCAACTCTACAGATTATCTATTAAAAATACAATTATGGATTAACTATTAAACTATTAAAAATACAATTATGGATGAAACTATAACTGCAATGAAATTAATGCATTTTATAATAATAATGATGTGCATGACTTACGAGGGAAGGATCAACGCTGATGCTATTCGTTACTGATGTAAGCTCGAGGCTTGTACTATAATTCTGTGAAAATTTAAAATATGGTGCTATGTGTGAATAAGATAATATATTTTGAATATCACAATTTATAATATTTAATATATATATATATATATATATATATATATATATATATATATATATATATATATATATATATATATATATATATATATATATATAATGTATATATATATATATATATACATTTGTATATATAAACATATATGTATATATATACATATATATATATATATATATATATATATATATATATATATATATATATATATATATATTTTTATATATATATATATTTATATATATATATATATATATATATATATATATATATATATATATATATATATATATATGTATATATATATATATATATATATATATATATATATATATATATATATATATATATATATATATATATATATATATATATATATATATATATATATTTATACAAACCTTACCGTGTCCATCCAATTATCCACATTTTCCACACACGAGTTAACTATCATAGGATTATTCTGAAAGTGGAATATATTGTGTTTCAACTCTATGCGAACGTTCAAATTGCCTACAAATGAATTAATTGGATGCTCTTTATTGACTACCGGAATCGCAAGGGCAGTAAGTCTTGTTGCCCGGCCGGTTTTAATTAAATGCTGCTCAGCAAAATGTTTCGAATAAATACGAGTAAGTTTTGATATTGCAAATTCCGGCATATTTTTAGCAGTTTTTCATACAATTTTTTCCAATTCGTTTTCAGGAAATCTAAAAAAAATTAACCCATATTACTATTCCATAAACTGCCCCCAAGCTTACAATGAACGCCACTACTTTGACTATTCAAAACACTAAATGTCATGATGGCAAACAAAATGTAAACAATTATTTTATGGCTTTTAAAATCACATATTTTTTTAATGAAACACCAATTACATTGTAATATTTTGTGCAAATTACGGCAGTAGACTGTTGTTAATGTTTTATTTTGACCACTTACTTGTGAAATGAAAGTCCAGGTTGTCGATTCTTCATCCTATTCGCACAGGTCGGCACTATGCACTTCATTTTGCTTTCCTGCTTTCGCACTAAATTGTCACAAAAAGAATTATACGCTTTCGCTTGAGCTTTGTAATTCACAAGCGTTTCAGCTATTTGTACTGTATCAATTAAGTTTATTACTTCAAAAAAAGCAAATTACTTTTGCACTTGCACGGCACTCGCGACGCGTTTGATTGTCAGGTTGACACTGTTGTAGTCCTGCAGGGGAAATTGACATTATAATAGAAAAATTTTGATACCTTCCCCTCCAGTGTGTTTCGTATGGGCATGTCAACTCCATTTATATACTATCTCTGTGAAATAAACCGAATGGTGTTGTTTCGGCAGTTTTCTGAATGTCTTTCGGAGCGATAGGCACTTGCAAATATGATTTAGCAAAGTCTATTTTGGAAAATATATTTTTCCTTCCCAGGTGTTGGGCTATGTCGTGAATGTGCGGTATCAGATATCTGTCGGGTATTGTGACAGCATTCAAACGACGATAATATGAACATGGTCGCAATTCGAGATTCTTCTTTTATTTCATCAGCAATGGACTGGCCAAAAGGCTACTGGATGTGCAACATATTCCTTGTTCTAGCATAAATTCAAATTCGGCACGTGCGGCTTGAAACTTTTTTGGTGGTAATCTTCGTGGTCGTTAAGCTATAGGCGGTCTAGTTGTAACAATATGATGCATTACATCGTGAGTTTTTGCATTTGGCCTGTTTGTTACGACGGTCAGGTTCGAGAAATTTTGCAGCCTGTTAGTTGCGTCAGAGCACGAAATAGCGCTGACTTGAGCTGCAAACCCTGGTCTGTGGTGATGCGCCTCAGAGAGCCAAATCGTGCAACCCAATTTGTGTAGAACGCCGTTGCGATGGTGTCGGCAGATATTTCAGCAACAGGAACCACTTCAGGCCATCGTGTAAAGCGGTTGATCATTGTGAGGATATACTGTTGGCCGTTTGATACAGGTAGTGGTCCAACAATATCCAGATGTATATATTTGAATCGTCCTGAGTTTTCAAATTGCCGTGGCGTGTTTCGCACATATCGGTGAATTTTTGCTCGCGGACACTGTAGACAAGTTTAAGTCCATCCGGTGACCTGTTGCACGACCGGATAGATGGGATACTGAGTAGATGGTGGTGAATATTTTTCGACGCATTGGTGCTGGGACATACATGCGTATGTTCGTTGATGATGTATCGCAGTGGAGAGGCCTTATATTTGAAAATGTCATATTTTTCAAGGTAAGCGCTGAGGGTTCTGATAGGAGAGTTTTCAGCTCTTCATCTTTTTCCTGGGCATCTTCGTTGTCGTCTGGGTTTGGTGTTGTTGACATAACGATCGTGTTTATTCGCAAAAGGGTAATTAAAAAGTACTTATGTTGTTCTCTGTCGCTAAGCTTCGTTTGAGGAAAATGATGTAAAAGGTTTGAACCTAGGTATGGATATCTTGGTATCAAAATATAGGTGACACTTCAAACAATCGAAATTTTAAAACAAATATATACCATTCTATGCGATTTTGCCGGAAAATTTAGTGAAATTTGAAATCCACATAATCAAATATTAAAACCATAATGCATATCATCATACGTATATTAAAAAACAGTCTAGCGCATCAGAACCGCTAGAAAACTAATTTTCGAAGAAGTTATCTTTGAGAGATTTAAATATGTGTGAAGACGTTATTCACTTCATTGTAATATCATATCAACCATTTCTTACTCAAAGGAACAAATATGATTTTCTGACAGCATTTCCTATAAAGCAAATAATGAAAATGTTTATTACTGGCAACATTTGTCCAACACAGCAGCAATGAATCAACCATAACATGCTCGTGTTTAATCATGCCATCGTGCAAAACGGTGGATCATTGTGAGGACATGCTGTTGGCCGTTTGATACAGGTAGTGGTCCAATAATATCCAGATGTTTGTGTTTAAATCGTCCTGAGTGTTCAAATTGCCGTGGCGTGTCGACAGATAGCCGTCAGGCCAACAACTCCAAACCCAGACGATATCGCAGATGCCCAGGAAAAGGATGAAGAGCTGAAAACTCTACTATCAAAATCCTCAGCGCTTACCTTGAAAAAGATGACATTTTCAAATAATAGGCCTCTTTACTGCGATGCATCATCGACGAACATACGCATGTATGTCCCAGCACCAATGCGACCAATGAAAATATTCACCACCATCCACTCAGCATCACATCCATCCGGTCTTGCGACAGGTCACCGGATGGACTTAAACTTGCCTACAGTGTCAGCGTGCAAAAATTCACCGATATGTGCGAAACACGACACGGCAATTTGAAAACTCCGGACGATTCAAACACATACATCTGGATATTGTTGGACCATTACCTGTATCAAACGGCCAACAGTATATCCTCACAATGATCGACCGCTTTACACGATGGCCTGAAGTGGTTCCTGTTGCTGAAATATCTGCCGACACCATCGCAACGGCGTTCTACACAAATTGGGTTGCACGATTTGGCTCTCTGAGGCGCATCACGGCAGACCAGGGTTCGCAGTTCGAGTCAGCGCTATTTCGTGCCCTGACGCAACTAACAGGCTGTAAAATTTCTCGAACTTGACCATCGTATGAAACAGGCCAAATGCAAAAACTCACGATGTAATGCATCATATTGTTACAACTGGACCGCCTATAGCTTAGCGGCCACGAAGATTACCACCAGAAAAGTTTCAAGCCGCACGTGCCGAATTTGAATTTATGCTAGAACAAGGAATATGTCGCACATCCAGTAGCCTTTTGGCCAGTCGATTGCTGATGAAACAAAAGAAGAATCTCGAATTGCGGCCATGTGCAGATTATCGTCGTTTGAATGCTGTCACAATACCCGACAGGTATTCGATACCGCACATTCACGACATAGCCCAACACCTAGCAGGGAAAAATATATTTTCCAAAATAGACTTTGCTAAATCATATTTGCAAGTGCCTGTCGCTCCAAAAGACATTCAGAAAACTGCCGAAACAATACCATTCGGTTTATTTGAGTTTCCCGTAATGACGTTTGACCTCAGAAACGCCACGTGAACTTTCCAACGATTACTTGGTTCGGCTTTGAGAGGCATCGATTACGCTTTTGCATACTTGGACGCCATTCTCATCGCATCTTCTTCCATAGAAGAGCATAAAAAACACTTGCGCAACGTTTTTCGGCAACTGAAGGACCACGGATTAAGCGTCAACCCAGTGAAATGTGAAGTTGGGAAGACAGAAATTGAATACCTATCGCACAAAATAAGCTCTACAGGAATCAAACAACTTCCAAGTAAAGTTCAAGCGATAAAGGCTTTTAATAAGCCGTCAACAATATCCGAACTTCGTCGTTATTTAGACATGGTCAACTTCTATCGACGATTCTATGAAAACGCTGCAAATGCGCTGGCACACCTTGACGCCGCTACTGTAGATAGGCGAAAAATGGACAAGCGAAAAATTATATGGGACGGTAGATCCGAGCAAGCATTCGATGCCAGTAAGGAAATGGTGGTCAACGCAACCCCAATTACTTGTTCAGCCCATAAACGGCGCACTTTTAGCTTTTTCTACTGACGCGTCCAATACAGTGGCAGGAGCAGTTCTGGAGCAGTTCTGGAGCAGTTCTGGAGCAACATCGGGATGGCGAATTGAAACCCCTTGCGTTTTTCTCAAAACCTTTCAGTGATGCTCAGAAGCGGTACAGCACATACGATCGAGCGTTGTTGGCCGCTTTTCTAGCTGTGAAATTTTTCCGCCATATGGTCGAAGGCAGACAATACATTATCCACACAGACCATAAACCACTGGTTTTTGCCTTTAAACAAACGCCAGAAAAAGCTTCACCGAGGCAATGTGGACAACCGCAATTCATATCTGAATTCACGACGGAATTCGTTAATGTGTCTGGTGACGAAAACGTTGTAACAGGCTCCCTTTCGCAAATAAACATGATCGTCATGCCAACAACACCAAACCCAGACGATATCGCAGATGCCCAGGAAAAGGATGAAGAGCTGAAAACTCTACTATCAAAACCCTCAGCGCTTACCTTGAAAAAGATGACATTTTCAAATAATAGGCCTCTCTACTGCGATGCATGATCGACGAACATACGCATATATGTCCCAGCACCAATGCGTTAAAAAATATTTGACACCATCCACTCAGCGTCTCATCCATCCGGTCGTGCAACAGGTCACCGGATGGAATAAAACTTGTTTACAGTGCCAGCGTGCAAAAATTCACCGATATGTGCGAAGCACGCATGGCAATTTGAAAACTCAGGACGATTCGAACACATACATCTGGATATTGTTGGACCACTACCTGTATCAAACGGCCAACAGTAAATCCTCACAATGATCGACCGCTCTACACGATGGCCTGAAGTGGTTCCTGTTGCTGAAATATCTGCCGACACCATCGCAACGGCATTCTACACAAATTGGGTTGCACGATTTGGCTCTCCGAGGCGCATCACCACAGACCAGGGTTCGCAGTTCGAGTCAGCGCTATTTCGTGCTCTGGCGCAACTTACAGGCTGGAAAACAATCTGAACGACGGCTTACCATCCTTAGTCTAATGGAATTATCGAGTGGTGGCATAGATCGCTGTTAAAGATAAGGTTCTTTTACATCAACTCTGATGTTAGTCAAGGTGTTGCACCTTGGCTATTGGTTGTTACGGGTCAAAGGTGTTGCACCTAGACAATAACAACGATGGTTTAATTTCAAAGCAAGATATTTATCTTACCGAGTGTTGATAGTCAAGGTGTTGCACCCTGGCTAATAGTTAAGTGATTTGTCAAAGGTGTTACACCTTGGCAAAACGAGCACGACTTCAAATTGTAGAAATAAAACACACAACTGAATACTGTCGAACTGCTATTGTTTCTTTATTCTTCAGCTTATTTATGTAAACTTATTGCTAAGTTGACAAATACAAAGTTCAATAAAACAAACATAGCCTAATTGCATCAGCAAAATTGACCCGTGAATTAATACAATATGAAAACGTGAATTAATCAGCGAATAATAAAATACAATAACAACATACATTGAATAGAGAAATGAATACAATATGAAAACATGAATTAATCAGCGAATAAGTGCAATATAATAATAAACGACCAGTGAAAATGAATGAATTGATGCGTAGTCAAATTACGCGTGCAATAAATGTACGAAACAACGACTATTGACTTGACTGTATATCTTTCTACACGATTTAATGCCAACAATGGAATTGAATGAATTTGA
Source organism: Nemotelus nigrinus (assembly GCA_947369275.1). NCBI lineage: Eukaryota > Metazoa > Arthropoda > Insecta > Diptera > Stratiomyidae > Nemotelus > Nemotelus nigrinus. The sequence continues at coordinate 107,140,059 of OX376372.1, forward strand.
TGATAATACAATTTGATGTGACCTACATACATATACTTAGTACTAAACATGCTCCCCGCGTTGGATTGAAGGTCAATACCTTCATATGTGTATACTAAAGTCACGAGACTGAGTGCGAGGCGCTGGGATGGGTTTTTTCCGGCTGCATCGAGTTACATCCTTCGTCATCTTGTAACCTAATATGACAATGATGATTAGCGCAAGTGACAAGCTTGTGTATCCGATTGCGAACTGATGTGTGGATGTGGTGTCATTTGGTAACTCAAAATGTTTAAGTACATCGATTTTTTCTTTTAATTTTTCTAATTCATTCGCCTTGTCTTCGTAAGGTCTAGATTGTGTAATCGTTATAGTCATCTTTGCCTTTTGGTTACTATGAGGCAGATCTCCGAGCCGAGTGTAGGAATTGCGGGTGGTAGAATTATATAGTTGGTGGCCGTGAATGATTATTGAACTATGTTTTATGATGCATTCTGGGTCCAATTTTAATAGGCCAGCTCCAGTGAGTATGGTGTGGGTTATATCGTATTCGCAAATGGTGGTAACTGTGATATTTTCTTTCGTTGCGTATATCCAATGATTTGCACTATTCAGATGTATCCATATCGGGCTTTGGTTTACTTGCGCAAGTTCGCAATCTTCTAGTTGATTGTAGTATTGCTCGTTGAGCAAATTCAATTCGCATCTATATGCATCAGCTCCCTTTCTATACAGCGGCTTTTGTTGTTCACATAATAGTACTTCTGCTTCTAGTTTGATGCATAAGGTCAGTTCAATTTCTGTCATTGGAGAAAATAAGTCATGGTGTTGATTGACTGCCAGAAAATCTGAAGTTGGTTTTATTGCCAAAATAGTGGAGTTTGAAACTACTGGTATTGGTATCACATGGTATATCGTAAAAATCTCAACATTAGTCAGTGGCAATTGAATTCGGAAAATAATATGGTTATTAATCATTCTTGATCTGATTGACATCAAACTGTAGAATGATGCAATGTCATGTTGTATTATCGGTAGCTGAAGTGTGGGAGGCAAATAGTTTTTAATGCGAGTAATTTCCGCTTTAAATTGGTTTGGGGTCAGTAGCAGTGTACTGATTTTGCTGTGATGTACACTTGTCATTGCATCCAGTAGATCCGATTGAATGTGTTGTAAACGTGCTGACATCAGAGTTAGTTGTGAAGCAAGGATTGTGAACTGCTGAAGGCTCATCAATCTATGAACATCGTTTCCGAGAGTGTTAATTCCATTGGTTAATCGGCTTATATTGTCATCAATTGCATTAAATTTTTGTGAAATGGCAGTTTGATCTGTTTTCATTATATTAATTGTTGAGTCTATGATTGACGTCTGATTCTTCAATAGCCACTTAAGATATTCTTGATTAGTGTTGATGTGTTTTATCGTATGTGACATATTTTCAGCATAGTCAGAATCAAGTACGCCAAACAGCGAGTTTGCCATGTTTCCAATCGCATTGAAGGCACCTCTTTTGTGTCTTTGATGCGATGAAATCAGCTCATTATCAATCTTTGAATCAGTTTCTACAAAACGGAAGTGGTGAATGGTTTCCTCACAACCATGTGCGTGATGTGTTTGGTTACACAAACGGTTGAGTATGTCGATCCCATTTGAGAAGGTAGTTAGCTCGGAAAAATAGGACTGCAGATCATAATACACCACAAGATACCACTTTGATGTCACAAATCTTGTTGTTGCAATACCTTCAAAATGTAAACCAGGTTTCCCTTCAAAATTGTTGACTTCTATTTGTTTTGCTGGTATTAATGGAATAATTAGACAGGTGAACAGCAGAGCAGCTAATGATGTCTTTGGCTCTACACGCGTTTTCTTCTTAGGGGTTATATCGGCTGATGTATTTGCTTGATCGCCAAGTTGATGTTCATGGGGCCTTTTGATGCTGATAGTACTGTCGAGTTGCTCACCAGGCTCAGTTTCTGGTTGTGAATCGTCGTTGATTTCACACGGCAGCGGTGCCAGTTTGTGGATTGGCCGTTTCAAAATCCCGGATGCCGTCTTTACTTCAGCTACTCTTACCAAGCCATTGTCATCCTTAAATGTTTGAATAATGCGTCCTAAAGGCCACTTCATTACAGGAGCGTTATCGTCTTTGATCACAACGATTGTCCCAGGTTTTGCGTTATCTACTCGCTTTCGCCATTTGTAGCGCTGTTGAAGTTCATTCAGGTATTCTGACGACCATCTTCTCCAAAATTCTTGCTTTATGTGGCTAACTAGTTTCCACCGTGTTAATAGACTACCCTTTAAAGGCTCGGCACTTGTATCAACCGCATTAGTAAGTGGTTCACCGATTAGAAAATGTCCCGGAGTTAAAGCTGCGAGATCGTTTGGATCGTTAGACAACTGAGTAAGTGGACGTGAATTTAAAATGGCTTCGACTTCGATAAGTAATGTCTCTAGCTCTTCGTAAGTTAGTGAAGCTGATGCTGTTCCCTTTTGTAGCAACAATTTGGTAGATTTCACAGCAGCTTCCCATAAACCGCCAAAGTGCGGTGCTCGTGGAGGAATGAATTTAAACTCAATTCCTTTCTTGCTGCATTCAGATACAATTTTTTCTTGAGACCTTGTACTATGCATCGTCTCGATCAGTTCACTTAGTTGATTACTGGCTCCTACAAAGTTAGTCGCGTTATCACAGTAAATTGTCTTGCAATGACCTCGACGACCAACGAATCGACGAAGAGCCCCAATAAATGCCTCTGTTGTTAAGTCGCTTACCAGCTCCAGATGTATTGCCTTAGTAGCGAAGCAACAAAATACTGCAATGTAGGCCTTTTGAGGTTTCCTTCCGCGACCCTTGTAATGAACCCAAACGGGCCCACAGTAGTCAACACCTGAGTTTATAAACGGTCGAGCTGGTTGTACTCGTGTGGCGGGAAGATCTCCCATCATTTGCTCCAGGAACTTGGGTTTTCTTTTAGCACACCAAGTGCAGTGTTGAATTATAGACCTTGCTATGTTTTTGCCTCTTACTGGCCAAAATCGTTGCCTAGTTTGAGCTAGTAAACCTTGCGGTCCAATGTGCATATTTTCTTGATGTATGGATGTCATAAGCAAGTTCGTGATTGGATGTGCGTATGGGAGCAGCATCTGGTGTTTCGCGTCGTATGAAAGTGATGAATTTTTCAGTCGTCCTCCCACTCGAATAATTCCTTGATTGTCCAAGAACGGATTTAGCGTACTGAGTGCGCTCGTTGGGTGTACTTCCAATTTCTCGTTAAGCTGTTTTATTTCTGTTTTGAACGACTCCTGCTGTATTGTTCGTACGATTACAGCTAATGCATTTTCTAACTCTTTTGGTGACAAAAGCTTCGTTGTGGATGGTCGCAATGGCTTTTTGCAGTGAGCTATGAATCTCATGCTATATGCTAGAATTCGTTGTAGCTTTCGGAAAGAATTGCCATGATCAATGTTTTGCAACCAATGCCCATTGTCAATCTGCCTGGACAAGTCAGCTTGGTTGGCAGCTGTGTTCACAGCCGCCACATTTTCTGACAAATAACATTTTCTTTTTTCTAAATCACACGTTGCATGTTGTTGATAAGAAGCGGGCCATCTGTCTTCACTTAAGTGTAAAAACATCGGTCCATAAAACCAAGTGTTACATCCTTTTAATTTCACAGGCGTCAAACCACGTGATAATATATCAGCAGGATTTTCTGACGATCGAACATGTCTCCATTGTTCGGCAATAGAGCTTCCTTGAATGACAGAAATTCGATTTGCAACAAATGTTTGATAATGTTGCGCAGGTGAGTTAATCCAGTTTAGCACTATCTCGGAGTCCGTCCAGAAGTATATTTGAGTGTGTACCAACTTTAGATTCGTTTTAATTCGGTCTGCAAGTTTTGTTGCCAGTGCTGCTGCACATAACTCTAGCCGTGGGAGTGTTTGTCTTTTCAATGGAGCAACCCGTGATTTGGCGCATAAAAGACGTATGATAGTTCTTTTCTCTTTGTTCAATGAACGAATGTAAGCAACTGCTCCGAATGCCTTCTCCGACGCATCTGCGAATACGTGCAGTTGAATATTGTGCGTAGCTTCATGTGCAAAAATATGTCGATTGAAATGTAAGTTGTCTATTTCCTGCAGCTCTTCTCGGAACTGGCACCATTTGCTGTGCATTTCCAAAGGCAAGGCTGCATCCCATTCCAGCTTGAGTTGCCAAAGTTCTTGCAGGAATATTTTGGCTGCCACGATGACTGGGCTCATGATTCCTAATGGATCAAACAACCTTGCAATATCAGATGATATTGTGCGCTTTGTCACAGCACTGCTGTGTTTGCTATTGAATTTGACGTGAAACTCATCTTCCTTGGAGTACCATATTAGTCCTAATGTTTTAACCTTCTCTGGATTGTCATCTTCGAAAATTAACTGGGCTTCTCGATCTTCGAATGGTATCCCGTTAAGTAATTGAGGATGGTTGCTACACCACTTGTGCAACTTGAAACAGCCTTCTTGAAGCAATTTTTGTAGCTGATCTCTCATCATCAATGCTGTTGACATGCTATCTGAGCCAGTGAGAACGTCATCTACGTAAAAATCTCGTTCTAACACTTGGGCACCCAATGGATAGCTTGAAACTCTGTCATGAGCTAATTTTTGAAGGCATTTTGTGGCGTTGTTCCGTACGTAACAGTGCGTAGTTGGAAACATTTAATTGGATGGCTAGCGTCATTTCTCCAGAATACCAGCTGATATTTTCTATCCTCTTCGCTGATCAGTATCTGACGATACATTTGTTTGATATCCGCCGTAAATACAAAACGAGGCATCCTGAATCGTAATAGGATCGAAAACAGATCGTCTTGAATGGTGGGTCCTGCATGCAAGAGGTTGTTGAGAGATAGTCCTGAGTTACTTTTAGCTGAGGCATCGAAAACTACTCGCAGCTTTGTGGTACTACTGTCGAGTTTTAGCACACTATGATGTGGAAGATAGTACACCGGACCTTTCAAACCACGAGTGTTAACTTCTTCCATGTGGTTACGTTGAAGATATTCGGTCATGAACTGAACATACTGTTCTTTTAAAGATCGGTCTCGCTCAAGTCTTCTTTCAAGCGATAAGAATCTTCGCATTGCTATCTCCTGTGAATCTCCAAGCCGATTGGGGTCGTCGGAAAATGGCAGGGAAACAATGAAACGACCATTGACATCCCGTTTCACAGTTTGGTTGAAATGCGACTCACACTTCTTCTCTACCGAAGTTAGCGTAGACATACTGGAATCGACTTCTTCGAGTTTCCAGAAACGTTCTATAATCCCGTTCAAATTTTCATCTTCGCTGCAAACTCCACATACAGCGGCTGATATAGATGCTTGTTTAGTTTTTCCAACTACTATCCATCCAAATATGGTGTTTTGAAGAACTGGAAGATCTTTCGCCTTTTTTATTTGACCTATCGATAGCAGCTCATGATAAAATTCTGCTCCAAGTAGCAGATCGATTTCTTCGGATTTGTAGAAGTCTGGGTCTGCTAGTTTGATATTCTTTGGAATAGGCCATTTAGAAACATCAAATGTTTGTGCGGGCTGTGGTGGTACAATATTACCGATAACAAAAGCTTCAACTCGTGCTGAATAATCACAGAGAAGAGATTCCATCAATACGTTGACTCTTGCTTGACTTTGAGGCTTGTTTCCTCCAACACCTTGAATATGCAGCTGATCACCTTTTGCGATAAGTTTTAAGCACTTCACCATTTTCGTTGTGATTAAATTGACTTGAGAGCCTGAATCCAACAGTGCTCTACCCTTTACGGACTCTCCTTTACTATTCATGATTTTTACTACCACCGTACCAAGGAAAACATAATTCACCTCATGTCTATTTGTTGATGTGGCCACCGTGGATGGAAAACTCAAGATATCTTCAGGTTCTGCATTTGTTACTCTGCCTGGGTGTGACGCTTTCATCGCCTCTCTATTATCTGAGTGAATGAGAGTATGATGTTTTAACTCGCATTTTGTGCAACCGCGAGAACCGCAATTAACTGCCCTGTGCCCTGTTCTTAAGCAGTTTCTGCATAAATTATGCTTATTTATGATCTTAACTCGATCAACAATCTTAGCTCCCGTGAATATCTTACACACGTGAAGAGCGTGCTTATTTTTGCACAATATGCACTGTTTGTTTCCTCTTGAATCAGTAGCACTTGCTGTCAACGCTTGAGCAACTCCCTGTTTTCGATACCGATCATCTATTCTGCCTTTGCTTCCCAAAACTTCAAGTGACTGGAAGCGCAACTCGAGGAAGTTCAGAAAATCATCTAGATTCTGAAGTTGTCTCGGGTTGTCAAGCGATTGTTCATACAAAGTATGTGTGGTCTTATCCAGCTTTTTCACCATCCAATGAAGTAATAGCGGGTCCCAACCCTTTGTTGAGACACCCAGATTCTGCAATCCTAATAAACATTCTTGCGTTGTATCGTGCAACGTCTTGAGCGATGCAGCAGATGGATAGTCATTGGCATGAGATTGCTGCGATAGCAACTTGTTAACAAGTGCCGATACTTGCAGACGCGGATTATTATAGCGTTCTTGTAAAGTCTTCCAGGCAATGGCATAATTATCCTCCGTTATTGTCAGATGTCTAATTAATCTTTCAGCTTCACCAGATAGATTTGTTTTAAGGTAGAACATCTTTTGACATCCAGGTATGTCTTGGTTGTGTACCATTTGGCTGAATAAATCTCGGAACTGCTGCCAGTACAAGTAATCTCCATCAAATTTTGGAAGTGTTACCTTCGGCAGCTTAAGTGGACTATGCATACCCTGATTCGTTCCCATCACAGTGTGTGGAACTGCAGTTTGTTCGAGGTTCATGCCAATATCAATGAGAGCCTCTTGCACTTGCGCTTCATACTCGGCGTAGATATGCTCCTGATATCCGTATGTACTATCGGTCGATTCCCATATCTGACGATCGTCTTGCTCGATGTCACTCCAGAGCTGTTTGATGCTGTCAAACTTTACTCCGTAATAATGTTTAGACTGCTAGCCATCAACAGTTGCCAGCAGCCTCTTCAACGTTTGAAAATTTCGATTTTGCCTTCTAACAACTCGACGAATGGTTTCTGATATTTCTTCGTTTTCAGCTTGCGTGACTTGGAGAGAGGTTTCAACTTGGAATTTAGGTCGAACGTCTGAACCATGTCCATCATGTTGAACTAGCACTTCCTCTCTATTTTCGTCGATTCTTACTTCAAGTTTTGAATTGAAATGAGCTCGATACGTGTTGTAGATGCCTTCTATTTCCTGATAGTAATTGGAAATAAAGTATTCGTGTTGTAGATCTACATTCTTCAATGAGCGAATCTCTGTGTCTACCGCCTCGAATGCATTCCATGCATTATCTAAACGCTTTAAACGCTCTTTGTAATAATCGACGGTCTTTCTCTCTGAACCATCCTTCCGATAGTTCACGACAATTCGTTGAATCTCCTTCCCGTTCTCTTCTTGCTGAATGGTGAGCGATTCCATTCTTAACGTCGCACTGGATATTAAACCTTGAAGCACGCGTTGCTGATGGTACTAGCCTTGGCTCAGCTTTCTGCTGTTGGATCTAAGTGTAGCACTTAGGTCCCTGCTCGGGCGCCAAATGTTAAAGATAAGGTTCTTTTAACTCAACTCTGATGTTAGTCAAGGTGTTGCACCTTGGCTATTGGTTGTTACGGGTCAAAGGTGTTGCACCTAGACAATAACAACGATGGTTTAATTTCAAAGCAAGATATTTATCTTACCGAGTGTTGATAGTCAAGGTGTTGCACCCTGGCTAATAGTTAAGTGATTTGTCAAAGGTGTTACACCTTGGCAAAACGAGCACGACTTCAAATTGTAGAAATAAAACACACAACTGAATACTGTCGAACTGCTATTGTTTCTTTATTCTTCAGCTTATTTATGTAAACTTATTGCTAAGTTGACAAATACAAAGTTCAATAAAACAAACATAGCCTAATTGCATCAGCAAAATTGACCCGTGAATTAATACAATATGAAAACGTAAATTAATCAGCGAATAATACAATACAATAACAACATACATTGAATAGAGAAATGAATACAATATGAAAACATGAATTAATCAGCGAATAAGTGCAATATAATAATAAACGACCAGTGAAAATGAATGAATTGATGCGTAGTCAAATTACGCGTGCAATAAATGTACGAAACAACGACTATTGACTTGACTGTATATCTTTCTACACGATTTAATGCCAACAATGGAATTGAATGAATTTGATGATAATACAATTTGATGTGACCTACATACATATACTTAGTACTAGACAATCGCTAAAAACCGCATGAATGTGCCATGAAAGCCACCGATGGACTGAAATGCTACCAACAGTGCTGTTAGGTCTTCGTTCGGCCTTCAAAGTAGACCTTGAATGTTCCGGAGCTGAACTCGTGTACGGAACAACTCTTTGACTATCAGGCGAGTCAAATCTGCGTCGAAAAATTCCGGGAAGACATGAAAAAACTACGAGCAATACCAGCCGCTCACCATCGCGAAGACAGCATATTCACGTTCGAAAACCTTCACGAATGCTCACATGTGTTTGTAAAGGAAGGTGGTACGAAAAACTCCCTGAAGTACCCATTCCGCGGACCGCATAGGGTAGTTAAGCGTGTCAGCGGCACAGTGTTTATCGTAAAAATAAAAAGCAAGGATACCCATAGAACTACTGAACGTTTAAAACCAGCTTTCGTCGTTAATGAGAACGCACAACAAACAACCTCAACAAACCTGAGAATTTATCCAGAACTAAAAACGAGAAAAGTTCGGTTCTCATAAAATGGATCGCAACATATCAACCAGTAACCATGTTGCTAAGGAGGGAGTAGTGCAGCGACTATATCAACGCAACTCGTCATGTAAAAGACAATCGACGACCGAAATGCGGCATAGCACGGCAGCAATCAAGCCTGAGCGTGTGCAGATGTTTTTGTCCTGCCACGCCACTCTATGTTTGACTTCCGGCGTGTGTACATCAGAACATCTTTGATTTCAGTATTGTACAGTGCGAGTAAATATATTTACATTAATTACTGAACACGTGTTTTACTTAGACCCTATATAAGTACCAAACATTGTTACTGAACAGCCTGCGCCGTTACGTAATCGACCCCGTCTTCTCCTCCAGAAGACCAGGGCGGCAGCCTCGGGTGGCTGGCTCACTCGAAGAGAGAGGGGTGAATCCGGGCGCCACTCGTTTCTTGCCCTCGGCTGCCTCTAATATCCGTGCCGCGAAACGAGAAGTCGGCCAGATAGCCTATTTTACTACGTTGCACAAACTCCACTATAAGAAACACCGCGTGACACTCACAAATCTGTATCTCGACTTTATATCTACAATTCCGACTCAAAATCTACTCTACGATTATTGACTTTTTCGACAATATCTACACGGCGCCGCGATTTGAAAAATTACACTTATCTACTTATCACAGACACTCTTAAATCTTATACTTAACCTAATCCTACCGCCACGTACCTTCGCTACTAGCACAGCATGCATTCGTCGAACGATTCTGCAGAGATTCGATCGCAGTCTTCGCTTTGCCCTTCGCTTCGATCTTTGCTTAAATTGTCGCTTTCCGTCATCAACTCCACGAACCACTATCGCTCAATCAATCGCCATCAATCCCCAATCGCAATCTTCGTTTCAACATCAGATAAGACTTTCCGTAATGTTAGTCGCTCCTCAATCGCTGGTCAATTTTCGTTTGTTCGATGTGTTTCTTGACGAAAATCCGAAATCACAACCCACTCGCTCCAGCCTTTTGATCCTTGAAATCGCTCGTTCAGGTTTTTATTCGATTTCCGTACCCAAAAAAGAAAATTTCTCTCTATCTCACGTCTTGCTCACCTCGATGTCGGGAAAAGAAGAAGCCCATTATATTATCCGGATTCCTGCAGAGCCTCGGTCTTGCTTTTGCGACACCGTTTTTGCGGGATTATTCTCAGGTCGTTCTTCTGGTTTGAATTATTCAGCCCTGCCAGGGCAATGTCCTCCAACAGCGGCCATTGATCTCGTACTTAATCACCTTCACCTGGCAACCCTACTTCGAGTCTCGTCTCGAGATCATTATCAACTGTCACTTTGCATGTGTTCGTTCTATCGTTTAGCTGTGACCAGGTGAGCATTTATTTATGTTAATTTATTTCAAATTTCCCACATTGTAGGATGTACGACAGAGTTTAGGATTAATCGCCAATTTCGCGAAACGGTGACGTCTACATTTGAAGTAAGTGGTCCACATATGAACGAATCATATTGTAATTTCCGTAAGGCGCCTGATTCGGGTAAGTATGTTTTACGTTTGTTACTCTATTCTCGCCTTGTTGGTTGTGCCGCGCCGCGTCGTATTTCATGTCCGGTTGTCTCGTATCGCGTCCTGTGTGATCAGGGCTCGCGTTCCCCGGTTCTTCGTGATTTCCGTGAGTTCAACCCCTCATCGCCGACCGTGCCACGGGGACTTGTATAGTTCGTTCCACGTCGGAGCAAAACAGACGTTGGCTGTGATGTTGATGTTCGGTCACGGCTGTTTTGGCCCGATGCCGGCGAATCGCAACATCTAAAGGATCCTCATTCGTTTGCTCGTGGCCTACACTAAACCCTAAACCTTATTGGTAAGTTACAATTCTTGCCTACCTCGCTGGTGTTTCCCTTTATTTACTTTTACCGAAACGTAGCCGGGAACCGAAACCGTGATAACATACTGCCCCTATGAGGCGTAGATCTCATATGAATCTGTATTTAAATTATGTTAATGTACGCATTTTGTCTATTAATTACAATGTGAGCGTATCTGGCAATTTACACCTTGATTATAGAACCATGCCCAGGAACTTGAAGTTGAGGAGAAATGGATAAGGAAGTAGATAAGATCAAATAACGAAAAGTCGGAAGTTTTAATTCAATATCTCTAAATTCAATATATTCTAAATTCAATTGAATGCTCTGTTGATTCGGTTTTTTTATGGGTGGTAATTCGATTTTGGTAGTGGGCGGATTTAACTCTTGGTTTGATGTGCGAACTGTTACTACTCTTATTGATCCGTCTTTTCTAGGGTGTATTCTTATCACTGGGCCATCGACCTTTTATACATTAGTAAACGATGATCTTTAATGAGAACTAAATCGTTCAATTCTAGATTAGGCTGACGACGATTCCATTTCACCCTTTCTTGCAGTCTCGCTATGTACTCCATCGACCACCTTTTCCAAAAATCTTGGGTTAATCATTGTGTTAAGTACCAGCTACTCAATCGATTTAATCCCACAAGAAAATATCCTGGTATCAAGGACTTTTAAGTTATTAGCTAGGGATGTTCGTTAACGGGCAGTGAGGTCTTGAATTCAAGCGGGTTTCTATCTGGTTAATACTGTGTTGAATCCTTTATATGTCAAAGCTGCACTTCCAAAAAATCTACTCAAACGATGCTTCGTAGACTTCACTCCAGCTTCCCACAATCCACCAAAATGTGGAGATGACGGAAGATTAAGGTACCATATGATGCTATCATTAGAGAGTTCCTGTGCCAATGTTTTGTTTCGTTTAATTATTTGCTTTAGTTCCTTATTGGATCCCACAAAATCGTACCCATAGACATACATATAAGAATCGGACATGCAATCACAATTCATGCGCTCGTACGTGAATGAAGCAAAAAGTTTTCCCCTCAATGCCGCTCGCTCCACCCTTCAGCACTGTAGGTTCTCTATGCAAACATACATTACCTCTCTTTCTACTGTTTTACGAGTTGCGGGAAAGTTGGTAATATGTGTCATGTAGGAAGCAAGACCAACAGAGCTTATGACCAATGTGTGTACACTCGATTGGCGCAAGATGGTCATGATTGGTCTATGTTAGCCTTTCTTCCGATCTGGGTGGGTTTTCTGGGCACCAACATGCACCAACCAAACGGATTTGACGGGCTGGCGAACATTATGCAGATGGTCGCTCACCAAATCCGGCCATGGTGTAGGCGATAGCGTTTCAACACTCTCCAAGTGGCCTGTATTGGCCCGAGCTGGATATTCTAGGATGCGCCAATATGTACTTGAAGTATCAAATGGGAAACAAAATTCCAAATTATTTTAAGTTAATAAATGAAATGTTTTGTTATTTCGCAAGGGAAGTACGAAAATGTAGCATACACACATTTCAAAACCACTTCTTTGCACGAAAGAAAAGCTTTTCATGTTAAATTAATTGAAAAGAGGTGCATCGATTTGAGTTTGAATAGTACTTATAATAGATATTCTAGGGCAATATGCTATTTATAATTGGTGCAAAACAAATTTTACTATTACACTGTTTAATCGCAAACCTCACACTTTTCATTGATAAAAATGGGAATTGGAAACATGTGTCAAACCGTCCTATTGAAATTTTCATTTATAATTTTTAGTCATGGGCGTGGAAGCTTGATAGTGTGAAAGGTGATAATTGCCCCAACCATATGATTTTACGCCGCTATGACGTTATTTAGATGAAGAAAATTATTTATACAATGAAAAGCGATGTAAATGAACGACTTAAAGTAGCACAAGCAATTTTTGAAATTATTTTATTATTTGATTTGAGCTACTAATTAGCAATGCTATCTGCAGATTATGATGTTAAAAGAACCATACGCGTCGTTTGTATGCGTGTAATTTCCAGATGTTTTATGTAACATTGATGGGCAAACTGATTGCTGAAATTAAGTTAACAAGTGGATTGATTGCGAAAATTTAATTCGCCATTTTCGGCGATATTCAGTCTGATCTCAGATAATGACGATTCTTGGACATTTAGGAGTACAGTATTTGAATTCAAAGGGAATTTGAGATCTGATAATTGTGTTCATTCGCAAATTTAGTTTTTGAGATCGGTATATTTTATATTGTTTATGAACGACAACAAAGTATTGTCGTCTCCGTGCAGAATATTTCATGAATTGAAACCATTTTTAATTTTTATAATCACGTAAGGCATTAATAAAATTACCGTTTATTCGGTTAGTTTCAACCAATTTACGCCCTCCGTGAATGCCGTTGACAATGGGAATGTTGCGAGCTATAAGGGAAGTTTACACATGTGTCCATTCGTTCAAGCCGTTTTTTAGAGGGTGGGAGTGAAGTGGATGAGAACGGGTACGTTGCTTTGTATTTCCACTTCATCCCCGCCTTTTTAAAAAAAACCGGCATGAACGCATGTGTAAACTCCCATTCTACTTTCAAGGGGAGTTTACATATGCATCCATGCGTTTTCAGCTTACACAAGTCAAGTCAAGTAAATTCAAATCCAGTATTTTGAAGGCGGGGCTCAAGCGAAAGTGGCCGGGTACGTGAATTAATGTACCATAAACTTTGATGCTTTTTCCCGCTTTCCGTCATTTGTAGATAATTCGTGGATGCTTCTTACTAATTTTCGAAGAAAATTTACTATATATATACATAAATATATACATATATTTATATATATAACATAAATATATATATATATATATATATATATATATATATATATATATATATATATATATATATATATATATATATATATATATATATATATATATATATATATATATATATATATATATGTCTATCAGCAAAATGATTAAGGGAGATAATCTCTGGAGTAGCCGATCCGATTGAGCTAAAAAACATAGATCTATATAACAAAAAGGTCCATGACTTGCTAGAATTCAGATATCTTAAACCTTTTGGCGACGGCTAGCATTTTAGTGAATTTTCAGGTACTTCTTATTTGCAAGCAGTGTAAATTTTTGTTAAAAATGGGTATAAGAAATGAAAACTTATTATATTTTTAGTTTGTTTATGATAAAGAATTGGAAATTTTGAGCCTTGTGTAGGCGCTGAGTGCCTAAAAGTAGGCAAGGATTTTTTCCAAGCTTCGATTTGTCATAACTTTTAAGAAAAACAATGGATCATCTTGAAATTTGCAGAGCGTATTGATGTAGACTAAAATCTAACACACATGGACTTGGCATGTTTGTGGCTACAGCAGGCTCCTGAAAAAAATTCCTTCAAATCATCTACCTCCCTGAAAAATTTTTGATTTTTGGAAATAAATTCAAATTATTGATAAATTTTGACTTTTGTGTACCATTGCAATAAAAATTTTCAAAATCCCGGGGTAAACAAGAATGGCAACCCGTGATCAAATTACCTCTATTTGCAGCACTCAAAACTTCTGTTCACGAGATCTGACGATCGGATAATGCGATAAATATGGAATTTACAAAACATGTTGGTATTAACTAGGACCAGGTCTGATAGAAGTGATTTTGAAATACGGGTGACACTGGGGCAGTGGTGCCATTTGGAAAAATCACAGAGAAAGAAAACTAGTTTTTGGCCTATAGCTTCCGATTAAGCCACCAGATTTG
>OX376372.1:107159524-107167582 GCA_947369275.1 Nemotelus nigrinus
CTTTATCTCTTACAAAGATATAAGAGAAGTGGGTGGGCGACACACTCGTACGCGAGCTTATGTGTATGGCACCAGTTCTCGCAGGATGCTGTCCGCTCTCTCCTTATTCGGCCGTTGAAAAAAGTCATAATGTCAAATCAATGTAAACCAGGATTCTTTATGATTGCCGAATGCACATAATTGAATTGCCGCCCATTATTTATATATTTTCATCAAATAAGGTATATTGAAATAAACATAAAAAAATAACTTAACAGATTTCAAAATAGTATTAAAAACAGATTTAAAAAAGGTATAAAATACAAATGTATACAATACAAATAAATAAATTAACATCCAATAAATAACAGCTAGATCACATGTAGGGCACAATATTGAGCACGCAAAACGAAAATAAATAATTAATTAATCAATTATACAATTAATTAGTCCTATGTCATAAGAGGATACTAGACCGGTAGGCTAGAGAGGGTAGGATAAGAGAGCCTTGGTAACTCTGTTTTTAAAGGACGCTATGGATATCGTGGGGGAAAAGTGTTGGCTCATAGTGATGAATATTTTGCAGCATCTATTTGTTATATGATATAATTCAGCAGTCAGTCAGAACGGTCGCGTTTTTGTTCCGCTCCCCATTAATTTAATTTAGCTGAGACTTCTGTTTTCGTAACTGTGTGACTTTTTATTCGCGAGTTCACATTCGCGTACTGACCTAATTTACCGGCCAACGAGTGAAGTGCCCAAACATTTACCAATATTGATGTAGTGACCCAATTTTCTTTGCAAACGCAAACGCTTACGAAAAATAAGCTAAAATTTACTGTGGTGTTAATTTAAATTACAACAAACGAAGCTTTTTACGTTTTACTTTTGCACGTTGTAACTTATCTGCTGTGGTGTTAATTTAAAATCTGCGTGGTTACGCAAGCACTGTTAAGCTTGTTGTGATTAGTATATCGTGATCTACTATTAATATAACAGTCATGAATCATAAGTGCTGCTTGGGAAATTGCACCGCTTACGATAACAAATTGAAATCTGTTGTCTGCAAAGGTTTCTGCCAGCGCAAATTGCATGGCATATATGAGATTGAGATTGGTATTCAAACTACCTCTCAGATCACTTTATATGCTCTGACTGCCAGAATACTGAAAGATTACTTAGACGTATGTACGATGACCTCAGCAGTCGTATCGAAAACCTCAATGCAGACAAAGAAAACTTGATAGCTAAACAGCTAGTGCAATCTTCAGCTAGCACTGGTAGTTTCACAGAAATGGCAAGATGTTTTGATGGGCTTGTGAACGCAGTCTCTAACTTCCACAACAACCAGAGTATCGAGAATGCAATATCGGCACTCGACAAAAAATTGATGACGATTATTGATAATCAGATTGATAATCAGATGACCGGTTGTGTAGATTCACCATCGCCTCGTGATTGCAATGCAGATTTAAATAACGAAGTTTTAAATAATGCAGTTTGAAATAATGCAGTGTTAAACAATGATTTAGTGGTTGAAATCCTTGCGAAAATCTGTGAAAAACTAGATAGCCTCGACTGTGGGTACAACTCACTTTCTGTAAAAATCAATAAACTGGCCATCCTGCCTTCTGAGAACGAAGCTCTTAGTTCCGGGCCAATAATACAGGCAGCTCAATCAGAAATTTACGCATCCTTGGAGCAGCCACTGACTTTATTAAACACCACCTCCGCACCGACAGCCTCCGATTCTCCGAAGCGTCCGATTTCTAGATTCAGCCCCACGTGGTCTTGTGAAGATTGGGACAACAGAGTTAACAGAAAGCCATTGGATTGACAGATGCAACAAACGAGATCCCAAACAACCAACTCAACAATATAATCGCCAAAAAAATAGTACGTATTTAGGCTATTCTCCCATTTGTAGCTCCCGTAATCACTCTCCTTTACTTCCCCAAGCTTCCCTATCTTTTAAATCGCCTCCGAATTCAAATAACCACACTAAAAACAGTGAGGCTAAGGCGTTACCTTCTACTGTTTCAACGGAAAATCAATCCTCTATCAGTGTGCCGCCAGCTAATTCTTTACAAACAGTGGATTCCGCACCCAATGGAGCGTAAATGCAAACAAGTGCTCCTGAAGCCAGGCCGTCATCCAAATATTCTAATTTTGTCTGTGGAGAGGATCTGATACCATCGCAATCTGGCTCAATCATTATACCAGAAACTCCTGTCAGTCTCCAATCGTCACCAAAATTTCTCGACCCACTTGTTTCTCCTGTCGTAAAGCTTACCATAAACTCTAATGAAGAATTAGAGGGCAGATACCTCTTGTCTCGTTTCAGAGGTCATAAAATTTATGACAATGGCCGTCTTTTTCTCGCATACATGCATGATGCACATGATGCCACTTGCTTCGAAGGGAAAACGAAGACTAACCTTAAAGTTATGATTCAACAGGAGGGTCTTCCCACCGACCTTGACTCTTTACGCCTTATTTTTAACCGCTACCACGAAGAACTCGGAATGTCTCCGGATCAGGTTAAACGTGATCTTTTGACTTATCGCTCTTATGTTAATTCTAAACATATTTCGCTGTTACAAAAATCTTGCGATAACCAGAAAAAATATTTCTCCTAACATGAAAGCTACTTTTAGTTACCCAAGGTTTCAACCACAATGTGGTATGAGAAGCAAATTATATAAACTTTTTATTGACGCGAAATTTTGCCATTATATATTAACGATCGCCGAAACGTGGTTGAACGACTAACACGCTAACGAAAAAATTCTTGACAGTAATTGGACCATCTATAGAGCTGATCGCGACTACCTTTTTACAGGCGTTTCAAGAGTTGGTGGTGTTCTTATTGCAATTCACAATACCCTCCCCAGCGAACTTGTTGCGACCAGTTCTCATAAATCTTTCGAACGAAAATTCGTCAGAGTTTTATTCGATAAGCATTACCTCTACATTGGTGTCTTCTATGTCCCCCTTCACTCCGATGAAACTACTTACAATGACGTATGCGACTTGATATCTTCCGTAACAGCTTCCTTGCACGAAAATCAGTTTTATTCCTAACGAAAATGATAACCGCCTTCTTCCAATTAACCTTAGTGATTCAATTGACTTTAACCTTATAAGTATGTTTTATGGAAATGATTTACAACAAATTATCTCTAACCAAAATGGCAATTGGTTAGACCTGATCTTCTCAGATGTTTATGACGAAGTGGTGGTTAGTCCAACTATTGACGCCGAAAATCTTTTCTCTAACACCCTGCATCACTCCGCTTTTACAATTGAGCTATCCACCACAGATATTTCTTTCGCCCAGTCATACAATAATGAAATTGTATTTGATTTTCTAAATGCTGACTACTTAAGCATTAAAAACTATTTGGACACAATTGACTGGACAAGTGCTCTATCGGCATCAGATTTAGACGAAATGTTGTCTTCCTTTTACAAAATAATCTTTAACGCCATCCACAAATTTGTACCAAAGCTGAAGAAGAAGAAAAAATTCTCCGAACCTTGGCTTGACAATTATTTAAGGCGGCTCAGAAACCATAGAAACAAATTATATAAAGCAATCAAAAATTGAGGCTCTCTCCAGGAGGATCAAATAAGATTATATGATGAGCTATCCAAAGAA
This sequence comes from Nemotelus nigrinus, assembly GCA_947369275.1. Taxonomy (NCBI): domain Eukaryota; kingdom Metazoa; phylum Arthropoda; class Insecta; order Diptera; family Stratiomyidae; genus Nemotelus; species Nemotelus nigrinus. Next base: position 107,163,165 of record OX376372.1, read on the forward strand.
TTTTCCATCAAATCTCGCGAGGCGTATGAGCTCTATGTTAATTCAATGGGGGAAAAAATTCTCACTGACCCGAAAAATTTCTTTGATTTTGTCAATTTAAAACGTAAAACCACTGGATATCCTTGTTCTATGTTTCGTGGTAACACGGTTTCGTCTTGTCCACAAGTCATTTTTAGCTTATTCGCCGACAATTTTCAAAACACTTACTGCTCTCCGGAGATCCCTACTTTCACTACTAGACACGCTGCCAGATCTCTTATCGAAGGGTTTGTCCTTACATGACAGGCTATTACTGATGCTATTCTGCAACTAAAGATTGGCAAAGAACCTGGCCCGGACCTAGTATCTCCTTTCATCGTGTTCTAATGTGCAGACCAATTAATCACCCCTTTGCACATGGTTTTCAATAAATCCCTGTCTCTTGGTGTCTTCCCGTCTTTCTGGAAATCCTCATACCTCACACCTATTTTCAAAAGTGGTGATAAACGTTCAGTCGATAACTATCGAGGAATTGCTATCTTATCTGTTATCCCCGAACTCTTCGAGAAGCTAATTTGTGATAATCTTACTCGCATTATCGACTCCCTTCTTAATGAGGAACAACATGGATTTCGAAAGGGGTAGATCGACTTCCACCAACCTCATGATACTAGTTTCTACTGTGCTCTGTGAAATGGAAAAAGAAAACCAAATTGACGCGGTCTATACGGACTTTAGTAAGGCTTTCGACCGAGTTGACCATCAAACTCTGGTTCAAAAACTTCGCAACTTTGGTATTTCCGGTTCTCTTCTTAACTGGCTCCAGTATTACCTCTGCGATCGAACCCAATTCGTAAAATTTCAAGGCCACTTATCCAAAAAAGTTTTGGCATCTTCTGGAGTACCACAAGGCAGTCATTTAGGCCCCCTGCTTTTTAACATCTTCATTTCTGATGTGTCTGAGATACTGCTTGGTATACCGCATCTCTTCTATGCAGACGACTTAAAAATCTATCACATCATAAACTCGCAGTCTGATGCAACCTTTCTACAATCCAAGCTTCAATCCCTCGAACAGTGGTGCGATGTGAATAATCTCAATCTTAACATCAATAAGTGCCATGTGATAAGTTTTTCTCATAGGCATGCAACCATGATGTATTCTTACTACCTTAACGACTTCAAATTGAATAGGGTCGATCATGTTATAGACCTTGGCGTAGTATTGGATAACAAGATGCGCTTCAATTTTCACTATGACAAAATCCTAGCCAGGGCTAATAAACAGCTTGGATTCATAAAGAGACGCGCTAAAGAGTTTAAAAATATATGGGCTACCAAATCATTATATACCACCCTAGTGCGCCCTTTATTAGAATATGCTTGCATTATATGGAACCCTGCTTTCGAGCTACATAGCCATAGAGTTGAGTCTGTTCAGAAACAATTTGTACTTTTCGCTTTGAGAAATCTCTATGACCCACGAGATTTTCAACATCTGCCATCTTACAAATTCAGACTGAGTCTTCTAAATTTAATGTCTCTTTCTTCTAGAAGAACTCTGCTCAGCGCTTGCCTTGCATTTGATAGTATTAGTGGTGCGGTAATCATTGAAGATCTCTCTAGTAAAATTACTTTCAATAACCGACCAAGACGCACCAGATATGCAAATCTGCTCAATGAGTTCAGTCATCACACTACCTATGCATTTAATGAGCCCATTAATAGGTGCTATAGGATATTCAATTCTATAAGCAGCCACTACTCTTCGGGGATTACTAAATCAAACTTCAAAAATAACTTGTCCAAAGCCCTTTCCACATCCGAACCCGCTTAACTTCCATCGTTACTAGCCTAAATTTAATTAAAATAATGAAGAATAACTGCTACAAAATTTGTGATGTATTGTATCTCTTTTACGGACAATTTGTATTATATATTTATGATTGATTGTATTTAAGATTTATACTATGTTTTCTTGTTGTTATGTTGCCTTGTTTGGTAAAATAAATAAATTAATATATATACTTAATACGAGCATCCACATTAAATATAAATACATACTTATACATACTTACATATACATACTTATACCTACATACTTATACATACTTACATATACTTCTAACCTAACGGCCTTAGCCGCTTATCACTAGCTTCAAGTTTGATTGTACTGTACCAGTTCAGTAATAAAGAGACACTTAAAGCATACACAACATGGTGTCAGGTGTGAATACAAAAATTTAAGTAAAAGTCAATATTTCACAAAGTCGACTAAACTAGTTGTTTTTGGAAAGTTTTCAAAGTTTTACTTAGACATAGTCTGCAAAATGGCGGTGGAAACCAAAACAGATATTCAGCAAACGATATTTCCATTCGGCCAGTCGTTGATGCAAATGGACACTAAGCCAACAAATCTAGCGGATGTTTGGACGACGTGGAAAACACAATTCAAGATTTTTCTGCTAGCATCAGGTCTTGATAAGCAGCCAGACCAAAGAATAGTCGCATTACTGCTTCACCATTTGGGACCAGAGTGTTTAGAAGTGTTTAGATCCTTCGACTGCAACATTGAATCGGAGAAATACGAAACGCTACTAGAAAAATTCGACAGCTACTTTCTACCAAAAAAAAATCTTGCTTTGGAGCGGCATATATTTTTCACGCGAAACAAAAAACTCTAGCGCACCTGAACCGCTAGAAAACTAATTTTCCAAGAAATTGTCTTTGAGTGACAAAAAAATGTGGAAAGACATAATACACTTTTTTGTAGAATCATATCAACCATTCATTGTTCAAAGCAACAGAACTCAACTATAACACAAATGATGAAAATGTTCAGTGCTGGCAACATTTTCCCCACGAAGCAGCAATAAGTTTACCTTCACAAGCTAATACTCAAATCAACTTATCCTTTGAATTTCGTTCTCTCGGAGGATTTCGTCGAAAGCTTTAGCGGTTAACGTTGTTTGAGGCTGCCATCCAAAAAATGTTCAAAACTCGCAAAATTTCAAAATTGGTTTCTTAGTTTTATTGCAAATGTTTTGCATATGGGTATGTAATTTGAAGCATCTGTTGATGCAATAGTTACGAAAATGCCTAATGCTGGTTGCCCTGTGTCAGCAGCAAAGCAAATTATATACCAAATCTGCTTCCCGTTAAACTAAACCCAACCAATAAATATCGTTTCGATTGAATCACTGCGCTAGAAGTTATACGGGTTTTTGGGTTACCACCATCAAAACTTTTCCAATTTTTCAAACGTTAATATTTGTTGTTAATTTTTATTGCAGGATCATTCCCATTTGCAAATCTAATGACATAATCGCGCTGTGAAGAAATTCCAAAAAATTACAAAAATGGTCATAGCTGGCAGTTCTTTCATGATTTTTGTACGAAATTCCTATGACATTTGGTTCACATTAAAATCTATTTACTGCATAAACTTCATTTTGATATCATGACTGCACCGGAAGTTATAGGGAAAAAAGCTTTATTTTGCTGAGCAAATTTGCAAGATTTAGGAGACAAAAATCACCATAGCTGGCAACTCTTTTCTAGTTTTTGAGCCTCAAATGTTGCCTTAAGTAAGATCCAAATATTGTGTGAATTTGGTTGAAATCTGATGGCTGAATCGGAAGTTATAAACCAAAAAGCTGTTTTTTTCTCAGTGATTTTTCAAGATGGTACCACTGCCACAGGGTTGCCCGCATTTCAAAATCACTTTTATCAGACCTGGTCCTAGTTAATATCAACATGTCCTGTGAATTTCATTATGATCGGATAATCCGGTCGTCAGCTCTCGTGAACAGAACTTTCGAGTGCTGAAAATAGAGGTAATTTGGTGATGGGTTGCCGTTCTTGTGCAAATCGGAATTTTCAAAATTTCAATTTGACACGATGGACAAAGGTTTAAATTTATCAGTGATTTAATTTTTTTGTCAAAAATCAAAAATTTTTCAGGAAGGTCAATGATTTGGAGGTTTTGTTTTCAGGATCCTGCCGTAGCTACAGGGTAACCCGCACTATCTTGAAAATCCACGTGTACTAAATTTTAGTTAACATTAATACGCTCTGCAAATTTCACGATGATTCATTGTTTTTCTTAGAAGTAATGACAAATCAAAATTTGAAAAAAAAATCCTTGCCTACTTTTAGGCATGCTGCACCCACACACGGCTCAAAATTTCTAACATTTTAACATAAACAAGCTTGAAACACAATAAGTTTTCGTTCCCAAACATTTATTTTAACAAAAATTTACACTGCTTGGAAATGTAGGAGTACCTAAAAATTCACTAAAACGCTCGCCGCCGCCATAAAATTTAGGACATCGGAATTCTAGCAAGTCATGGACCTACCTACTAACTATATACATCTACGTCCTCCGAAAATTTCAGCTCAATCGGATCGGCCACTCCAGAGATTATCTCGGAAAA
>OX376372.1:107167782-107216868 GCA_947369275.1 Nemotelus nigrinus
GTTGATATTAACTAGGACCAGGTTTGATAGAAGTGATTTTGAAATGCGGGCAACGCTGTGGCAGTGGTACCATCTTGAAAAATCACTGAGCAAAAAAACCCGTTTTTGGCTTATAACTTCCGATTCAGCCATTTGATTTTAACGAAATTCACACAGTATTTGGATGTTACTTATGATAACATTTGGTGAATATTTGGCTACAAAAATAAGAATAGAGTTGCCGGCTATGGTGATTTTTGTCTCCTAAATCTTGCAAATTTGCTCAGCCAAATAAAGTTTTTCCCCTATAACTTCCGATCCAGTGTTGAAATCAAAACAAAGTTCACGCAGTAAATGGACCTTTATGTGAGCCAAATGTCGTAGGAATGTCGTAGAAAAATCATGAAAGGGCTGCCAGCTATGATCATTTTTGTGATTTTGTGGAATTTCTTTACTGAGCGATTATGCTATTAGATTTGCAAATGGCAATGATCCTGCAATGAGAATTAACAACATATATTAACGCTTTAAAAATTTGAAGTGCTTAAGGGTAGTTACCCAAAAATTCTTTTCACTCGTATAACTTATTGCTGCTACATTGGAAAAGTATTGCCAGCGCTGAACATTTTCATCATTTGTGTTATAGTTGAGTTTTTTTTTAGTAATGCAGCGGTTTTCAGAGTACTTGTTTTTGACTAACTTGTAAATGTTTTTTTACTAATGTTTAAAGCATATTATTGTTAAAATCACTTTTTACCAAATATTCATATAAATATATATATATATATATATATATATATATATATATATATATATATATATATATATATATATATATATATATATATATATCTATATATATATATATATATATATATATATATATATATATATATATATATATATATATATATATATATATATATATGTTAATAGTTCCATCCATCATTATCGCAAACATTATCATCTCCAACGTTGATCCCGTGAACAAACCAAACAAACCAACGTTGGCGTGATGAATTTACCAAGCAGGCTAAACCTGCTAAGCACCTGCTAAGCAGAAACAGCAAGGAGGAAAAACATTAAGGAGTTCAAATCTAAAGTAGCGGAGCATATGGTTGGAGCAGACCACAACATCTCGGTGGAAAACCTCTCACTGATAAGCAACGTGGGAGATAGTAGAAAGCTAGATGTAGCGGAAAGTTTGGAGATATTCAAAGCTCCACGGGAGTGTCTCCTTAACAGGGATTTGGGAAACGGATATTCCCCACTGTTCAAATTGATTAGAAGAAGCACCGCAAGTGCAACCGGAGATCATAATAACACGATAATTAACATCTCACCCACGAGCCAGGAAAGAAGGATTAACGAAACAGTTAATGAGGCTGCTAATGAGGATTTAATTAGCGCCCCACCTACCGACGATGGGGGAAATACCCAGACGGAAAGAAAGCGCTTAAGGAGACTTAAAAGTTTATCTACAAATAGGACGATTAGGGACTATTTTCCTCAGTCGAAGAAACATCGCTGAAGAAGGCTATAAGTGATAGCCGAAATACTGGTATACGGATTTTTGAAAAATAAATTGGTAGAAATAAAGGAAACGAGTTCGACTTTTCATTTTATTGTATAATTTCTACCTAAACGCTCGCCAAACAATTTTTTGTTTGATTATATTTGTTCAAATAATGGCAACCAAGCCAAGGTCAGAGCCAAATAAATTCATTACACTGAGGAAATCAATTGCAGCACTTAGTAAGGACATCGGATTTTTAAGCAGGTGCAGAGACGCCGGGGTCACTCCGAAAAGTCACCAAATCAGAATCAAATCACCGATGGCATCCAACAACATCAGAACGTGGGAAAGAGGACTCATAACACAGAGCATTTCAAAGCTGCGATCCAAATTAAATCAAAAAACTCTGGAAGCATACAGCTTGCATTTGAAATTAGCTCAAAAGTACTCAGGGGAGTTTCCTTTATTTTTAACTAAAGTTAAAAGAGCGGAGGAAATTGAAGGCGAAAGGAAAAGGGAGCACCTCGAGATGAAGTTCAAATCTCTGGAAGGGAGTAAACGGAGGCCGGGTACACAAGAAAGAAGCAGCACCCAGGAGACCGGCAAGTTGGTGGTAAACCAATCATCACAGACCTTCACGGCAGCACAAACTGATTTTTTAAACAATGGGTTAAAATTCGCCATTCGGAACAAAGCGAATATACCTCAGCTAATCGTGGATTTAGAGGCAGGCATCAACTCATACACATTGGATGGTCCAGTTTCAGGGGAGGGGAAAGAACGCATACGCCTGGCAGCAACAGATGCTATCAGCAAAAACAACAGTCACAGCGGAAAACGTATCCACCAAGAAAAGGAAATGGACAAAGAGTTAAAAAGTAAACCGGTAAACTATATCAAGGTAGACAAAGGAAACGCAGTAGTTATACTCGATAAGGAGGATTACGATGAAAGAATGGCGACAAAAATAGATAATGGGCCGTATAGAAAACTGAGGAACGATCCACTACAACCACTTATTAAGCAGGTCGATAAAGTTTTGAAGGAATGCAAACAGGTGTTATCCAACAACAATTTGAAAGTCTCAAATCCAGCGCTGCCACGGATAAGGGACCTTCCCAAAATTCATAAACCAGGAAAAGAAATGAGGGAGATAATTTCAGCGGAAAAATCACCAACGCATCGGATTGCAAAATGGTTGGTCAAGGAATTCCAGAGCATGGAGCATAAGTTTAGGTCATATTCGGTCAAAAACTCGACAGAATTCTGTGAGCATCTTCAATCGATAGGAGATTTAGAAGAAGATGAAATTCTGATATCCTTCGACGTTAAAGCTCTTTTTCCGAGCATACCTATAAAGGAAGCAATTCTTATATTAGAGACCTGGTTGCTTCAGTAACAAAATGATGCACTTTGGAAGACGAAGGTCAAACAGTACATCAAGCTAACGAAATTGTGTATGGAAGAAAATTATTTTACATTCAGGGAAGGGTATTACAAGCAGCTGAAAGGAGCTCCGATGGGCAACCCACTGTCACCGTTTATTAGCGAGATTTTTATGGCTAAGCTAGAAGCGGATCTAGAAGAAAAGGGCCTCATGCCGAAATTTTGGAGGAGATATGTGGACGACATCTGCGCGGTTGTAAAAAGAGAAGAAGTGGAAAATACCGTGGAAATCATCAATGGTTTGCATGGAAATATTGATTTCTCTTTTGAAATAGAGACAAATGGTCAGCTACCGTTTTTGGATCTATTGCTAAAGAGGAGGGAGAAACAATTAGAGCTGGAAGTGTACAGGAAGCCAACAGACACAAATCGCGTCATCAGATACAACTCCAACCATGCGTACCAGCACAAGATGGCTGCATTCAACCACATGATCCATCGTATGTTGACCCTACCGTTATCGTCCGAGGGATTAAAGAAGGAAACATCCCACATTTTGAAAGTAGCTGAGAGCAATGGATACCCCAACAAACGGATAACAGGACTGATTGGAAAACGGATGAGGAACCTGGCACTTAAAGGTTTGACAAACCTGAAGGAGGACAAGCCCCCACTGAGAAGGGTCGTGTTAGAATATAATCGGATTTCGTTGGGTTTGAAGCCCAAATTAAAGAAATGGGGCGTAGAGGTTGTATTCCAAAACAGAAGCAACCAGCTGAAGACTCTACTTGGGTCAACAAAGGACCCAATAGAAAGATTGGAAAAAGCAGGGATATACTCGATACAATGCGGGGATTGTGACCTAAAATATATAGGCCAAACGAAACGAAGTGCACTTACTCGCTTCAAGGAGCATCGGAGGGAAGCAGAAACAGCAAGGAGGAAAAACATTAAGGAGTTCAAATCTAAAGTAGCGGAGCATATGGTTGGAGCAGACCACAACATCTCGGTGGAAAACCTCTCACTGATAAGCAACGTGGGAGATAGTAGAAAGCTAGATGTAGCGGAAAGTTTGGAGATATTCAAAGCTCCACGGGAGTGTCTCCTTAACAGGGATTTGGGAAACGGATATTCCCCACTGTTCAAATTGATTAGAAGAAGCACCGCAAGGGCAACCGGAGATCATAATAACACGATAATTAACATCTCACCCACGAGCCAGGAAAGAAGGATTAACGAAACAGTTAATGAGGCTGCTAATGAGGATTTAGTTAGCGCCCCACCTACCGACGATGGGGGAAATACCCAGACGGAAAGAAAACGCTTAAGGAGACTTAAAAGTTTATCTACAAATAGGACGATTAGGGACTATTTTCCTCAGTCGAAGAAACATCGCTAAAGAAGGCTATAAGTGATAGCCGAAATACTGGTATACGGATTTTTGAAAAATAAATTGGTAGAAATAAAGGAAACGAGTTCGACTTTTCATTTTATTGTATAATTTCTACCTAAACGCTCGCCAAACAATTTTTTGTTTGATTATATTTGTTTAAAAAATGTAATTTGTTAAATAGTTTCTTTTTTTCATCGATCCTTATTAGTGAATTTTAACTGGTGCCCAACGTGGGGCCATTCAAGCAAAGTCGTGCTTGTATAATATTTTTGGAGAAGCTGATAAGTCAGTCAAATAAAGCTTTTTAAAAAATCCTTCTTCAAGACTGGGAAGGACATCCAGAATTATTATTATTTCAATAAATCCAGTTCAGTGCAGGAAGTACTGCTTAACCAACGCGTAAAATTAGAAGTACCGTCGTGAAGTAGAAACGCCCGAAACAGAAACGGTCGTAAATCGCAATTGAAGGAAACCAAATCAAGAAAAGTTCCAGTATAAGGCCCAACCAAGACTCAATTGCACGACTGAATTCCAAGGAAGACCCCAGTTAGTCAAGACATAAAGCTCGACTTAAAAGAAAATTGCCAGATTGGAAACGGTAGAACGGCCCGTTTGACGAACCCACAAACACACATGGAGGCAGTTATAATCACAAAAGGCAGCATAACACTTCTACTGTAAGTCTTCCACTTTTGGTATTTTTATATTTCATAAAAATTGTTTCAAATATACGATTCTGTACTTCAGTCTTTATTATTAATAATTACAAACTTCAAGCAAAAATTAATACATAAATATTTTCAAACTTCAAATCAAGAACTCTTTAAAAAACAAATAAAAACATCAGAGACTTTATTCTTTGTATATCCTACATTACATCATTACAAATAACTACTAGCGTAAAGAGAGAAAAACAAATATAATAAAGTGTTAGACCTCTTTAGTAAAGAGAGAAAAACAAATATAATAAAAAGCCTAGTGCTTAGTAATCGTGTTTGCGTAAGCTTCGAACAAAATTTATCGCGTTCTGTTTTTTTGAGACCTTGTGTTCCGATCCTCGATTCCTTGTAACCGAACCTGTTTTCATTTTTTCTTGCTAAAATCTCCCAAAGTCAACGAGTTGTTCAGTGTATTTTATTTCCTCTTGGCCTGTCAATAGTATATCACTGCCATAATGCTTAATCGGGACAATCTCGTCAGTCCCCCTCGCCTGAAGTTAGGCGCAATGCCAGCACCCAGTCATACGGCTGGTTAACCAGCCGTTCAAAATAACGCCTCCAATAACCAAGTTGTTGGTGATGACATACGTTGCAACTACCTTACAAGCCCCAGGTAGATAATTTTGAATTCTCTCATGAATCCCGCTTCGGACATCAATAACGATGTTGATGTCCCCATTAATGTCAGTATCAATCATAATCTAACTGACATGACATTCCCGACGTTGTCAAGAGCCTTAGAGATTTTTCCGGAAATCCAGGAGAACTCAACTCTTGAATAAAGTCTGTAGATCGTATTCTAAAGATATATGAACACTTAAAGGGAACTCCAAAATACTACGGCATTTTGTCAGTGATTTGCAATAAAATCGTAGAGCATGCCGACGTTGCCCTTGAATCTCATAGTTCACCTCTTAATTGGGATAAAATCGCAAAATGCCTTACACTTCACTACGTGGAGAAGCGTGATCTGGGAACATTAGAGTACCAGATGACCACATTTGTCCAGGGAACAAACACTATTCCCGATTTCTATCAGACAGTGTATCACCATCTATCCCTTATATTGAACAAGCTCGGATCAATGGATTTAAGTCAGGATTCACTCAATATAATGACACAATCATACAGGCATTATATACTTTTGTACAAGGGCTAAGAGGTGATCTTCCTAGGCTTCTCAGTATTCGGAATCGGAATTTTCAAAATTTCAATATGACATGTTGCACAAAGGCTAAAATTTATCAATGATTTGAATTTTTCTGTCAAAACTCAAAAAGTTTTGAGGTGGGTCAATGATTTGAAGGATTTTTTTTCAGGAGCCTGCCATAGCTACAGTTCTACCTGTACTACCTTGAAAATCCATGTGTGTTAAATTTAAGTCAAGATCAATACGTTTTGCAAATTTCACGATGATCCAATGTTTTTGTCAGATGTAATGACAAATCAAAATTTGAAAAAAAATCCTTGCCTAATTTTAAGCACTAGGCATCGACACACGGCTCAAAATTTCCAATTCTTTGTCACATGCAAGCTGTGAACATAATAATTGTTCATTCCCAATCCTTTTTTTTCACAAAAATTTACACTGCTTGGAAATATAGGAGTACCTCAAAAGTCACTAAAATGCTCGCCGCCGCCAACAGGTTTAGGGTATCTAAATTTTAGCACATTATGGACCTAGCTACTATATACATCTACGTTTTCCGAAAATTTCAGCTCAATCGGATCGGCCACTCCAGAGATTATCTCTCTTAATCATTTTGCTGATATATACAGGTATGTATATATACATATATATAGATATATAGATAGATATATATATATATATATATATATATATATATATATATATATATATATATATATATATATATATATATATATATATATATATATATATATATATATATATATATATATATATATAGAAATATGAATTTTCGGCGAAGTGAGTTTAATACTAATTTTCTTCGAAAAGTAGTAAAAATACGAACAGTAAGATGAAACGTTGGAAATCAATCCTCGAAGAATACAATTACCAACTGTTATAAAATATCTACGTTCATAATTGCCTAAATTTATGCCGTATATTCACCTAAGATCTATACCGATACGAATATACTTACCTATTCGTTTATTTACCAAACACCTGTTTGCATACGTACCTGCAATTTAAATGAAGATACAAAATATCTGTACAACAAACTCATATCGCGTGCATGTAATTTCTTGTCTGCATTGCTTACCAAGCATTTATATCATATGATATAAATGGTGTGCATTTATATCATATGATATAATTGCCGATCGGTCCCAAGTTTTAAAGTTCAAGTAATTGTTTTATGCTAGCGCTGCAATTTTGTTAACTCAGCATTGTGAAAACCAATCAACTTGGTAAAATTATATCTGAGTAAAATCGACCACTTTGCTATGTCAACAAAATGTATCAAAATTCCCATAATATTACAAATTTAATCATGTAAGCATTTTATTTATTATAAAAGAAGGCCGTGATTGAAAATAAAGTCAGAGCTAATGATAGTATTCATGAGTTCACCATACAACTAAGTGTTTATTTTTTTTCTGAGTTTTATCGATTTTGCGACACGACCAAGTTTTTACTTTTTTGTGTATCTTCGAACATAGATTTGTCGTTAAACAATCAAGTATTGACTTTTTTGTAGCGACAAATTATACATTGGTCCTTCGAACCGGATAAGTCTTATCTGCTGATAAGAGGCTATAGAAGCAACATCAAGACGTCTGCAGAGATGGCGGGCGATACGAGGCAGAAATTCAACTTGGATGAATTCAACCGGGTGATCACCAACATTCGGAAAGACTCCAAATCTCGGCATTCGCTGCAATATTTTGAATCGAGATTGGAGAAGCTTAGGACGAAGTAGGCAGCATGCGAAGCGGAACACTTTTGTACCCTTGTAGCATTGGCTGACGATGATGGTTCAAAAAACGACTAACTGACAGAAACGGACTAAACCTGTATGATTTGTAAGGAGCCACGTAGCTTACATATGTGCAAGAAGTTCGTGCTTTTTGACATCAACCGAAGGAGAAAAGTAGTTCAGAAAACTAAAGCGTGCTTCAATTGTCTACGGAAGGGGCACTCGAGGATAAATTGCACTTCAAAAAATAAATGTAAAGTGTGTGGCAAAAGTCATCATTCATTGTTTCATATGAGAGCGGATGACACAAGTGTTAGTTAAGTGATAGACGGAGTTGAACAAGGAACTAATACGAATAATACCATTGCAGTGAACCATTTGGCAATGGATAGAAATTCGGTTGTGGTAAATCATTCAAACGCAGGCACAAACAACATTCTGTTGGCCACTGCGTTAGTTCAAGTCAAAAACGAAGCCAGAACCTTGAGTACTGTACGTGCATTGCTTGATCAAGGTGCTCAGCGATCAATCATAGCTAAGCGAGCTGGACAGAAGTTAGGGTTAAAGAGAAAACCATGCTACTTCATCATCCACAGCCTTGGAGACTCCATAATTAGACCAAGAGGCAGAATCACGATTGAACTAAAAGAGAAATGGAGCAATCAATTCATCGTGGCAGATATGATGATCATATCAGGTCAAATTACACAACTAATACCTGCCAGAACGATGGCGGTTTAACAGAAATTAAAAATTGGGAAAAAAAGATCTTGCTGATCCCAATTTCAATGAAGCTTGGGCCCGACCTGTATGGAACTTTTCTGAAACCTAGGCTGACACAAGGAAACCCCACGTACCAGCAGATTAAGTTAGGCTGGATACTTTCCAGGACAATAGTGAGTTTAGACGCAGAAAATGATTACACGGTGAGTTTAGTCAGCACCACCGAGCTAAACAAAATGCCGACAAAGTTTTGGGAACAGAAAGAATGCAATGACCGTCAAATCTTGACACCAGAAGAAGAGCAAGCTGAGAAGCATTATAATCGTTACACTACAAGAGGCGAATACGGTAGTTACATGGTGCGACTACCATTTATGAACAATCCCGCCAAATACCTTGCGAACAACGAAAAATAGGCAATTGTTAAATATAGAGCGATGGAGCGCAGACTTCTGCAGAATGATCAATTGTATGAGGAATACAACAAGTGCTTACAGGAATACCTCGATTTAAATCAAATGGAAGAAATTTAACCATCAAGAGAAGGTTCAGGCTACTATATGCCACACCATTGTGTGGTGAAAGATTCCAGTTCCTCAACGAAGGTAAGTGTTGTATTCAACGCATCAGCAAAAACTGCATCCGGGTATTCACTGAATGATCTGCTGTTGGTAGGGCCAACTATTCAAGAGAAACTTGCTGACATACTACTCCAGTGGAGATTATATATAGTGGCTATTTTAACCGATATCAAAAAGATCTATAGACAAATCGTTGTTCGTTCAAAGGATAGAGACTGTGGATACACAAACACCTACACTTATCTCACTTACATTTGACAACTCACCACACTACTTGACATCATACACACCACATCAAAATTCACACATCAAGTAAGCTAAGTTTAAAAATGATTGAAAAAATAAAAATAAAAAATGTAATGTCAATTTTTTCTTGAGATATAGAATGAAATTTTTGTTGTCGAAATAGAGAGATATTATCATTCGTTGATTAGAAAAGGATTGTTTAAATATTTTATTTCATATAAAAAATAAAACTTAAATAGTATTTTTTAATTCAAGAATATATTAATTTGAAGCTGTTTGAGTTTCAACAAAGCTTTGCAGATCCCTAAATGTCCTCCCTGTGACGATAAGCTAAATTGTGTGATAATTAGCTAAATTGGTGACCCCGACATTCGGGTCAAATTTTGAGAAGTGCTCGTCGATTATCTACATCATCATCAACAACCACAGCAGACGCAAGAAAACCCAAAACAGATTCTGTTTTCGATTTAAAAACACCAGTCCCGCGACGAGCTTTAGTTTGAGACGTCGAGCAAATTCGACCGACAATCCACCGACCTGTATGCTAACACGTCAGCGATAAATTTTACTTAATCGCAGCGAGGAAGATTCAGCTCTAGATTCAAAAGACCAATCAACATAGAACAAGCGGACGATTTGCCAGATCAGTTCGCTATCACATTCCTTCGCTCTATAAAAAGTCTATCTGGTTGGAATCCTCCTGCATCAAGAAGATCAAGAAGATCCGAGGAAGAAGGAAATCAGCGCTCAAATGAATCGAAATAAATCAAGATAATCTCCGAATCCTTCTGCTAAGAAATCGTATTCCTTCGCTTTATCAAAAAAAACTGTAAGTACTGCTCAACGTTTAAAAATTTAAAAAGAAAAACAAAAGGGCGCATTGAATCTAGTCCACAGTGGTCCGAATGTCTAGAACTCACTAGGGGTTAGTCTCAAAATAAACAATTTTGCGCTTAAATTAAAACAAATTTATCATTGGCAAGTCCGAATTTCACTACTTGTCAAAATAAATTGAACCTTGAAAAAGAATTTCATCGCTGCTACGTCTACGACTGACGTCGAAAACTTCTTGTTGTCACTACGAACTACACTATTTGATTGGCATATATTGTTATAGTTATAATTACACATTTCACTTCTCTATATATTCAATATTTACAAAATTTTCAGCCGCCCTATTTCCTTGCCGCGATCCGTTTCTATTCGTCCCGTCGCGTAACTCCATTAGAACGTCGTTGGACAATGAGGATGCGGTTCCCTCAGGCGTGTCATCCGGTCCGGAAATTTTCGCAACATCTGTCAAATCACCCGTTTTTTGGCAAGAAGGGCCAGCTTTGTGGTTCTCCCAGCTGGAGAGCCAGTTCGCAAAAGCTGGTATCAAGAGCTGCGAGACCAAATACCACTACGTAATCTCCTCGCTGGGTTCGGCGGAGCTGAAGGTGGTCAGGGACGTGGTTGTGAGCCTGGACCCTGACACGCCTTACGACAACCTCAAGAGGGCGCACCTCTTGGGGAATCTTACACTAGGCGATGGACAACCTTCCCAGCTGCTTCGTGATATGAAGCAGTTGGGAGGTTCCGCGGTTGGGGACGACCTTTTGAGGACCCTCTGGCTGCAGCGGCTTCCGGAGCAGACTCAGGCTATTTTAGCCTGCTCTCCGGAGGCCAGCCTGAACAAGTTGGCGGAAACGGCAGACAAAATTGCTGAAGTTTTTGTCACGCCTCAAGTAAGCTCAGTCGCCGTTTTCCCCCAGCAGTCAGAGGTGGCCGCTTTGACACAGCAAGTTGCTGCCCTCACGAGGCTCGTCCACCAACAACTAGAATCGCGTTCGAGGTCCCGAGGGAGATCTCGCTCGCAGCCACGTCGCCGAAGCCAGTCACGAGGGACTGGTATTTGTTAGTATCACTACAAATTCGGTTCCAAGGCTTTAAAATGCATCTCTCTATGCGCTTTCAAGGCTGGTTCAACTGAACCAAAAAACTTAGCCGCTGTTCTCTTCAGACGGTAAGAAAACGCGACTTGTCACCTAGCCGTCGTCTAATTATTCATGACAACTTGTCTAAACGACACTACTTGATTGACACAGGCGCAGATATTTCGGTGCTTCCAGCACCTACTACTGGAAAACTTCCACCTTCTGGTATGCGACTTGCTGTGGCAAACCAGTCGATCATCAACACCTATGGACAAAAGGTGATCAAACTAGACCTGGGAATCCGTCGTGAGTTTTCATGGGATTTTATCATTACCGATGTCTCTAGACACATTTTAGGCGCAGACTTTCTCTGCCACTATGGGCTAGCCCTCGACTTGGCGAATGCTATCCTTGTGGATCCTCTTACTTCTCTTTCATCAAAAGGCACGAACACTTCGTACAAAGTTCCAAAACTAAGTGTATTGTTTGAGCCAACCTCTGATCTACGGATACATGCCCTTCTTAACAAATACCATGCCATCACGGTCGACACAGGGTTCTCACAACTCTTTAAACATAAGGTGACACATCAAATTTGGACCACAAGCCCTCCAATAGTATCGAGACCACGTCGACTTGCACCAGATAAGCTCGCGGCGGCTAAGAATGAATTCAATTTCCTGCTACAGCAGGGAATTTGCCGCCCCTCAAACAGCAGCTGGTCTTCTCCACTACACATGGTACGCAAGGCTAATGGGGAATGGCGCCCTTGCGGCGATTACAGACGCCTAAACGCCATAACCGTCCCGGATAGATATCCGATCCTCATTATTCAAGACTTCTGTCATGAATTACATGGCAAAAATATCTTTTCCACCATAGACCTGACTAAGGCCTACCATCAAATTCCAGACGAGCCGAACGATATTCCAAAGACCACCATCTGCACACCTTTCGGACTCTTTGAGTTCACCCGAATGACTTTCGGACTTTGCAATGCGGCACAATCATTTCAACGCTTCATCCATGAAGTCCTACATGGATTAAAATTCTGTTTTATTTACCTCGACGACATTTTGGTAGCTTCGACTTCCGAAGAAGAGCATCTTGTTCACTTAGAACAAATTTTCAAACGATTAGCGGACCATAGTCTTATAATCAATATGGAGAAATTCCATTTCTTTCGACCTTCAATCAAATTCTTAGGTCATGAGGTTTCACCGAAAGGTATTAAGCCCCCCCCAGATCAGGTTGAGGCAATATCAACAGCTAAACTCCCCAAGACGGTAAAAGACCTAAGAAGATTTTTGGGGATGGTCAACTTCTATCGTCGCTTTCTTCCTTACACAGCTGAGATGCAGCAACCACTCAACGCCTATCTTTGTGGCTCTATAAAAGATGGTGCTAAGACAATCAACTGGTCAATAAAAGCTACCAAAACTTTCGACCAAGTCAAGACTGGTGTAACAGAAGCCACTCTATTGTCCTTTCCGGACTCAAACGCCGAGATTGGTCTATTCGTAGACGCTTCCGATTCCGCCATCGGGGCTGCTCTGCAGCAAAAATGTCAAGGCTCTTGGCAACCCCTTGGTTTTTACTCGGCCAAATTAAGCGACGCACAAAGAAAGTATAGTACATATGACCGCGAACTCTTTGCGGCTTATCAGGGCATTCGTTATTTCCGATACTTTTTGGAAGCCCAAAGGTTCACTCTATACACCGACCACAAACCACTGACTTTTGCTTTCAAACAAAAGCCAGAAAAGGCCACACCTCGTCAACTTAGACATCTAAGTTACATAAGTGAGTTCACTTCTGACATTCGGCATGTCTCTGGTTGCAACAACGTTGTTGCTGACGCACTCTCTCGTCTAGAAGAAATCATTCTTCCCAGCACTCTTGACCTTGCCTCAATCGCCTCGTCCCAAGCATCGGACGCAGAGTTTCAGAAGATTCTAAAGGACTCTAAATTTGTTTTAAAATTTGTTTTAAAATTTGTTTTAAATTTGTTTTAAAATTTGTTTTTTTCTAAAAAGAAACAAACAATCTTTGACACCAACGTCGACATTTTTTGTGAAGTGTCTGGCCCAACCACACGACCTTATATTCCTTACACGTTCAGGAAACAGGTGTTCAACTCAGAACATAATATCGCTCACCCTTGTATTCGTGCAACAAGAAAGCACATTGCAACTTAATTCTTGTGGCCTTCGATGAACAAGGACATTGCCACTTGGGTCCGAGAATGTCTATCTTGTCAAAAATGCAAGATAACCAGACATGTGAGCAAACCTGTATCGACCTTTCCTACGGTCTCCGAACGTTTTAAGGTCATTCACATCGACATAGTTGGTCCCCAACACACTCGCAGGGATACACTTACTGTCTCACCATAATCGACCGTTTCACACGTTGGCCTGAAGCAATTCCTTTAGCCAGCATTACTGCCAATGACTGTGCTACTGCTTTACTAAGCACCTGGATTGCTAGATTTGGAGTTCCCCAATACATTGTTACCAACCAGGGCAGACAATTCGAGTCACCGCTCCATGCTGAGCTTGGTCGACTCTTGGGCTTCGAACGCAATCATACCACAGCGTACCACCCTCAAGCCAAGGGTTTCTTAGAAAGATGGCATCGTACACTTAAATCGGCTATCATGGCTCACAACGATGTTTCTTGGACCAGAACACTTCCCCTAATTCTTCTTGGATTACGATCTCTAATCCGAGAAGAATTCACAGCATCACCGGCACAACTCCTTAACGGAGAAAACCTGCGTCTTCCTAGTGATTTTCTTCAAGAAAATCCTAGCAAGATTAGCCAAACAGACTTTGCCTCTGAACTAACGGCTACAATGGCAAAACTTCGACCGGTTGATGCTCAACATCACACAACACCGAAGATATTCATCTTCAAGCAACTCGACTCTTGCTCACACGTCTTCGTCAGAGTCGATTCTGTTCGTCCACCACTCATTTCACCGTACGACGGTCCTTTCAAAGTCTTAGCCAGACATACGAATTATTACACTCTAGAAATCATAAACAAATCCGTGAATGTTTGCATTTACAGGCTCAAGCCTTGTTTCACGTCATCCTCTACGGAACCTGTCGACAATTCTTCTGAAAACCAACAACCATCGGCAACCTCAACTGCACCATCACTGCCTTCAGCTCCCGAAAAGAGACCAGCGAGGAAAGTTACATTCGCTCCGTACGTCTCTCTAGCTGGGCGAACCACAAAGGTGCCACTCTCCTACACCTCGCGATAACGCGTAAAACGCTGGCAGGGGAGTATTGTGGATACACAAACACCTACACTTATCTCACTTACATTCCACAACTCACCACACTACTTGACATCATACACACCACATCAAAATTCATACAAAAATGAATGAAAAAATAAAAATAAAAATGTAATGTCAATTTTTTCTTGAGATGTAGAATGACATTTTTTTTTTGTTTTTTTTTTTTTTTTAATATATTGATTTGAAGCAGTATCGCTGTTTGAGTTTCAACAAAGCTTTGCAGATCCCTAAATGTCCTCCCTGTGACGATTAGCTAAAAGACTATCAACGAATCGTGTGGAGACCAACCAAAAGGGATATAATTCGCCATTATAGGTTAGAAACGGTAACCTTCGGAACAGCGAGTGCGCCAGTTCAAGCAATTCGCACACTTCATCGATGAGGTGGCAAGATTTCCCGATGCTGTTAAGTACCTGCGTAATGATTTTTATGTGGACGACTTAATAACAGGAACGTAGTCAGAGCTTGAAGCAATTGAATTGCAAGAAAGGCTTTCGAAACTACTAGCAACCGGTGGATTTCAGATGCGAAAATGGAATTCCAGTAGTAAATTATTTCGGGAATACATGGGACATTCGTTGAATCATGGACAAGCGTTGGTTCAATTTCATACGCCAGAAACAACAAAGACACTTGGCCTCCACTGGAATCCATCACAAGATGCTTTTAAGTTTTTCTATTACAGAAGACATGTGCCAAAAGGATACGGTTACTAAAATATTAATTGTATCTCAAGTGTCCATTCTATTTGACCCACTCGGCTGGATACAACCAGTTATAATTACGGGAAAAATGATGATACAAAAGCTGTGGATGATAAAACTGGCTTGAGATGACACGTTACCTAATACAATCCAGTCCGAATGGATAAGCTACAAAAACTCCATGCGTAATCTGCAAAACTTAAGAATTCCTCGCTTGGTGGGCAACAAACCTCTTGAAAATATCGAGTTGCATGGATTTTGTGATGCATCCAAACAAGCAATGGCAGCAGCATTGTATATAAGGGTCTGCACAACAAATGAACAACCTGTAGTTCGTTTACTTATTGCAAAAACAAAAGTGGCTCCAGTACAAATCCAAGCAATACCACGCCTGGAACTTTCTAGCGCAGTACTACTTACGAATTTGATGAACCAGGTCAGAACAGCAATCAAGCCTAGTGATGATACTCGCGTACACTTTCGGACTGATTCGACAGACGTGCTGGCATGGATAAACAAACATCCATCACAGTGGGAAAAGTGCGTTGCCAATAGGGTGAGCCAAATACAAGCGTCTTCAGATGTAGAACAATGGCATCACATAAACTCGGCTGATAATCCTGCAGATTGTGCATTAAGAGGCATTACACCATCACAATTAGAAAATAATGACATTTGGTGGAACGGTGCTGTGAGAATTTGGGCACACCATATCAACTTTACCATGTATCACGAGAAAACAGGAAACCAAACGTTACCGCGAAAGGCAAATGTCCTAATATGCATGCTTGAAGACGATCCTGAGATGGAGGAGCATAATGCTCCATCAAGCAGCACAAAAGACTCAAGCAACCCCATTGGATCCCGGCTACTTACCACAACAAATAGCGATGACAACGAAAATTATTATGATATTATTCAGAGATTTTCATCTCTCCAACGACTTCTGAATGTTGTAGCTCGATTGCATTAAACTGTCGCAGAGAAAATATTTTTCGGAAGAAATTAGGTGCCTGACGAAATAAAAACCGCTTCCACAGAAATCAAATTGGCTGCAATTGAATCCCTACCTGGACACAGAGGGAGTGATCAGGGTGGGTGAAAGGCTTCAAAAATCAAAATTGAAGCAGTCCTCGAGATGATCCACCCACAATGCCACTTAGCAAGATTGATTCTGCAAGACGTTCATACTAACACTCTGCATGGAGGATTACAACTAACGATGACAACAATTCGACTCGAATATTGAATAATAAATATGCAAAATCTGGTCAAGTCAATAATTCACAGATGTATACCCAGCTTCAAAACAACCGCAAAAACCCGAACTCAACTTATAGGAACACTATCACAAAAACGTGTAACTCCTAGTCATGCATTTAGCAATACTGGGCTAGACTTTGCTAGTCCAGTACGAGTAAAATGGTCAAGCGTACGGGGAACAAAAAGTATTAAAGCATATTTGGCTATTTTCATATGCCTTGCGACCAAAGCGACGCATCTTGAGCTCGTGAGTGACCTAACATCTAAAGATTGCATCGCAGCAATCAAAAGATTCACAGTGAGGCGAAGAAAGTGCAACCAACTTTTCACTGATAATGGAACGAACTTTGTAGGAGCGGACAGAGAATTGAAACAACATTTCAACAAAATGATAAGCGAGATTCAAGCACTTTTGGCCAGCGATCAAATTATCTGGAACTTTATACCTCATAGCAGTCCACACTTTGGAGGCCTCTGGGAGGCAGGGGTAAAGTCCGTAAAACGACATTTGGTCAAAGCCATTGGGGAGCATATATTGAACGTTGAAGAAATGTATATGATTTTAGCTCAAATCGAAGCTTGTCTAAATAGTCGACCACTCACTCCGCTATGCAACGATCCTAACGACATGGCAACGATGCTAACGACTTCATTATCGGACGATCAATGTTTGCTGTATTTGAACCTGAGCCATGCGAGCAGAATCTACATCGGAAGCGGGAAATATTTCGTACTACAGTTCACGATTTTTGGAAACGGTGGCAAGCAGAGTATCTGCAAAGACTACAAGTACGATCAAAATGGCTAACGGTGCAACAAAATTTTGACAAAGGCCAATTAGTGCTGGTAAAAAATGAGAATCTTCCACCTACAAAATGGCCTCTTGCACGCATTTTTGATGTACATCCCGAAGAAGACAACTTGGTTCGAGTAGTAACAGTGAAGATGAATGGTTTTTTAATGAAAAGACCCATAACAAAGCTATGCGCACTACCTATTCTAGAAGCAGAAGAGGCAGCAAAAGAGAAACAGACAGCTATTGGTTCAACAATTAGTCAAGAGCCACCAAGCAATCAAGCCCCAGCCAACGGAATACAACCCAGGCAAGCCAGAGGAGTGAAGTTTCCGTCGATTTTGCATGCTTTGTGTGTTCTATTTTGCTGCACTTCGTCAGCAGTGTGCAGAATTTCAACCGCCAAGGTATCAATTGGTCTATATATAGAGCAGATTAGTCTTGCTCAAATGCAACATGGGACTTTAAGAATAAACCTGCAAATCTCTTGGAATCAGGTTGGCCGAGATAAGGAAAAACTTGACTTTGTAAATAACGGGTTGACAAAATTATGCAAAGATTAAGCAGCTTTGACTAGTGAAGTGCATTGCTTAGAATTGCGTTCACATCATGCCGAATCGATTAACAAAGTTCAACACAAAATGCAAACGTTAAAATTTATCAATGGAAGATCCAAACGAGAAATACTTGGAACAGTGCTTACGTCTCTCTTCGGCGTTAATGACGATGCTTACAAGGACATTGAAAATTTATCTACGAACCAGAAACAAATAATCGGGACCACCCAACAGCAAGGAAAATTATTGTTAAAGGCATTGCAAACCATTAACGAAATAAACACAAAACTCGAACAGCAGTTTAACAGATTTGTAAACCAGGTAAAAGTGCGATTCAATGAAACTGAAAATCTTCAGAATCGACTTGTTGCCATTGACAACAACTTCATAAAGATTCAATTTCTGAGCAGCTATCAATTAGCAAAGAGCTTTGTAGATGAACTACACGAAAAATATGAAGCCATTCTTAATGCCATGTACACAAGAACAGGACTTTTAGATTGCCTACCAGCCTCGGAACTCGCAAAGTTAATCAATCAAGTCAAGAGAATACTTCTGCCAAACGTGCAAGTTGTGAAAGTTCCAGTAAACTGTCCAACAGAATTCATTATACTAACTGGCTATTTGGTGATCGCCGATGTAAATACATACGAGCTAATGCAAATAACAGCTGTTCCAATACACTTAAAAGACAACTTATTCACCATTAAAACGTTTGATACTTCAATATTTGCCGTTAATTCGAATCGACAGAAATACTTTGAAATATGGTACTCTGAGCTAGAGAAATCCATTCGCATTAACGAGAAAAACTTCATCATATACTCGAGCACCATGTACGACTTCAGCAAACACCCCAAATGAATTATAAAAGAAGTTTATAATCTGTATCAAGGGAAAACGTGCCCGTACCAGACAGTCAAAATTGCTAAGTTGTAATTGAAACAGTTGTACGATCATAATACTTGGATTGTGACCACTCCGACTCCTATTGCAATGTGCTCATCTTGTGAACACGAGTGTGAAGAACTAATTGTTAGCACGACTACGATTATCAAATTGTCAAAAGAATGCAGTCTCCACACACCCGAATTCACGCTAATGCCCGACCAATGAAAGCAAGGTTCGCCCATGAAGGTATGGTTTAAACAGCAGGATGTCAACTTTAACATATCAAAACTTCCCCAAGTGATCCGAAAATTCAATGTGACTATGATCCGGTCAAGTGAAATATATTTTAACTATTTCCATGAGGCCGCAGAAATCAACAAGGAACTCGATAGCTTCGAATGGAAAACTATTATCAAACACCATGGAATGCCAGCCCTCAGCATCACCATTAGTATAGCCATAGATTTTGGCTATTTTTGGTTCAGATGTAACCAGTCCCAGACCCTAAAAATCATACAAACGAATCAGCCAAGAAAGGTCAACTGGAAGCACACATCAGAGCCTCAAGCTCAGTTACCGGAGTCATCAGAATGTGCAACTTAAGGGGGCAGGATGGTTTCCAACTTAAACAAAAAAATTTTTTCAATTATTTTTTTATATGAAACTTCAATATCTCAGGAATATCCTCTGAAAATTTCAAGTCAATCGGACTAAAAGTCGCAGAGATACCGGTTATTTTATGATCGTGTTGCCAGGTATATTTCAACGAGAAACCGAAATAGTCTAGCTCGAAACTCCGAACTACATTTTTGAAGACGGTGCTTAACACAACTCAAAAATTATTGCACCGATTTCAATGAGCTTTGCTGGACATCTTTAATACGATAAATACTCGCGGATGAACGATCGTTTTTTTTTTAAAAAATTTTTACTATTTTTTACAGGCAATCATAGGCTGATTTTTTATGTGAAAATGGTACCTCCAAATTGAAAACCGCACCTAAAATCGGAAATTGCATATTTTTCAATATAATTTCGTTCATCCGCGAAAAAAACTAATATATTAAGTAAATCACTTCCATTTTTGGATTTCAGATAACACTGTTACGCACCGCACGACGCCTTTTTTTTCGAAGCACCTTTGATCTACTGCCACCACGGGATAAATAATTAATATTTTTTTCTACAATAATTCCTACATACTCTGAAAATATAGTTCTTTAATGTGTTGTAAAAAATTAGTAATTATTTTCACTCAAAGCTGAGAAAAAAAATCGCAAAAATCGGCTTTTCTTCGGCCTCGGAAACCATCTTGCCCCCTTAAGAACGCTTGTTCTTGATGGGCGGAATGTTATAAAATATCTACGTACATGCTTGCCTAAATTCATGCCGTATATTCACCTAAGATCTATACCGATACTTACATACTTACCTATTCGTTTATTTACCAAATATCTGTTTGCAAACGTACATGCAATTTAAATGTAGATACAAAATATCTGTACAGCAAACTCATATCACGTGCATGTAATTTCTTGTCTGCATTGCTAACACAGCATTTATATCATATGATATTTTGCCGATCGGTCCCAAGTTTTAAAGTTCAATTAATTGTATTATGCTAACGCTGCAACTTTGTAAATTCAGCATTCTGAAAGTCAATCAACTTGGTAAAATTGTATCTGAGTAAAATCGACCACTTTGGTATGTCAACAAAATGTATCAAAATTTCCATAATATTACAAATTTAATAATAGGCGTGTTTTTTGCTCCTCTATCCAGTAGATAATAGGATATATGCATTGGAAACAACAACAATCCTGTCCCAGTGAATTCACTAGTACACAAAATCTATTCCTTTTTTGTAGTTCACGTGTTGAAGTGTAGAATGTGCTGATGGAAAAAATAAAAGCTCATGAGAAGTTATTTTTTTTTTCTGTGAGGTGGCTTTGGGTTTTTCATGGTTATGTTGAATGTTTTGGTAGTAAGGAAATTAGAAAAAGCACTCATAATGTACAGAAAGCTAAAAGAAAGAATTTTCTGTTAGTTCTTTTTCTATTTTCTATCGATTGTGGTAGTGTATATTCGTTATTTTCTTTCTTTATTTTCAGCTGTTGTGTGGTACCACAGCATATGCGGCAACCTATGTCAGTCTTAGCGAAAGCACTGTTGTTTTATACTAGATCGTTGTTTTTGTGGCATAGTTCTATTCTACTCTGCACCGGAGCAAAAAAACGCACCTAATGTAAGCATTTTATGTATTATACAAGAAGGCCGTGATTGAAAATAAAGTCAGAACTAATGATAGTATTCATGAGTTCACCACACAACTAAGTGTTTACTTTTTTGGTGAGTTTTATCGATTTCGCGACACAACCAAGTTTTTACTTTTTTTGTGTATCTTCGAACATAGATTTGTCGTCAAACAATCAAGTATTAACTTTTTTGTAGCGACAAATTATACACCAACTTAAATACAAGCCAGATAAAGCAAAAATTGTTGCCAATTCTTTATCAAGACCTCCACAAATCAACGAAGTAAATTCCCTTATACTAAAACAACATAGCGACGATAGTTATTCTCACAGTCTGATCCCTACTGTAGACACCGCCATAAATGTCTTTCAAAACCAAATCATTTTAAAACTTGGAGAAGAGGACATCTATCAAATTACCCATCCAATTGAAAATTACACGAGACACATTATTATAAAGCCCGAATACTCAAGCATTAATCTTATTGATATCTCCAAAAGATATCTTAATCTTAGTACAGTAAACGGACTCTTGACGAACGAAAGAACTATGGATATAGTACAAGAAATATATCCCTATAATTTTGCACAAAATTTGCACAGGCCAAAATTATTTCGTCTAAGTCAGTAGAAGATATAAAACAACCGTTATTTGTTATTTTCTACTTTTTTATGTACCAGAAAATGTCGTAATTGACGATGAGGGCGCTCTCACATCAATATCTTTAACATCAATGATGGGAGAAGATCTTCAGATAAAAATCTACAGAGCTCCGGCTTATAAAATTGAGGTTAACGGCCAAGTTGAACGGTGGCACTCCAAACTAGCCGAATTAATGAGATGCCTTAGGAAAGATGGTCCACCACAATCTTTCCAGGAACTCTTAGATATGGCCGTTAACGAATATAACCACTCAATCCACTCAACCACAGGTCGAAAATCTGTGGAGCTGTACTTCGGTAGAAGTCCCAACATCAGCCCTGAAGACCTGGAAAAAGTTCGACTAAGTAACATCGAAAGAATTAAACAAAAACAACAAAAAGATTTGGAGTATCATAATAAGAAAAGACAACCGGTCAAAAATTATGAAATAGGGGAAGTAGTTTATGTTAGGCAAAACAAATGTCTAGGCTCCCAATTAACCCTACGCTACCGTCAAGAAACCGTAAAGAATATAGAAACACCACCATACTAACCGAAGCAGGCAAAACCATCCATAAGGATAGAATAAAAAGCTCATAAATATCATATTTCAGATGTCTCATCTATACCATCCACGCAAATATCCAAATCCTGGACTTCTCAAACTCCTACATCGCTACCTTAAACTTGGGACAGGCAAAATTACGAAATGGAAACTTCAAATTGATACACACAATCGACCTAGAACAGTATACTAAAATAATAAACGACATAGAAAATCTGCTTAACCTTCGCACCATTAGTCATCATCCTCTCTCTCATTATCTGGACCACGAGGCTCAACAAATCCTTAACGTGATCAATAACTTAAAACCGCGCAAAATGAAAAGATCCATCAATTTCATTGGTACCACTTGGAAGTGGATAGCTGGTACCCCCGATCATGAGGATTTTATCACAATAAAACAAAAATTATCTAATGTTTTGGAAAACAATAACAAACAAGTTATTGTAAATAAATTAAACCATAAAAGATTGAACAATATCACTAAAATAACAAACACAATACAAAGAAAAATGATAAAATCTGACAATAATGTGAAAAAAACTCTAGCGCACCTGAACCGCTAGAAACACTTATGTTCGAAGAACAGTAGAAGAATCGTGCAGGTTTTGAGTGCATATTCCACCACATGAGCTGCTTATTACGGCCAAACTGTTTCAAATGCAACGTTTTACTTTGGTCTCCACAATGCATTGTAACTCATATGGTAGAAGGTTTCAGATATTACCACTGGCATGGGTTTCAAAGTTTATGAAAGAAAAACACTTGTTAATTATATTCGTTATCAGTTGCTTATTCCACCAAACTTTGAAAGCAGCATCTCATATAACATCAATGAAGAAAATGTTCAGTGCCTGCAGCACTCTAACTGAAGTTGGTGTTTGGGGCTGCGATCCGAAAAATTTGCAGAACTTAAGGAATTGAAACATCGGTTGTTTATTTTCATTGTAAATGTTTCTGGTATGAATACTAACTGTAAGCATTTATTGATACAAAAGTAGCACAACCGACTCGTGCTGGCAACCTATCGACAATATCAAAGCCAAGAATATATCACATCTGCTTCAC
This sequence comes from Nemotelus nigrinus, assembly GCA_947369275.1. NCBI lineage: Eukaryota > Metazoa > Arthropoda > Insecta > Diptera > Stratiomyidae > Nemotelus > Nemotelus nigrinus. Next base: position 107,191,200 of record OX376372.1, read on the forward strand.
GTTGTTTAATTACATTCGAAGTTATAGGAGTATAAAGAAATTTAGGGTTACCTGCAGCGAGTTTTTTCAAATAATCGAAAGCTTAATATTTGCTGTTTATTGTCACTACAATATCATTACCAATTGAAAATTCTACGATAAAACCGCTTAATAAAGATAGTGCAAACAAACACAAAACCAACAATAGCTGGCAACCCTATCGTAGCTCTTCAACCAAATTTGGCCTGAATAATGTTTATAATAGGTTCCATCAATTTTATGAAATTCGTATTGATTTCATGAGTGCACTGGAAGTTATAGGGCAAAAAATTTTATTTTCCTGAGCGAATTTTCAAAACCAAAGACACAAAAATTACCATAGCTGGCAGCACCAATCAAATTTTTCCACCAAATTTTCACCAAACAGTAATTAAAAAAAAGGTTCAGCTACTGTGTCAATTTCATGAAAATCTGGTTACTAATTCACATTTCATAGGGCAAAAAGCAGTTTTGTTTTCTTTGTAATTTTTCCAGATGGTACCACTGGCACAGAGTTGCCCACAATTCAAAATCGCTTCTATCAGACCTGGTTCTACTTAAGTCCAATGCATTCTGTAAATTTCAGTTGTATCTGATTATTGGCTCGTGAGTTCCCGTGAACAGAAGTTTTTGATGCTAAAAATATAGGTTAACTGGGAGAGGGTTACCGTTCTTGTCCGACATGAAATTTCCAAAGTTTTACTTTGAACGTGTAGATAAAGCTTAAGACTTGTATACAGATTGGTTTTATTGTAAGAAACGGACAGTTTTTAGGATATTCGATGGTTGAATGTTTTCACTTCCAAATTTTTATTTTTTCAAATTTGAGACACCAAAATTATCATTGCTGGCAGCTCCAACCGAATTTTTCAACCAACCAGCTATTGTGTGAATTTCGTTAAAATCGAACGATTCAATCAGAATTTATAGGGCTGAAAGCAGTTACCTTTTTTAGTAATTTTTCAAGATTTCACCACTGGCACAGAATCGCCCGCATTTCAAAATTACTTCTATCAGACCTGGTCCTACTTAAGGCCAATACATTCTTCAAATTTCAATTATTTCTGCTCATTGGATCGTCGTTTCCGTGAACAGAAGTTTTTGATGCTAAAAATATAGGTAAATTGGGCAAGGGTTACCAGGCGTGCCCGTTATACCATATCAAATTTTTTTTTCGGTCTATGTAAAAAAAGCACGAAATTTACATATGAGTGGCTTTTTTTTGAAGAAACGGTATTTTTTCAATAGATACGATAATTTGAAGGTTTTCACTTTCAGTGCCTGCCTTAGCTTTAGGGTTGCCAGCACGCTCATCAAAAGCTAGACAAACTTACAACTAAATAATACCAATACGTTCTTAAAATTTCGTATTGATTGAATAGCTCTGTCAAAAGTTATCGCAATTTAAAAATTTTCAATATTTTCCGTTCTCTTTTTAGGCACCCAGCGCACACATGGGGTTAAAAAATTCCAAAACATTATCCGATTCACATGTAAAACACCATCGAAATTTATTTCGTTAATTTTATTTTTGCAGAACTTATTTGTGTACGGAATAATAGGTATATTAAAAATATCACTAAAATGGCCGCCAGCGCCAAAGGGTTAAAGATTTTTTGAGACCTGGCACTATTCTGCATATACACCAATGTGTTTAAAAATTTCAGTTCAATCGGGTGGCGCGTTCCTGAGGTTTTTTCACTGAAATTTTTTGATGATATATATATATATATATATATATATATATATATATATATATATATATATATATATATATATATATATATATATATATATATATATATATATATATATATATATATATACAGGGTGTCCCATAACGCAACGTCAAGCCAGAAAGGGGTGATAGGGCAGGTGGTGACAGTAATCAGAAAACTATTTAAAAAAAATTTAGCTGCGTATTTTTTGAGATATTCGCTTTTGAAAAAAAATTGAAAAAATGCGTACCCTGTGACAATCTTTTCACTGCTACATCTACAAAAATTTTTTTTTTTTTAATTTTCTTTTTATAATATAACCCCAGATAAATGCTCTTTAAATTACAGCCAAAAATTAAAAAATTACTGTTTTAGTTTTCAGTGAAATAGCACTTCTTTCACCAAAGATGTACTAAAAAATAACTCTTCACCCAACTTCATCTAACCGTACTGAAAAAAAAATGTACTAAGATATTTTGACAAGTAGCTTTAAAAGATAGTCTACTAAGTCCTAATTCCAAAATGGTATTACACTTGCTTCTTTATTTCTTAATTAAGGAAAAATAACGTTTTTACCTTGGAGAGAACCAATTCCCAGTTAATTGCTATTAGTTATTTGAAATGATTTTAATGCACTTTATTCTTCTTAAAAACCGTTACCTATAGGTCGATGGAAAAATTAGATGCGTAGTTATGTTATTTTGCTATTTGCGTGGCATTATAGTGGATTACGGTCATTTGATAAGTGTGCATTTTTCTAGCAAATAAGAGAATACTCCCGTAGTTCCGTTTATTGAAAGTGTAAAGTGTGAATTCCATAATGCCGTTTAGATATAGTGCACAGGAATATGCTAATATGCACCTAATTTATGGGGAATGCAGATCCAATGCTTCTGCTTTAGCACGACTTTATCGTGAGAGGTACCCAAATGTTGAACGGTATCCAGATCATCGAGTGTTCATAAACGTGCATTGGGCATTTTCAGAGGGTCGCTTGCCCCATCGAATGGCTTGTGCGGGAAGACCTTGGAATCTCTACGAGGACACTGTATTGGAAGCAGTTGAAGAAGAACCGTCAACCTCGGTGCGTGCCATTCAGATGACTACAGGAGTACCCAAGAGCTCAGTTCAGCGAATTCTAAGGAGAAACCAACTTCATCCATACCATGTACAACGTGTACAAAGTCTCCTTCCGCGAGATTACCCGGAGAGAATTCAGTTTTGTCAAACTATGCTGGAGAAGTATAGAGAAAATCCGCGGTTCTTTGACGAAATTCTTTGGACGGATGAGTCAACATTCACCAAGGATGGCTACATGAATCTCCATAATTTGCACGAGTGGCACGTGGAGAATCCGCATCTAATGCGACAGAACAAATCTCAACACCGATTTAAAATAAACATGTGGACGGGCATTCTTAATGGTTCAGTTGTTGGGCCATTTGAGCTTGCGGGGAATTTGAATGCCGAAGTTTATCTGGATATGTTGGAAAACCAATTATCACAACTATTGGACGACGTACCACTGAGGATTTATGGAAACATGTATTTCCAGCATGATGGCTGCCCAGCACATTATGCTCGAAGTGTACGGGAATTTCTCAACAGTGAGTATCCCGAGAGGTGGATAGGACGGGGTGGAACAATTTCGTGGCCAGCTCGTTCACCCGATTTAAATCCTTTGGATTTCTTTTATATTCTTATATATATATATAGAAATATGAATTTTTGGCCAAAGTGATTTTAATACTAATGTTCGTCTTTGAACATTAGTAAAAAATCTTGTTATGGATTAACAGTTTCGATTGAAATTTGTAAAAGAGGCATAGTAAATTCTTTGATTCTATCTAAAGAAGAAATAAAGTTAGCCACCCGTTTATTAGATAAAGACTTAATACCATACTCAACAGTGGAAGCAGCCCTAGATTTTTCCGAAATAAAAATTATCACTGATGATTTATGTATTTTATATACTATAAACATTCCAATCACTACAAAAAAAGTATTCAAAAAATGTTAATTAAACCACTAAGAAAAAAAAATCTAATTTATGAAATTCCGTTTGAAAAAATTATCAAACTTGAAAATCAAAAGGTTATTGATTTATGATCATGGTTCCCTTCTTGTCTATAAATCAGCATAGACAACGTATTTTGTCTCTAATGCTTATCAAAAAATCTTATTATATCATCTAATGCTGAGTTATTTACCAGTTCTCTGGCTACAACCTTTTACCACAAGAGCAAAAACGAGAATGAAATTGGAATTGTTTTTGCGGGATAATTAAAATTGAAAAAAAAATTATTCACATTGAAAATTTTATTAAGATAAAGTGTTTTCGAAATTATGCACTGATTCTCATCAGACACTAGCACACAGTGCATTCTTGACTGATGTGACCACTTGCAGTGGGAAATCATTAATTTTTTTTTACGCTATTTGTGACAAATTTTCACATCTCTGACTTATATCCATTGAAATAATTTACTCATGAAGGTTATTGATTTGTGATCATGGTTTCCTTCTTGTCTTTAAATAAGCATAGACAACGTATATCGTCTCTTATGCTTTTCAAAGCAGAAGGTATTGATACGGGAAGCTCGATCGTTTTACGGAATAAGCCTCCGAAGCCGAATTAAATTGGAATTGGTTTTGCGGGATGATTAAAATTGAAAAATTTTTATGTACATTGAAAATTTTATTTTGGCAAAGTGGTTTTGAAAGTGGGCACTGATTCTCATCAGACACCAACACACAGTGCAAACTTAACTGATGTGACCACTTGCAGTTGGAAATCATTAATTTTTATTTACGCTAGTTGTGAGAAATATTAACATCTCCGACTTATATCCATCGAATCCAAAGGGAAACCCGAGGTTGCCCAAGTGAAACCTGCTGCAGCGGCTGCAAGTAAACGGTCAGAGGTGTTAACCTCGCCGAGAGGTAAATCAACGAAGAGGCCACGACAGGAGACGACAGTTCGTTCCTTAAGGGACGTAGTGGCCAATCACCTTAAGCTGGCCGTCGTTGACAAGCAGGAAACCCTGGAATGGAGACTCGAGGATGACGTGGCCAAGGTGATTCTTAAACGGATCACCGAGGAACTCCTCAAGTTTGCCATGTCAACGGAAGAAGGGTCACCTTACTTTGAGGGCTGTAACATTGTTCGCGGCCATATTGCGGTGACCTGTAGTGACGTCTTCTCGACGGAATGGCTTCGGTCTACCGTCCTGAAGATTTCAGCAGACCATCCAGGTTTGGACGTAGTTGAGGAGATATCCGTGCCTAAGCTGATTACAGCAAAGGTGGCCGTGCCGCACTCGAACGCTTCGGAAGCTCTGTCTCTGTGAAAAAGACAGAACCCCGATCTGAAAGTTTTAGGCTGGAGATTATTCCAGGCTGTTAAACTAACGAACCCATCTTCGCAGCCTGATTTAACTGGTGCAACAAAGATGGTGCTTGTGCTGGGAATTGATCGAGAGTCCATGGATCAAGTACGGGCCAACAACGGGTTGATTCATTTCGGTCTGAAGAGGATAACCTTCAAAGTTGGAGCGGAGAAGGTGACTGAGGGAAGCCGAAGTGCGAGTGGTCCAAGCAAGTCTGCACCACAGTAGAGGGGCGACGGCCAATCTGCTGCGGCATCTCAGTCGGGGGCACGCTGACATCGCGCTGATACATGAGCCGCTTCTGTACAAGAATGTGGCTTGTGGATTCGGCACCAGCCTCAGTGTGTTCCAGCTAAAAGGAAGGGACAAGACAAGGACTTGTATTGTCGCCAAAAAAGAGGTGAAAGCAATCTTGATTCCGCAGCTTTGTGATGGGGATACAACCACAGTGTGTGTGTGGAGAGGAGGATTGCTGGTAGTGGCACGAAGCGGTGCCTGTTGTCGGCGGTCTATCTACCATACGACATGGATCTCATCGCGCCCGGACTAAGAAGATTGGCAGAAGCGGCTATGACAACGGATGCTGTTATCGGCTGTGACGTAAATGCTCACCACGAAATATGGGGAACCACCAACATAAACGAGAGAGGTAGGTTTTTCCTAGAATTTCTATTGTCAACCAAGCTCAACATCCTCAACATAGGTAACAAACCTACATTTTTAACTAGGAACAGGGCTGAGGTTATTGATATTACCCTGGCAACTCCAAGCATAATGGAAAGTGTCCACAGCTGGCAGGTTTATAACCTGCCATCGCTCTCGGACCACCAGTGGCTATGCTGGAATATTGGTTGTTCTGTTATCTCACCTAAAAAAGTACGGAACCCGAAAACAGCACAATGGGAAGTTAACTCAAGGAAAACAAATATACACCTCAGGGCACTAGACGATCTGGATCTGACGAGTCCAGGACGGCTTTACGAGCAGGTGAACCGATTAAGGGGATCTTAGTGTCAGATTTCAAAGACGTGTGTCCGGAAAAGCCCGTAAGGAAGAACGCTACCTTATGGTGGAATGGCGAACTCACAAAGGCTAGAGGTCGCACACGAAGGGCGTTTAACACCACAAGGCGTTCCGGAAACTTTGCTGACTGGGATCGTTACAAGCAAGAGCTGTCGCTTTTCAAAATGAATATTAGACAATCCAAGCGCGACTCATGGAGGGAATTCTGTGAGAACATTGAAGGATGTACAGAGACTGCCAGAATCAGGAAGGTCCTAAGCGTAACCCCCGGCGTACCTACGCTTTTGCGAAGGGAAAACGGGGATTGGGTGGAGGACCCGAAAGAGTGCTTGGACTTGTTACTGGAAATTCGCTTTCCAGAATCAGCCTGCGTGACACCGCGTATTGACGTACTTCGAAGAACCCACTGGGCGTCTGAGCGGCTGATCAAGGAAGTAGTAGACGAGGTCAAGATTGAATGGGCTATTGGCACATTCCGACCTTACAAAGCTACAGGGATTGATGAGATATCACCTATCATGCTTCAAAAAGCAGAAAGGGCCACCGTTCCCATTCTGCAGCATATTTTTACCGCATGCCTCCACCTCGGGGTAGTACCCGAGCAATAGACAAAAGCTAGGATGGTCTTCATTCCGAAACCTGGTAGGTTGAATCATCATTAAGTGATGGACTTCAGACCAATCAGCTTTACATCGTTTCTGCTCAAAACACTACAGAGGCTTGTTGATCTGCACATCAAAAGCTTGATTGATGTCGCGAGACTATGTGTTGATCAACACGCGTATCTAGCGGGCAGATCAGTAGATACGGCATTACACAAAGTTGTCGGTACAATAGAAAAATCCTTACGACAGAAGGAATTCACGTTGGCAGCCTTCTAAGACATTGAGGGGGCCTTCAATAATGTCACTGTCGCGAGTATCATCGATGCCTTGGTTCGATATAGAGTGGATATAACTCTGGCGACCAGGGCATCTCACTTCCTCAAGAGCAGGCGGATTGAGGCTACCTTTTTGGAGGCCAAAGCGGAAAGAATAGTCGGAACCGGAACACCTCAAATAGGGATTATATCTCCCCTTTTCTGGATCCTGACAGTCAACGAAATACTGGAGAAGTTAAGGGCCAGTGGCTTTGAGGTGGTGGCGTATGCCGATGACATTGTGGGACATGTGAGGGGTGCGTTCCCACAAACTTATGAAATCGGCGCTGGACCTTTTCCAAATCTGGGCCAAAAAAGTCGGTCTTAGGGAAAACCCGACAAAAACCGAACTTGTACTTTTCACAAGGAGACACAGGGTACCGGCTATTGCCACGCCTAACCTCAACGGAATAACATTGGAACTTGCTGATAATGTTAAATATTTGGGCTTTATACTAGACAGGAAACTGAACTGGAGGGCTAACGTGAAGCACAGAATTGATATGACTCGCGCAGCACTTTTCGCTTGCCGGTCCGCCTACTCCAATACCTGGGGTCTGAAACCTAGGGCGGCCTATTACATGTTCACATGTGTGGTAAGGCCAATTTTGGTGTATGGAGTGATCGTGTGGTGGAAAGCAGCGGAGAGTAAAACTAATATCAAGGAGCTAACAAGACTGCAAAGATTAGTTTGCATATGTATTGCGGGTGCTTTAAGAACCGCCCAAAAGGCTGGGTTGGAAATGATATTGGGACTCATGCCCCTAGATCGATTCATCTTTAGAAGCGCAAGCTTAGTGGCGATACGCGCTAAAAGTTCTGGCATGTGGATCGATTCAGATCAGTGGGGCCACAGTGGTATTCTTACAGAATGCCGCAAAAGATTTGGACTCGTTGCAGAAGACACGGACCACATGAGCAAAATAATACATCTTAGCAGGAATTTACAGGTCAAGATACCCACAAGAACAGACTGGAAGAAAAAAGAAGCTACCACCGATGGGGGCGCCTGGATTTACACGGACGGGTCAAAGACGGACACAGGAGTTGGCTCGGGTGTGTTTTCTACGGATTTGAGCCTTAACCTGTGGTGTAGACTGTCGGACCTTGCTACCGTCTTTCAGTCTGAATTACATGCTATGCGCATGGCATTTGAGTCCATTAGCGGAATATCAACCAGACCAATGACCATTTGCGTCGACAGTAGGGCAGCCATTTTCGCTCTTGCGTCTTACAGATGTTCTTCAAAAACTGTTAACGCTTGCAGAGTGGCTCTCAATGAAAAGGCGAGGCATATTCCTATCCGGATTATGTGGGTGCCAGGGCATAGTGGGGTCATAGGCAACGAAAAAGCTGATGAATTGGCGAGGAAAGGTTAGGAGCTAGCAATTGCCCCTGCATCACTGTACCTCGGTCAATCGCTGACGCCACAAACACTCTTGATGCCGCCATATGGGCCAAACTAAAGTCCGAATGGGAAAACAGGTTGGACTGCAGGGTGGCCAGGACATTATGGCCATCACCTTATCCAAGCAAAAGCAGAAAACTGCTCAAGCTCAGCAGAAACTGCTTGAGAGCCACAGTCGGCTTGCTCACAGGGCACTGCCTTACCGCATCTCATGCGAAGAGAATGGGACTGACATCCAGCAGTTTATGCAAGAGGTGCGAGATCGAAGAGGACACCATCGAGCAAACTCTCTGCGATTGTCCGGCCCTAAATAATGAACGCCTCAAAATTTTTGGTGCATACCACTTTCAAGGGTTAGCAGAGGTGGCCATTACCATCACGCTGAGTCAGCTGATCCAGTTTGGTAAAGCGGTCACTTGGCAGCTCTAAAAAGCCAGCGGAGGGTGGCAAATGGGCCCAAACTGGTGGCCTAATGCAACCCGCGTTTCCCGGCAGCCCTCTTTACTTACCTAACCTAACCTAAGTTGGAGATGTTAAAATTTGTCACAACTAGCGAAAATAGAAATTAATGATTTCCAACTGCAAGTAATCACACAAGTCAAGTTTGCACTAGGTGCTGGTGTCTGATAAGAATCAGTGCTAACTTTCGAAACAATTTTGTCAAAATAAAATTTGCAATGTAAAAAAAAAATTTTCAATTTCAATCATCCCGCAAAAACAACTCCAACTTGATTCGGCTTTGAAGGCGTATTCCGCAAAACGATCGAGTTTCCCGTTTCAATATTTTCTGCTTTGATAAGCTTTTGAGACGATAAATTTTGCCTTTGCTGATTTAAAGACAAGAAGGGAACCATGATCACAAATCAATAACCTTTATGAGTAAATTATTTCGATGGATATAAGTCGGAGATGTTAAAATTTGTCACAACTAGCGCAAACAGAAATAAATGATTTCCAACTGCAAGTGGTCACATCTGTCAAATATGCACTGTGTGCTGGTGTCTGATGAGAATCAGTGCAAACTTTCGAAACCACTTTGTCAAAATATAATGTTCAATGTAAATAAAAATTTTTCAATTTGAATCATCCCGCAAAAACAATTCCAACTTGATTCGACTTCGGAGGCTTATCCCGCAAAACGGTCGAGTTTCCCGTATCAATATTCTCTGCTTTGATAAGCTTTAGAGACGATATACGTTGCCTATGCTGATTTAAAGAAAAGAAGGGAACCATGATCACAAATCAATAACCTTTATGAGTAAATTATTTCGATGGATATAAGTCGGAGATGTTAAAATTTGTCACAACTAATGAACATAGAATTTACTTATTTCCAACTGCAAGTGGTCACATCAGTCAAGTATGCACTGTGAGCTGATGTCTGATGATAATGAGTCCATACTTTCGAAACACTTTGTCAAAATAAAATTTTCAATGCAAATAAAACTTTTTCAATTTTAATCATCCCGCAAAAACAATTCCAATTCGGCTTCGGAGGCTTATCCCGCAAAACGGTCGAGTTTTCCGGATCAATATTCTCTGCTTTGATAAGTTTAAGAGACGATATACGTTGCATATGCTGGTTTATAGACAAGAAGGAAACCCTGATCACAAATCCATAACCTTTATGAGTAAATTATTTCGATGGAGATAAGCCGGAGATGTTCAAATTTGTCACAACTAGCGTAAATAGAAATTAATGATTTCCAACTGCAAGTGGTCACATCAATGAAGTTTGCACTGTCTGCTGGTGTCTGATGAGAATCAGTGCAAACTTTCGAAACCATTTTGTCAAAATAAAATTTTCAATGCAAATAAAACTTTTTAAATTTAATCATCCCGCAAAAACAATTCCAATTCGGCTTCGGAGGCTTATTCCGCAAAACGGTTGAGTTTTCCGTATCAATATTCTCTGCTTTGATAAGCTTAAGAGACGATATACGTTGCCTATGCTGATTTAAAGACAAGAAGGAAACTCTGATCACAAATCCATAACCTTTATGAGTAAATTATTTCGATGGAGATAAGCCAGAGATGTTAAAATTTGTCACAACTAGCGCAAACAGAAATAAATGATTTCCAACTGCAAGTGGTCACATCTGTCAAATATGCACTGTGTGCTGGTGTCTGATGAGAATCAGTGCAAACTTTCGAAACCACTTTGTCAAAATATAATGTTCAATGTAAATAAAAATTTTTCAATTTGAATCATCCCGCAAAAACAATTCCAACTTGATTCGACTTCGGAGGCTTATCCCGCAAAACGGTCGAGTTTCCCGTATCAATATTCTCTGCTTTGATAAGCTTTAGAGACGATATACGTTGCCTATGCTGATTTAAAGAAAAGAAGGGAACCATGATCACAAATCAATAACCTTTATGAGTAAATTATTTCGATGGATATAAGTCGGAGATGTTAAAATTTGTCACAACTAATGAACATAGAATTTACTTATTTCCAACTGCAAGTGGTCACATCAGTCAAGTATGCACTGTGAGCTGATGTCTGATGATAATGAGTCCATACTTTCGAAACACTTTGTCAAAATAAAATTTTCAATGCAAATAAAACTTTTTCAATTTTAATCATCCCGCAAAAACAATTCCAATTCGGCTTCGGAGGCTTATCCCGCAAAACGGTCGAGTTTTCCGGATCAATATTCTCTGCTTTGATAAGTTTAAGAGACGATATACGTTGCATATGCTGGTTTATAGACAAGAAGGAAACCCTGATCACAAATCCATAACCTTTATGAGTAAATTATTTCGATGGAGATAAGCCGGAGATGTTCAAATTTGTCACAACTAGCGTAAATAGAAATTAATGATTTCCAACTGCAAGTGGTCACATCAATGAAGTTTGCACTGTCTGCTGGTGTCTGATGAGAATCAGTGCAAACTTTCGAAACCATTTTGTCAAAATAAAATTTTCAATGCAAATAAAACTTTTTAAATTTAATCATCCCGCAAAAACAATTCCAATTCGGCTTCGGAGGCTTATTCCGCAAAACGGTTGAGTTTTCCGTATCAATATTCTCTGCTTTGATAAGCTTAAGAGACGATATACGTTGCCTATGCTGATTTAAAGACAAGAAGGAAACTCTGATCACAAATCCATAACCTTTATGAGTAAATTATTTCGATGGAGATAAGCCAGAGATGTTAAAATTTGTCACAACTAGCGCAAACAGAAATAAATGATTTCCAACTGCAAGTGGTCACATCTGTCAAATATGCACTGTGTGCTGGTGTCTGATGAGAATCAGTGCAAACTTTCGAAACCACTTTGTCAAAATATAATGTTCAATGTAAATAAAAATTTTTCAATTTGAATCATCCCGCAAAAACAATTCCAACTTGATTCGGCTTCGGAGGCTTATCCCGCAAAACGGTCGAGTTTCCCGTATCAATATTCTCTGCTTTGATAAGCTTTAGAGACGATATACGTTGCCTATGCTGATTTAAAGAAAAGAAGGGAACCATGATCACAAATCAATAACGTTTATGAGTAAATTATTTCGATGGATATAAGTCGGAGATGTTAAAATTTGTCACAACTTATGAACATAGAATTTACTTATTTCCAACTGCAAGTGGTCACATCAGTCAAGTTTGCACTGTTCTTGTGTCTTATGAGAATCAGTCCATACTTTCGAAAAGCCATTGTCAAAGTATTATTTTCAATGTAACTAAAATTTTTTCAATTTTAATCATCCCGCAAAAACAATTCCAACTTGATTCGGCTTCGGAGGTTTATTTCACAAACGATCGAATATCCCGTATCAATATTCTTTGCTTTGGTAAGCTTTAGAGACGATAAACGTTGCTTGTGCTGATTTATAGGCAGGAAGGGAACCATGATCACAAATCCATAACCTTTATGAGTAAGTTATTTCGATGGATATAAGTTGGAGATGTTAAGATTTGTCACAACTAGCGTAAATAGAAGCTCATGATTACTAACTGCAAGTGGTCACTGTAATATTTGTATTACCGGGTGAAATTAAGAAAAACTTCAGGCTAACTACATACTATGTTTATTTTAATAATTCATAATATCTTGATTGTTCGTGGCTGACTGACGTCGGCTTACATTTTTACCTTGCCGACCAGGTTCTCAAAAACTGGTTAGTTCTAGTACACAATTGCGTAGTATTGTACTATTCGAACTATGACTATCATATTAGAGTGACTAACTTCATGCTTGATTACATTGTATATTACACCTCCCTCTAAAAGTTACAATTCACATTTGATACTTATCTCTCATTTTATTTTTCAAACAAGTCTTCGAAAGCTAAATTAATTCAAAGTTGCTATATTTCTAATTTTCATATCAAAATCAAGCTTTGAAGGTGACCTAAACTTATTCAGGGTTAGAAGGAATCAGTGCGGCAGCTCTTGGTTTTTTTTTATATTTTGACCTTAACACGTTCGAATTTCGTCTTAAAACAGACCCATCTGGTAGTTCAATCCAATAAGATCTTGGTGCGTGATGACAATTTTTGATTTTGGCTAAAATCTATTCTCGCCCCGCATTGTACCACACTTCCTCCCCGTTTTGAAAGCTTCTACGTTGTTTTGTACCTCGATCATAATAAAATTTCGATTTGTTTGGCCTCTTGTATTCATTTTCTTTCATCTTAGTTATAATTCTGGTTCCGTATAGGTTTTCTTTTCCTGGTATTAATGTTCGTGTTTTTCGACTCATTAATAGTAGATAACAATGAATTTTTCGAAGGAGTGTTTCGATGCTCCAGTAAAACTTCCCATAATTCAGTTTTCGCTTCCCCACACTTTCTTAGCATCTTTTTTGCTACTTATACCATTCTTTCTGCAAATCCGTTTGACTTGGGATATCGAGGACTACTCGTTATCAATTCAATATCATATTTTTCCGTGAATGTTGTAAATTCATACGATCCGAACGACATATTGTCGGCTATGATTGTCCGTGGAATTCCATGAACTGCAAATATACTTTTGAGCTGATAGATTTCTGCGCTTGTTGTTTTTTTATTTAATGGACAAATATCTAAATATTTCGACATATAGTCACCTATTATTAAAAAAAATTTCCCTTCATAATCCATTATATCGAGGCCTATTTTCTGAAATGGATATTCGGGAACTTCGTGTTCAATCATTGGTTCTCTAGCAATGGCATTGCGAAACTTTTGACATATTTTGCACGAAGAAACTTTTTCTTCAATGTCACTGTTACAGCCAGGCCAATAAACTAAACTCCTTGTTCTTGCCTTTGTTCGCTCGATTCCTTGATGTGGTCTATGTAGTAGGTCCAACACATATTCTCTTAGACTTTGCGGTACAAAAATACGATCATTTAAAAATATTACTCCATCATCCAAACTCAGCTCAGTTTTATGTTTCCAACTGAAACGAATATTTTCATCAAGCTTGGCTTTGTTATTTGACCAACCATTTTCTAATTCATTCTTTATTTGCTTTAAAATAATATCTTTATCTGTTTCTGCTTTGAAAAGCTCTTTCTTTTTATCACTCATATTAATTGTGTGCACCACTTCTGTTAAATCTTCTATTTCTTGACCCGGTTCATCAGTTCTAAAATTTCTTGAAAGTAGATCTGCAATGTGTAGATCCTTTCCTGGAATGTATTTTAATTCTAGATTGTATTTCAACAGCCTAAGCTTCATTCTTTGCAATCGAGGTGATGCAATTTTCCCTAACTCTTTCTTCATAATTCCTAATAACGGTTTATGGTCAGTCATGATCTCAACGGATCGTCCGTATATTTGTGTGTGAAACTTTGAGCAAGCAAAAACTATAGCCAGAAATTCTTTCTCAATCTGTGCATACTGTATTTCCGCATCATTCAGGCTTCGAGAGGCGAAACTGACTGGACGGCCCTCTTGAATCATACAACACCCAAGACCATATTTGGATGCGTCGGTTTGAATAGTAATATTCTGCTGCGAATTAAAAACTTTTAAAGTTGGTGCTTTACTGATCAAGAGCTTTACTTCATTTAGGCACTTTGTATGTTCAGGTGTCCATTCAAAAACTACATTCTTCTTTAAAAGTTCTCTCAATTTTTGTGATTTTTCAGCTAAGTTTGGGACAAATTGTCTAACATAATTAATCATGCCCAATATTCTCTGCAATTCTTTCTTATCTTTTGGTTCGGTAAGTTTTTCGATGGCTTGCATCCTATCTGGGTCACACTCAATTCCTTTATCTGTTAAAGCATGGCCCAAATATTTGACACGGGTAACCCGAAATTGTACTTTCTCTTTATTAAACTTAATATTCTTCTCTCTAGCACGCTCCATTACTCTTATCAAATTTCTATCATGCTCTTCTTGCGTGTCCCCCGTAACCAACAAATCATCAATATACACCACCACTCCAGGAATATCAGCAAAATTTTTCTCATTATGTTTTTGGAAAATTTCGGGTGCAACTTTAATTCCAAATGGAAGCCTTTTGAAACAGTACCTACCAAACGGTGTACTGAAAGTACAAAGTTTACTTGCATCTTCATTTAAACCTACTTGCCAATAACCGTCTTTCAGATCAAGCATTGTGAAAAATTTCTTGTTTCCAATTTTCTCTATCGTTTCATCAAAACTGGGAATTGGATGTGTTTCTTCCTTTAGCGCTGCGTTTAACTCTTTAGGGTCTAGACATATGCAAAAACTATTGTTTTTCTTTTCAACTATAACCAAATTTGATGTCCACTCACAAGGCCCATGCACTTCCTCAATGACACCTAATTTACATAAATTATCTAACTTTTCTTTCACTTGTTCCGCAATCTTGAAAGGGATTCTGCGTGCTGGCCTTACCACGGGTATCGCATCGCTTTTAAGCTCTAGTCCTATATTCTCAACAAAACATCCTATTCCCTCAAACACGTCTTCGTATTCTCGTATCAGATATTCTTTCTTATAAATTTTCAAAGTTTGTATCCGTTTTATTAGACCTAGTGCCGTACAACCCGGTAGTCCAAGTATGGGAATTGTATTTATGTCAACAACTACAAATTTTTGATAGCTTTTATTTTTATTCACCGAGCATGGAAGTGTGGTACATCCTAACGATTCTAGTCGCGTCCCTCCAAATGCTTCTAAGAAAATCTTTTCTTTTGTTAATTTCACATTTTTGAATGTTTTAAAGATACTCAATGGCAATACATTTATATCTGCCCCTGTATCCAATTTAAAATTTACTTTAGTAGATTGAACCACCACTTCCTGAGCCCTTGCACTATTTTTTACAGTGCTCCCGTAATCTACAGTCCCCACATTAAGAATATCGACAAACAAAGTTTGGTCACTATCAATTTGTAATGAACGTACCTGCTTTACTTTGCACATTACCGCATAGTGATTTTTCTTACTGCATTTATTGCAAGTTTTACCATAAGCTGGACACTGGTTCCTTCTGTGTACCTGATTACAATATCCGTAAGCTTCTATTTGTTTACTATTTGCTGCAATCAATTGTCTTTGGTTACTTTTTGCAAACATTTGTGATTTGTTTTGATAATTAATGTGCTTATTGTACTTATCTCTATGTTTGTAATCTGCATTTGGGCTGTAACTGTTGCTGTGATAAATATCGCTCCGCTTGCTGTTCATTGCAATAACATCGATGCTCGGCGACGGCAATGTTTTTTGCATCTCGTTGCTCTGGACTTTCGCGATTTTCGCTGCTTTCCCCATTTCGACTGCCTTCTCCAAAGTCAAATTATCTGTCTCGATATACCTTTTCTGCAGTTGTTTGTCGGCGACCCCAAAAACTATGCGATCTCTTATCATACGCGATTCTTGGTTTGAAAACCCACACTTCTGAGCTTGTTTTCTTAATTCAAGTGTAATGCCGAAGTTACATTCTCGCCGAGGAATGCCAAATGAAGACAAGGTCTGTGTGTAAATGGTCTCCTTGTCTATTCTCGGCTGTTTTTTTCATGGCAAGCACGCGTGTGTAAATGGTTTGCTCGTCGGCTCTTGTTTGTTTTACGAAGGGATAATGATCCTTTTATTGCTGTGCCTGAGTGTTTATGACCGTCTCGTCCTAGTTCGAAGCCGCTGGAAGCGAAGTCAGTTTTATGCATCAAGTCAAAGGGATTCGAGAGGGTAGCATGTGCTCATTTAAATTTTCGAATTTTTCGCCGGGACTTCAAACATGTGTTTGCGTGTCCCAGATTGAAATAACTTAACGCACACCAGGCAGTTGCAATAGCCACAGCCCGTACCTCAGTCATCGTTCACTGAACTGAACAAAACAGCTCACAACTGTCGAAAGATGCATGGTGCAATATCCTAAGTAAACAATTCACCCTATGAAAGGTGCATGGTACAATATCTTAAGTAAACAATTCACCCTATGTCTTGTTGAGTCTCGTCCAATGTCTTTTTGAGTCTTGTTTACTCTTGTACACAAGACGCTCGTCCCAGTGTATAAATCCGGCATCAACCACTTTGCTATATATTTTCTTTTCAGCTTCACTTAAATTGAATGCATTGAATGCCTGTACTGCCTCAGGCCCGATGCCATTCAAGAAGATCGCTACTTTCACTTTTTCATCCTTCTTTTCCAGCTCAATCGCAGTAGCAAATATCTCAAAATTTTGGTAGAAAACTTTCCAGTTTTCTGCCACATTCCCTTCTAGGGTTAGTTTTTCCATCTTTTTTACATAATCCATTGCTTTTGTAATATATACTAGTCGCGCGTTTTTGGGTGGCCTGCCACGAGGTTTTCTAGTTACCACTTTCCTATCACTATTTATGGCTCGTCCCATTCACTTTTATTATTTTTCACACGTAATGTAAAATAAATCCGGCTACGCCATGTAATATTTGTATTACTGGGTGAAATTAAGAAAAATTTCAGGCTAACTACATACTATGTTTATTTTAATAATTCATAATATCTTGACTGTTCGTGGCTGACTGACGTCGGCTTACATTTTTACCTTGCCGACCAGGTTCTCAAAAACTGGTTAGTTCTAGTACACAATTGCATAGTATTGTACTATTCGAACTATGACTATCATATTACAGTGACTAACTTCATGCTTGATTACATTGTATTTTACAGTCACATCAGTCAAATATGCACTTTGTGCTGGAGTCTAATGAGAATCAGTGCATACTTTCGAAACAACTTTGCCAAAATAAAATTTTCAATGTTAAGAAAAAATTTTCAATTTAAATCATCCCGCAAAAACAATTCCAACTTGATTCGGCTTTCGAGGCGTATTCCGCAAAACGATCGAGTTTCCCATATCAATATTAGGTATGTTCCCATACTACGATTAATCGCGATTAATTGCAATGGAGCTGTTCCCGTACTCCGTTTTACTGAAAACTGAAAATTTCCCCTCTTTCAGTAAATTTCAGTAGGGTCTGAGCTACTGAAAAATACTGAAAAGTATCAAACGGAGTAAATATTTTCAAATGTGCGGGGCAAGCAACATAGTTTTTGCGTTATGTTGCTATGAAGGTCGAATATTTTTGTGGCGATAACTAATTACCGCTTAAGATGACTTTATAATCACTATTGTTCTCCCAAAAACCAAAAATGACATTTTCGATTGTCAATTTTCAGGAAATACAATGAGAGCGTTCCCGTACTTTTCATGAAATTTCCCACCACATGATTCAGGAAAATTCAGTAAAATTCAGTTACTTAAAGTACGGGAACAGACCTATTCTCTGCTTTGATAAGCTTTTGAGACGATATACGTTGCCTATGCTGATTAATAGACAAGAAGGCAACCATGATCACAAATCAATAACCTTTATTAGTAAATTATTTCGATGGAGATAAGTCGGAGATGTTAAAATTTGTAACAGCTAGCGTTAACAGAAATTAATGATTTCCAACGGCGAGTGGTCACATCAGTCAAGTTTGCACTGTGTGCTGGTGTCAGATGAGAATTAGTGCAAACTTTCGAAACCACATTGTCGAAATAAAATTTTCTATGTAAATAACAATTTTTCAATTTTAATCATCCCGCAAAAACAATTCCAACTTGATTCGGCTTCGGAGGCTTATTCCGCAAAACAATCGAGTTTTCCGTATCAATATTCTCTGCTTTGATAAGCTTTAGAGACGATATGCGATGCCTATGCTGATATATAGACAAGAAAGGAACCAGGATACCAAATCAATAACCTTTATGAGTAAATTATTTCGATGGATATAAGTCGGAGATGTAAAAATTTGTCACAACTAGCGTTAATAGAAAAAGTCTAGCGCATCAGAACCGCTAAGAAATTTATTTTCGAAGAAATTGTCTTTGAGCTACAAAAACATGTGGAAAGACGTTTAAATTTTTTTTTTGTAGAATCATATCAACCATTCCTTATCCAAAGCAACAAAACTCAACTCTTACACAAATTATGAAAATGTTCAGTGTTGGCAACACTTTCCTAACGAAGCAGCAATAAGTTCACCATAACAAGCTCATACTTTAATCAACTTATCCGTTGAATTTCGTTCTCATCGGAAGATTTCAGCAAAAATTTCAGCGGTTAAACATTGTTTGAGGCTGCCATCCGAAAAATGTTCAAAACTCGGAAAATTTAAAAAATGGTTTCTTATTTTTATCGCAAATGCTTTGCATATGAGTACGTTATTTGAAGCAGCTGTTGGTGCAATCTTTACGAAAATGGCTAAAGCTGGTTACCCTGTGTCAGCAGCAGAGCAAAATATATATAAAATTTGCTTCACGTTAAGTTAAGCCCAACGAGTAAATTTCGTTTCGATTGAATCATTGCACTGGAAAAGAATCTAAGGGCTACCACCCTCAAAACTTTTCAAATTTTTAAAGCATTAATATTGGTTTTAATTTTCATTGCAGGATCATTCCCATTTGCAAATCTAATAACATAATCGCTCAGTAAAGAAATTCCACAAAATTCACAGCTTGCAGCCCTTTCATGATATTTGTACGAAACTCCTACGACATTTAGCTCACATTAAGATCCATTTACTGCATGAACTTCGTTTTGATTTCTGCACTGGACCGGAAGTGATAGGGCAAAAAGCTTTATTTTGCTGAGCAAATTTGCAAGATTTATGGGACAAAAATCATCATAGCTGGCAACTCTATTCTAATTTTTCAACCAAATTTTCAGAAAATGTTATCTAAAGTAAGGTCCTAGTACGAATTTTGTTTAAAGCTGATGGCTGAATCAGAAGTTATAGGCCAAAAAGCTGTTTTTTTCTCAGTGATTTTTCAAGATGGTGCCACTGCCACAGGGTTGCCTGCATGTCAAAATCACTTCTATTAGACTTGGTCCTAGCTAAAACAAACATGTCCTGTTAATTTCATTATGATCGGAAAATCCGGTCGTCAGTTTTCGTGAACAGAACTTCCGAGTGTTGAAAATAGAGGTAATTTGGTGATGGGTTGCCATTCTTGTGCAAACCGGAATTTTGAAAATTTCAATTTGACATGATGGGCAAAGATCATAATTTATTAGTGATTTGAATTTTGTGTCAAACATTAAAAATTTTTGAGGAGGGTCAACGATTTGAAGGATTTTTTTTAGGAGCCTGCCGTAGCTACAGCATTACCTGCATTATCTTGTAAATCCATGTGTGTTTAATCTTAGTCAACATCAAAACACTCTGCAATTTTCGCGATGATCCAATGTTTTTGTCGGAAGTAATGACATATCAAAATTTGAAAAAAAATCCTTGCCTACTTTTTGGCACTTAGCACCCACATACTGCACAAAATTTCCAACTTTTAAACATGAACAAGCTTCAAACATAATAAGTTTTTATTCCCAAACATTTGTTTTTACAAAAATTTACACTGCTTGGAAATATAGGAGTACCTCAAAATTCACTAAAACACTCGCCGCCGCCAAAAAGTTAAGGATATCTGAATTCTAGCAAATCATCGACCTACCTACAATATACATTTACGTTCTTCGAAAATTTCAGCTCAATCAGATTGGCCACTCCAGAGATTATGTCTCTTTATCATTTTGCTGATTTATATATATATATATATATATATATATATATATATATATATATATATATATATATATATATATATATATATATATATATATATAAATATATATATAGATATATATATATATATATATATATATATATATATATATATATATATATATATATATATATATATATATATATATATATATATATATATATATATCTATATATATCTATATATATATATATATATATATATATATATATATATATATATATATATATATATATATATATATATATATATATATATATATATATATATATATATATATATATATATATATATCTATATATATATATATATATATAGCGACTGACTAAAGTCTGTCGAGCCGTCGTCAGTGCAGCATGTATTTATTTTGAGATTTTCCTTTCTCTTGCCCGGATGCAAAATTGCGGGAAAAGACAGCGTCTACAGTACCTGGACGTCCTTTGTATCACTTCACTGTCATGCCTTTTGGATTGTGCAATGCTCCACAGACTATGTGTCGATTGATGCATAAGGTCATCCCTCACGAGTTGCATGACCAGGTATTCGTTTATTTGGACGATTTGCTGATAACAAGTCCAACATTTGATGACCATCTCAAATTGCTGTCTATTGTGGCCAATTTATTACAGCAGGCGAATTTGACCATCAATGTTGAGAAGAGCAAATTCGTCCAAAAAGAAATTCGATACCTAGGTTATGTGATAAGTGATGGTGTCCTAAAGACGGATCCTGAAAAGGTTTCCGGCATCATAGCATATCCACGACCCAAAACGGTAAAGGACGTGAGGAGATTCATGGGGATGGCTGGGTGGTATAGGCATTTCATCCCAAATTTTGCGTCTATTACATCACCTATGACGGATATGCTTAAGGGTAAAAGAAGGTTCGTATGGACTGAGGCTGCTAATAAGGCTTTCGATCGGACGAAGGAACTTTTAGTGTGTGCACCTGTGTTGATCAACCCAGATTTCTCTCGGCACTTTTATATTCAGTGCGATGCAAGTGCCACCGGCATCGGCAGTGTTTTATTTCAGAAAGATGATGATGGTGGAGAGCATCCCATCGCCTTTATGTCATCGAAGTTGAATGCTGCGCAGCGCAACTATAGCGTTACCGAACTAGAATGCTTGGCTGCGGTGCAGAGTGTCAAAAGGTTTCGGGCATATGTCGAGGGGCTGCCTTTCACCATTATCACAGACCATGCCAGTCTGAAATGGTTAATGGGCCAGAGAGATCTGTCGGGGAGGTTAGCACGGTGGAGCTTAAAATTACAAGGGTTCAATTTCAACATCGAACATCGAGCAGGCACTCAAAATGTCGTACGAGACGCGTTATCACGAGCACGCGACTCCGAAGGGGGAGTTCAGTGTGCTGTTGTTTGTCTTCCTGAGCATCACCAATTGCTAGGGAACATTCCATCACAGGCCTTTCAAGATCCTGATTACTTGAATCTCGTCCATCAGATTGAGCAACATCCGGATCAGTTCGAAAACTTGTACACCAAAAACGGAGTTGTGTATATTCATCTAGGATCACACGGAGGCCTTGACTTAGATATTCCTAGTGCAAAGGTGTGGGTGCCTGAAGAAGGAACACAAGTGTTGCTGGCACGTAGTCATGACAGTCCTTTGGGGTCACATTGTGGGATTCGTAAAACACTAGAAGTCTTGCGACGCTTTTATTACTGGCCGAAGCTGCGTCAAGATGTCACCAGCTATGTCAACAATTGTTCTATTTGCAAGCAAGTTAAGGCCACGAATGCTACAATGAGACCACGTATGGGTGCTGCCAGGATTACTGATCGACCAATGCAACGCTTGTTTATTGACTTCATGGGCCCATATCCTCGTTCAAAGCTAGGTAACACCCAGTTGCTGGTGGTGCTCGATCATTATACCAAATTCATTTGGCTCAAGGCTCTACCCAAGGCAACAGCTGAGTCGATGGTGAAATTTTTAAAAGAATACGTATTTTTGACTTTTGGCGTGCCTGAAACCGTCCATACTGACAATGGGGTCCAATTTGTGTCTAAACTCTTCTCGGAATTCCTGCCTCATTATGGTGTGAACCATTGTTACACCCCTTTCTATTCACCCCAAGCTAATGCTTCCGAAAGAGCCAACCAGTCTATTCTAACCGCTATTCGAGCCTACATAGGGGACGACCATCGGAATTGGGACGCTAACCTGCCGGAGTCATGTGCCGCATTTCGTAATGTAGTACATGAGTCCACAGGTTGTTCGCCCCATTTCCTGATGTTCGGGTACCAACTTATCCACCATGGTTCTGAATACGCGCTTTTGAAGTCCTTACAGGCTTTTGAGGATGGAGAGGTTGTGACAGTACCAAATTGTGACCGGTTACGTCAGATTCATTGTCAGGTCAAAACCAAAATGTCTGAGGCATACAACAAGGGTGCGCAAAGATACAATTTAAGAAGCCGTGTAAAAGATTTTGCCATCGGTCAAGACGTCTGGGTACGCAATCATTCACTAAGCTGTGCAGTTGACCGATTTACGGCTAAACTCGCCCCAAAGTTCATTAAGGCAACGATTAAGTGTAAAGTGGGACAGGTCATCTACGAGCTGGTAGACGAGAAAGGAAAGGTGCTGGGAAATTACCACGCTAAAGACATCAAAGCGTGAGGACGGAAGATGTCCACAGTCGGATTCCAGTGAGTTGTGCCCGGCATTTTGAGACCTCTCAGGGTCTGGGTCGTCCCCACGACTGTTGCGATGCTGAAACATATAAAATTATAGTGAAGGAAAAACTAAAATAAAATACAAATATACCATCACTCAGCACGTCGGTTATTCTCCGCAGGTGACAGTTGTCAAGTTGCAACCCACTGACAGCCGAAACGTTTGTTTTATCACATGTTCCACAACATGTCTGAACGAGTACTCGATCAGCTGCAAGTTGCGATCCCTGACTGTACCATATGATTTGGGGATGCCCGAATTGCATCAAAATTGGAAGCAATGCGAATTGGAAATAAACCGCTCTAGCGGGATAGTGAAAAATTTTTTCAAACAAAGAAAGATGGGAACTTGATGACGAACTGGAAAAGAAGAAAGTCATTCTGGGGTAGAAAGCGAAAGTAGAAAGTTGGTGAATTGGAGCAGTTGAAAATTCAGAATAAAACCGTTGGTTTTGTATTAAGAGAGGAAGAACGTTCAAGAATTTTTAAGCGGGGAAAAAAATTAAAGAACAAGTAAAGTGCAAGTTAACAAAATGTGTTTGAAAATATAGTGAAAGTTAAGGAAGTTTGCGAGTACAAAGTGATCATTGAGACACTTAAGTTAAGAATTCTAGTGTGGGGAGTGAAACTAGAACATTGATGAATATTGGCGTTTACAGAACTTAATACTGAAATAAAGGAAAAAAACGTTAATTTTTGCATGTAAAACATAAGTTGAAACTGGGAAGCACTAAGGGGACAATGACCGAGCTGATAGTGGAGAAGACGGAAAATCTTCGCAAGAAAGGTATATCGTTGAATTGGTGGCTGAAGGAAAGGAAGTCTAGCAGACTATCTGGGTCTTCAACGACAGTGACGATTCCACTAAACCCCAAGGGGAGAACGATTGCAGAAGAGCAGGTGATGGTGCAAAACGAATCATAATTTCAAAGGTACGATTTTCAGTTAGACAAGTTCGTGAGTGGAGGCCGAATAATTAGTCGTTTGAAAAGAAAAAAAAAATCAAAAGAAGAATTTTTATGAATAATAAAATAGTTAACTTTTCAACCATATTTTGTCACTAATTAAAGAAATGCTTGTAAAAAAATAAGATTAATTAAAGTTCTTGAATTATATCAACGGAAACGGAATATATAATCATTCACATAGTCAAAAAGTAAAATAAGAAAAAAAAGTAAATCACGTGGTATAGATATGACTTACAGTAAATTTACTATATATATATATTCTTACCATAAATATTTCATGAAAAATTTTGGTGTGGGTGCATGTACATTTATATATATAAGTATCTTGATAGTTTTTGTATACAAAATATTAATTTAATAGGTTATTTAAGTTGAATTATTCAAATTTGATTACTCAATTTTTTTTGGTTCTCTTTGGAGAAAGGAAAATCTCTTGTATGATATATGTGAACAAATCCCGGCCGGGGTCTGGTATGAATGAATCCCACCCAAATTATTAATTAATTTTGTTTGCTTGAATATTTTAGTTTGATTATCTGCTTGAGTTATTCAGATTTTCTTTTTAATTTTTTTTGTGGCTTTTTAGTTTGATTCTTTTAATTTGTTTTGATAATTTCCGTTTCTATATAACTAATGAATTATAACTGAATTAATAAATAATGATTCTTGCAAATCCTTTTCTTTCCCTTCCTATTTGTGGTTGTCGTTGACTGATGGATCTTTAACAGGTTCTAAGTGTTGTACTGTCTGCGTGCCATAGCACGTAGAGATTTTCCGCCCGTAAACCCACGCCAGGCTGAACTAGTCGGCTGGGAAAAGGCACGCCAGGCAAGAGAAAGGAAAATCTCTAAATAAATACATGCTGCACTGACGACGGCTCGACAGACTTTAGTCCGTCGCTATATATATATATATATATATATATATATATATATATATATATATATATATATATATATATATATATATATATATATATATATATATATATATATATATATATATATATAGATATATATATATATACACATATATATATATATATATATATATATATATATATATATCTATATATATATATATATATATTTATATATATATATATATATATATATATATATATATATATATATATATATATTTATATATCTATATATCTATATATATATATATATATATATATATATATATATATATATATATATATATATATATATATATATATATATATATATATATATATATATATATATATATATATAGCGACTGACTAAAGTCTGTCGAGCCGTCGTCAGTGCAGCATGTATTTATTTAGAGATTTTCCTTTCTCTTGCCCGGCGTGCCTTTTCCCAGCCGACTAGTTCAGCCTGGCTTGGGTTTACGGGCGGAAAATCTCTACGTGCTATGGCACGCAGACAGTACAACACTTAGAACCTGTTAAAGATCCATCAGTCAACGACAACCACAAATAGGAAGGGAAAGAAAAGGATTTGCAAGAATCAT
>OX376372.1:107217068-107329146 GCA_947369275.1 Nemotelus nigrinus
AAGGAAAATCTCTTGTATGATATATGTGAACAAATCCCGGCCGGGGTCTGGTATGAATGAATCCCACCCAAATTATTAATTAATTTTGTTTGCTTGAATATTTTAGTTTGATTATCTGCTTGAGTTATTCAGATTTTCTTTTTAATTTTTTTTGTGGCTTTTTAGTTTGATTCTTTTAATTTGTTTTGATAATTTCCGTTTCTATATAACTAATGAATTATAACTGAATTAATAAATAATGATTCTTGCAAATCCTTTTCTTTCCCTTCCTATTTGTGGTTGTCGTTGACTGATGGATCTTTAACAGGTTCTAAGTGTTGTACTGTCTGCGTGCCATAGCACGTAGAGATTTTCCGCCCGTAAACCCACGCCAGGCTGAACTAGTCGGCTGGGAAAAGGCACGCCAGGCAAGAGAAAGGAAAATCTCTAAATAAATACATGCTGCACAGACGACGGCTCGACAGACTCTAGTCCGTCGCTATATATATATATATATATATATATATATATATATATATATATATATATATATATATATATATATATATATATATATATATATATATATATATATATAGATATATATATATATATATATATATATATATATATATCTATATATATATATATATATTTATATATATATATATATATATATATATATATATATATATATATATATATATATATATATATATATATATATATATATATATATATATATATTTATATATCTATATATCTATATATATATATATATATATATATATATATATATATATATATATATATATATATATATATATATATATATATATATATATATATATATATATATATATATATATATATATATATATATATATATAGCGACTGACTAAAGTCTGTCGAGCCGTCGTCAGTGCAGCATGTATTTATTTAGAGATTTTCCTTTCTCTTGCCCGGCGTGCCTTTTCCCAGCCGACTAGTTCAGCCTGGCTTGGGTTTACGGGCGGAAAATCTCTACGTGCTATGGCACGCAGACAGTACAACACTTAGAACCTGTTAAAGATCCATCAGTCAACGACAACCACAAATAGGAAGGGAAAGAAAAGGATTTGCAAGAATCATTATTTATTAATTCAGTTATAATTCATTAGTTATATAGAAACGGAAATTATCAAAACAAATAAAAAGAATCAAACTAAAAAGCCACAAAAAAAATTAAAAAGAAAATCTGAATAACTCAAGCAGATAATCAAACTAAAATATTCAAGCAAACAAAATTAATTAATAATTTGGGTGGGATTCATTCATACCAGACCCCGGCCGGGATTTGTTCACATATATCATACAAGAGATTTTCCTTTCTCCAAAGAGAACCAAAAAAAAATTGAGTAATCAAATTTGAATAATTCAACTTAAATAACCTATTAAATTAATATTTTGTATACAAAAACTATCAAGATACTTATATATATAAATGTACATGCACCCACACCAAAATTTTTCATGAAATATTTATGGTAAGAATATATATATATAGTAAATTTACTGTAAGTCATATCTATACCACGTGATTTACTTTTTTTTCTTATTTTACTTTTTGACTATGTGAATGATTATATATTCCGTTTCCGTTGATATCATTCAAGAACTTTAATTAATCTTATTTTTTTACAAGCATTTCTTTAATTAGTGAAAAAATATGGTTGAAAAGTTAACTATTTTATTATTCATAAAAATTCTTCTTTGATTTTTTTTTCTTTCCAAACGACTAATTATTCGGCCTCCACTCACGAACTTGTCTAACTGAAAATTGTACCTTTGCAATTATGATTCGTTTTGCACCATCACCTGCTCTTCTGCAATCGTTCTCCCCCTTGGGGTTTAGTGGAATCGTCACTGTCGTTGAAGACCCAGATAGTCTGCTAGACTTCCTTTCCTTCAGCCACCAATTCAACGATATACCTTTCTTGCGAAGATTTTTCGTCTTCTCCACTATCAGCTCGGTCGTTGTCCCCTTAGTGCTTCCCAGTTTCAACTTATGTTTTACATGCAAAAATTAACGTTTTTTTTCCTTTATTTCAGTATTAAGTTCTGTAAACGCCAATATTCATCAATGTTCTAGTTTCACTCCCCACACTAGAATTCTTAACTTAAGTGTCTCAATGATCACTTTGTACTCGCAAACTTCCTTAACTTTCACTATATTTTCAAACACATTTTGTTAACTTGCACTTTACTTGTTCTTTAATTTTTTTCCCCGCTTAAAAATTCTTGAACGTTCTTCCTCTCTTAATACAAAACCAACGGTTTTATTCTGAATTTTCAACTGCTCCAATTCACCAACTTTCTACTTTCGCTTTCTACCCCAGAATGACTTTCTTCTTTTCCAGTTCATCATCAAGTTCCCATCTTTCTTTGTTTGAAAAAAATTTTCACTATCCCGCTAGAGCGGTTTATTTCCAATTCGCATTGCTTCCAATTTTGATGCAATTCGGGCATCCCCAAATCATATGGTACAGTCAGGGATCGCAACTTGCAGCTGATCGAGTACTCGTTCAGACATGTTATGGAACATGTGATAAAACAAACGTTTCGGCTGTCAGTGGGTTGCAACTTGACAACTGTCACCTGCGGAGAATAACCGACGTGCTGAGTGATGGTATATTTGTATTTTATTTTAGTTTTTCCTTCACTATAATTTTATATGTTTCAGCATCGCAACAGTCGTGGGGACGACCCAGACCCTGAGAGGTCTCAAAATGCCGGGCACAACTCACTGGAATCCGACTGTGGACATCTTCCGTCCTCACGCTTTGATGTCTTTAGCGTGGTAATTTTCCAGCACCTTTCCTTTCTCGTCTACCAGCTCGTAGATGACCTGTCCCACTTTACGCTTAATCGTTGCCTTAATGAACTTTGGGGCGAGTTTAGCCGCAAATCGGTCAACTGCACAGCTTAGTGAATGATTGCGTACCCAGACGTCTTGACCGATGGCAAAATCTTTTACACGGCTTCTTAAATTGTATCTTTGCGCACCCTTGTTGTATGCCTCAGACATTTTGGTTTTGACCTGACAATGAATCTGACGTAACCGGTCACAATTTGGTACTGTCACAACCTCTCCATCCTCAAAAGCCTGTAAAGACTTCAAAAGCGCGTATTCAGAACCATGGTGGATAGGTTGGTACCCGAACATCAGGAAATGGGGCGAACAACCTGTGGACTCATGTACTACATTACGAAATGCGGCACATGACTCCGGCAGGTTAGCGTCCCAATTCCGATGGTCGTCCCCTATGTAGGCTCGAATAGCGGTTAGAATAGACTGGTTGGCTCTTTCGGAAGCATTAGCTTGGGGTGAATAGAAAGGGGTGTAACAATGGTTCACACCATAATGAGGCAGGAATTCCGAGAAGAGTTTAGACACAAATTGGACCCCATTGTCAGTATGGACGGTTTCAGGCACGCCAAAAGTCAAAAATACGTATTCTTTTAAAAATTTCACCATCGACTCAGCTGTTGCCTTGGGTAGAGCCCTGAGCCAAATGAATTTGGTATAATGATCGAGCACCACCAGCAACTGGGTGTTACCTAGCTTTGAACGAGGATATGGGCCCATGAAGTCAATAAACAAGCGTTGCATTGGTCGATCAGTAATCCTGGCAGCACCCATACGTGGTCTCATTGTAGCATTCGTGGCCTTAACTTGCTTGCAAATAGAACAATTGTTGACATAGCTGGTGACATCTTGACGCAGCTTCGGCCAGTAATAAAAGCGTCGCAAGACTTCTAGTGTTTTACGAATCCCACAATGTGACCCCAAAGGACTGTCATGACTACGTGCCAGCAACACTTGTGTTCCTTCTTCAGGCACCCACACCTTTGCACTAGGAATATCTAAGTCAAGGCCTCCGTGTGATCCTAGATGAATATACACAACTCCGTTTTTGGTGTACAAGTTTTCGAACTGATCCGGATGTTGCTCAATCTGATGGACGAGATTCAAGTAATCAGGATCTTGAAAGGCCTGTGATGGAATGTTCCCTAGCAATTGGTGATGCTCAGGAAGACAAACAACAGCACACTGAGCTCCCCCTTCGGAGTCGCGTGCTCGTGATAACGCGTCTCGTACGACATTTTGAGTGCCTGCTCGATGTTCGATGTTGAAATTGAACCCTTGTAATTTTAAGCTCCACCGTGCTAACCTCCCCGACAGATCTCTCTGGCCCATTAACCATTTCAGACTGGCATGGTCTGTGATAATGGTGAAAGGCAGCCCCTCGACATATGCCCGAAACCTTTTGACACTCTGCACCGCAGCCAAGCATTCTAGTTCGGTAACGCTATAGTTGCGCTGCGCAGCATTCAACTTCGATGACATAAAGGCGATGGGATGCTCTCCACCATCATCATCTTTCTGAAATAAAACACTGCCGATGCCGGTGGCACTTGCATCGCACTGAATATAAAAGTGCCGAGAGAAATCTGGGTTGATCAACACAGGTGCACACACTAAAAGTTCCTTCGTCCGATCGAAAGCCTTATTAGCAGCCTCAGTCCATACGAACCTTCTTTTACCCTTAAGCAGATCCGTCATAGGTGATGTAATAGACGCAAAATTTGGGATGAAATGCCTATACCACCCAGCCATCCCCATGAATCTCCTCACGTCCTTTACCGTTTTGGGTCGTGGATATGCTATGATGCCGGAAACCTTTTCAGGATCCGTCTTTAGGACATCATCACTTATCACATAACCTAGGTATCGAATTTCTTTTTGGACGAATTTTCTCTTCTCAACATTGATGGTCAAATTCGCCTGCTGTAATAAATTGGCCACAATAGACAGCAATTTGAGATGGTCATCAAATGTTGGACTTGTTATCAGCAAATCGTCCAAATAAACGAATACCTGGTCATGCAACTCGTGAGGGATGACCTTATGCATCAATCGACACATAGTCTGTGGAGCATTGCACAATCCAAAAGGCATGACAGTGAAGTGATACAAAGGACGTCCAGGTACTGTAGACGCTGTCTTTTCCCGCAATTTTGCATCCAAAGGAATCTGCCAAAAGGCATCTTTCAGGTCCAGACTGGTTATAAAGCGTGTGGACTGCAGACGTGCTAACAGGCCCTCGACCAACGGCAAAGGGTACGCATCCTTGACAGTTACCTCGTTCAATCGTCTGGCGTCCAGGCATAACCGCACCTTACCGGGTTTCCTTACTATTGTGACCGGAGAGCTCCAGGAACTCCTACTCTCCTCAATTACCCCTAAAGACAGCATACGGTCCAATTCGTCGTACATCAATTTCTGCACCACTGGTGACACTGCGTAGTGACGCTGTTTAATTGGGTGAGCATCACCTGTGTCTATCACGTGTGACAACAAATTGGTTTTGCCCAATCCTAGCTGGTTAAACGATGGAAATTGACGCACGACTTCATCGAGCCGTTGCTTGTCCCCCGGAGACAACTGATGATAACCAGGGTCCTGTGGAACTAACTCAACAGCAGAGCAATGCGGTGCAATTTTGAGTGCATCCCAAAAGTCTATGCCCAGATAAATTGAATTGATTAAACTGGGGCATATTAGGAAGTGTATTAACCTCGTCTTCTCCTTGAATTGCACCAATGTGCTTACATACCCGAGTACAGGCGCCTTTTGGCCAGAAGCGGTATGAACTTCAGTAGGCATTGAATGTATATTCAATCCCAACTCCTCAACCAGCTTCAATGCCCCTGCTCCCAGGATGCTTACACTTGCTCCACTGTCAAGCAAGCCAGTCAACTGCCGACCTTTGATGGAAATGGTGGCAAATGGTCGGTTATCTCCATGGATGGATACAATGGAATCTAAACAGGCTTTTCGTAAAAATCGCCGAAGGGTGAAATATCTCCAGGCGCGATTAAAACGCCTTGATGACTGTTTACGAGCATCATGTTTTGAGTTAGTAGACGAATGGAAAAGAACAGAAGGACATGGATTTTGGGGTGTATTTATTGACGGCGTTGCAATTCGGGGTCGACATTGGTAGCTACGTCGGTCTTTTGGGGTCTGGTTGATTGAATAGCCAGCGGAATACGCATCCTCCCCGTTGAAAGCGCATTCCTGCTGGAGTTTTCCGCTTGGCATCTAGGGCATTTAGGTTTTAGTACTCCTTCCTTGCCACATCCCAAGCAGAATATCCGTTGTATGGGAGCGGGACAGTCCATAAAACCATGACCCAAGTCACGACAATTCCAACACACTCGGTATTCTCCTCTACCCTCTACTTCACGATCTTTATTCCTAAAGGTGCCGGAGTTCGTTTGTATGGCGTGTACTTCCTGTTTTGTCAACACATTTGAGGGAGTGGAACCTTCAAATTCAGAAAAGTACCGAGGGGCTGGTGGATTTGAATCTAATTGCGCATAATTTCCACAATCAGGTCTAGATTGACTTTCTTGTGTGAACCTTGCATTATAACTAGCCGGTCTTAAATTAGGATTATCAAAAGAAACACCTTTAAGACCCGATTGAATCACCCGCACATTGTTTTGGATACCATCATCAGATGGAGCATATCCCTGATCCCATAACGGATGACGAGCGAACAAAGTGGGTTCACTCAGATAACTATTGTTAAGGTAATCCGAGTCGAAATGCACCTCTTGCACTTGACGTGGCCGACGATTGATGTCTCGATCTGAATTCATTTTTAAGAGTCTCCATTCTGATTCCACCAGACAGCAGCGTCTGACTAACTCTCGGGTTGAGGTAAATTCCACGCCAGCTAAGTGTATTCTAAGTGCTGGAGACATATTCCTAAGCACTAAACACTGAAGATCAAGATCCATTAAGGGGGTATTTAATTGTAGAGAAATACTCTCAAGGGCATCTAAGAAATTTTGGAAACGTTCTCCTGGTTTTTGCAATCTACCATCTAACATTCTCCGCACGTCCACATCGGATCTAAAAGAGCTGAACCGTTCCAGAAATTCTACCCGTAACCTACTCCATAAAAGCGGATAATTCAATTCCCGGAATCGCCAGTACCAATCTGCGGCCTGTGCTCAAAAAAGCAGGTGAAAGTCTATAGCCAGGGTGGCTAGAGGAACGTGGTAATCTTCCGCCAAGGACAACAAACGAAACATAAACTGTCTCGCGGACAAACCTGAAGTCGAGCCATCGAAAATCAGGTTCCATTTAGTTATAGGGACTTTTATTGACGATCGCTCACTCATCTCTGCTTGCGCCTGAAAAGTGACTCTCGGTGGGTCATTACTGATCGAAGTACTCGGACGCGACGCTTGCTCTTGGTGCATGAAAGAACTTTCTTCGTGAGGAATTCTTCTTCTTGATGACTCAGTGGCTGACCCGTAGGAGACGAATTCGTTCCCATCGCCTCTGTGATTCTCGTGCCTTGAGCAGCCGAAGGGGATAGGCTCAAGCGTTCCAATTGGTGCTGGAAAGGCGTGTAGCTAGGGTCCCAACTATTTGTTCTGCGAGGCATGTTCAAATAAAGTATATAGTTTCTTATCCAAACCAAATCAATCCAAAATTAAGTATATCTTTTTTTCCAGATAAGTATGAGCAGCAACCGAAAGAATTCACAATCAAAAGAAAAACCTTCAAATTCTTCTCAATATCATTCAATGATAACGCAGTTATATGCAGCCAAAATAATAGAATACACTAGTAATGTATCAGCAAAACCAAATTTCTTCGAATTTGATGAGTATACTTTTCAATTCATAAAAAAAAATAATGATTCTTACGGATCCTCTTCGTGACAGGAATTAAAGACAGGAAGGGAAAAGGTATAAAATTTGACACTAAATGATGAAATGGGAATGGGGAAATCAGGAGGATACAGCTCTCTTATAGCTGCTTTGAAATGACCCAATGATCATCAATCCTGGGTCCTGCTCAAAATAATTCAATCGACTGAATAACATCTTACAGATGGACAAGGATCAAAAACAGCTCATGGGTCACTTCAGTGGATACTTTCTCCCAGATGCGGCAAACTCAAGCCAATCTAAGCACAAGATTAATTCTGTTAACCAGAAGATATTGCACATCTTAACTTATTTAACTGGAGGTAATCCCACAACCACGAGAGACTGGTCAGCAATTAAAGAGACAAGCTCTGTTCGACACATAAAACGAAGACAATAGCACGAGATGGGCGCCAATGCTGCATTGACGACCGCTCGACAAGATAATGATAGGAAATTGAAAATGTCCGGTATGTAACTGCAACCATAGCCAAAGAAAACATAAAAAAAAAAATGGCTGAGGCAACAAGATGCTCCTATTAAACATTTGCCACCCCAGCTGGAAACACATCTGCCAAAAGAGAAGTATATGAAAAGGAAGCCAAAAATTTGGGCGCCATATGTTGCGACTGACTAAACTCTGTCGAGCCGTCGTCAGTGCAGCATGTATTTATTTAGAGATTTTCCTTTCTCTTGCCCGGCGTGCCTTTTCCCAGCCGACTAGCTCAGCCTGGCGTGGGTTTACGGGCGGAAAATCTCTACGTGCTATGGCACGCAGACAGTACAACACTTAGAACCTGTTAAAGATCCATCAGTCAACGACAACCACAAATAGGAAGGGAAAGAAAAGGATTCGCAAGAATCATTATTTATTAATTCAGTTATAATTCATTAGTTATATAGAAACGGAAATTATCAAAACAAATAAAAAGAATCAAACTAAAAAGCCACAAAAAAAAATTAAAAAGAAAATCTGAATAACTCAAGCAGATAATCAAACTAAAATATTCTAGCAAACAAAATTAATTAATAATTTGGGTGGGATTCATTCATACCAGACCCCGGCCGGGATTTGTTCACATATATCATACAAGAGATTTTCCTTTCTCCAAAGAGAACCAAAAAAAAATTGAGTAATCAAATTTGAATAATTCAACTTAAATAACCTATTAAATTAATATTTTGTATTCAAAAACTATCAAGATACTTATATATATATAAATGTAGATGCACCCACACCAAAATTTTTCATGAAATATTTATGGTAAGAATATATATATAGTAAATTTACTGTAAGTCATATCTATACCACGTGATTTACTTTTTTTTCTTATTTTACTTTTTGACTATGTGAATGATTATATATTCCGTTTCCGTTGATATAATTCAAGAACTTTAATTAATCTTATTTTTTTACAAGCATTTCTTTAATTAGTGAAAAAATATGGTTGAAAAGTTAACTATTTTATTATTCATAAAAATTCTTCTTTTGATTTTTTTTTTTGTTTCCAAACGACTAATTATTCGGCCTCCACTCACGAACTTGTCTAACTGAAAATTGTACCTTTGCAATTATGATTCGTTTTGCACCATCACCTGCTCTTCTGCAATCGTTCTCCCCTTGGGGTTTAGTGGAATCGTCACTGTCGTTGAAGACCCAGATAGTCTGCTAGACTTCCTTTCCTTCAGCCACCAATTCAACGATATACCTTTCTTGCGAAGATTTTTCGTCTTCTCCACTATCAGCTCGGTCGTTGTCCCCTTAGTGCTTCCCAGTTTCAACTTATGTTTTACATGCAAAAATTAACGTTTTTTTCCTTTATTTCAGTATTAAGTTCTCTAAACGCCAATATTCATCAATGTTCTAGTTTCACTCCCCACACTAGAATTCTTAACTTAAGTGTCTCAATGATCACTTTGTACTCGCAAACTTCCTTAACTTTCACTATATTTTCAAACACATTTTGTTAACTTGCACTTTACTTGTTCTTTAATTTTTTCCCCGCTTAAAAATTCTTGAACGTTCTTCCTCTCTTAATACAAAACCAACGGTTTTATTCTGAATTATACAAGTTTTCGAACTGATCCGGATGTTGCTCAATCTGATGGACGAGATTCAAGTAATCAGGATCTTGAAAGGCCTGTGATGGAATGTTCCCTAGCAATTGGTGATGCTCAGGAAGACAAACAACAGCACACTGAGCTCCCCCTTCGGAGTCGCGTGCTCGTGATAACGCGTCTCGTACGACATTTTGAGTGCCTGCTCGATGTTCGATGTTGAAATTGAACCCTTGTAATTTTAAGCTCCACCGTGCTAACCTCCCCGACAGATCTCTCTGGCCCATTAACCATTTCAGACTGGCATGGTCTGTGATAATGGTGAAAGGCAGCCCCTCGACATATGCCCGAAACCTTTTGACACTCTGCACCGCAGCCAAGCATTCTAGTTCGGTAACGCTATAGTTGCGCTGCGCAGCATTCAACTTCGATGACATAAAGGCGATGGGATGCTCTCCACCATCATCATCTTTCTGAAATAAAACACTGCCGATGCCGGTGGCACTTGCATCGCACTGAATATAAAAGTGCCGAGAGAAATCTGGGTTGATCAACACAGGTGCACACACTAAAAGTTCCTTCGTCCGATCGAAAGCCTTATTAGCAGCCTCAGTCCATACGAACCTTCTTTTACCCTTAAGCATATCCGTCATAGGTGATGTAATAGACGCAAAATTTGGGATGAAATGCCTATACCACCCAGCCATCCCCATGAATCTCCTCACGTCCTTTACCGTTTTGGGTCGTGGATATGCTATGATGCCGGAAACCTTTTCAGGATCCATCTTTAGGACACCATCACTTATCACATAACCTAGGTATCGAATTTCTTTTTGGACGAATTTGCTCTTCTCAACATTGATGGTCAAATTCGCCTGCTGTAATAAATTGGCCACAATAGACAGCAATTTGAGATGGTCATCAAATGTTGGACTTGTTATCAGCAAATCGTCCAAATAAACGAATACCTGGTCATGCAACTCGTGAGGGATGACCTTATGCATCAATCGACACATAGTCTGTGGAGCATTGCACAATCCAAAAGGCATGACAGTGAAGTGATACAAAGGACGTCCAGGTACTGTAGACGCTGTCTTTTCCCGCAATTTCGCATCCAAAGGAATCTGCCAAAAGGCATCTTTCAGGTCCAGACTGGTTATAAAGCGTGTGGACTGCAGACGTGCTAACAGGCCCTCGACCAACGGCAAAGGGTACGCATCCTTGACAGTTACCTCGTTCAATCGTCTGGCGTCCAGGCATAACCGCACCTTACCGGGTTTCCTTACTATTGTGACCGGAGAGCTCCAGGAACTCCTACTCTCCTCAATTACCCCTAAAGACAGCATACGGTCCAATTCGTCGTTCATCAATTTCTGCACCACTGGTGACACTGCGTAGTGACGCTGTTTAATTGGGTGAGCATCACCTGTGTCTATCACGTGTGACAACAAATTGGTTTTGCCCAATCCTAGCTGGTTAAACGATGGAAATTGACGCACGACTTCATCGAGCCGTTGCTTGTCCCCCGGAGACAACTGATGATAACCAGGGTCCTGTGGAACTAACTCAACAGCAGAGCAATGCGGTGCAATTTTGAATGCATCCCAAAAGTCTATGCCCAGATAAATTGAATTGATTAAACTGGGGCATATTAGGAAGTGTATTAACCTCGTCTTCTCCTTGAATTGCACCAATGTGCTTACATACCCGAGTACAGGCGCCTTTTGGCCAGAAGCGGTATGAACTTCAGTAGGCATTGAATGTATATTCAATCCCAACTCCTCAACCAGCTTCAATGCCCCTGCTCCCAGGATGCTTACACTTGCTCCACTGTCAAGCAAGCCAGTCAACTGCCGACCTTTGATGGAAATGGTGGCAAATGGTCGGTTATCTCCATGGATGGATACAATGGAATCTAAACAGGCTTTTCGTAAAAATCGCCGAAGGGTGAAATATCTCCAGGCGCGATTAAAACGCCTTGATGACTGTTTACGAGCATCATGTTTTGAGTTAGTAGACGAATGGAAAAGAACAGAAGGACATGGATTTTGGGGTGTATTTATTGACGGCGTTGCAATTCGGGGTCGACATTGGTAGCTATGTCGGTCTTTTGGGGTCTGGTTGATTGAATAGCCAGCGGAATACGCATCCTCCCCGTTGAAAGCGCATTCCTGCTGGAGTTTTCCGCTTGGCATCTAGGGCATTTAGGTTTTAGTACTCCTTCCTTGCCACATCCGAAGCAGAATATCCGTTGTATGGGAGCGGGACAGTCCATAAAACCATGACCCAAGTCAAAACAATTCCAACACACTCGGTATTCTCCTCTACCCTCTACTTCACGATCTTTATTCCTAAAGGTGCCGGAGTTCGTTTGTACGGCGTGTACTTCCTGTTTTGTCAACACATTTGAGGGAGTGGAACCTTCAAATTCAGAAAAGTACCGAGGGGCTGGTGGATTTGAATCTAATTGCGCATAATTTCCACAATCAGGTCTAGATTGACTTTCTTGTGTGAACCTTGCATTATAACTAGCCGGTCTTAAATTAGGATTATCAAAAGAAACACCTTTAAGACCCGATTGAATCACCCGCACATTGTTTTGGATACCATCATCAGATGGAGCATATCCCTGATCCCATAACGGATGACGAGCGAACAAAGTGGGTTCACTCAGATAACTATTGTTAAGGTAATCCGAGTCGAAATGCACCTCTTGCACTTGACGTGGCCGACGATTGATGTCTCGATCTGAATTCATTTTTAAGAGTCTCCATTCTGATTCCACCAGACAGCAGCGTCTGACTAACTCTCGGGTTGAGGTAAATTCCACGCCAGCTAAGTGTATTCTAAGTGCTGGAGACATATTCCTAAGCACTACACACTGAAGATCAAGATCCATTAAGGGGGTATTTAATTGTAGAGAAATACTCTCAAGGGCATCTAAGAAATTTTGGAAACGTTCTCCTGGTTTTTGCAATCTACCATCTAACATTCTCCGCACGTCCACATCGGATCTAAAAGAGCTGAACCGTTCCAGAAATTCTACCCGTAACCTACTCCATAAAAGCGGATAATTCAATTCCCGGAATCGCCAGTACCAATCTGCGGCCTGTGCTCAAAAAAGCAGGTGAAAGTCTATAGCCAGGGTGGCTAGAGGAACGTGGTAATCTTCCGCCAAGGACAACAAACGAAACATAAACTGTCTCGCGGACAAACCTGAAGTCGAGCCATCGAAAATCAGGTTCCATTTAGTTATAGGGACTTTTATTGACGATCGCTCACTCATCTCTGCTTGCGCCTGAAAAGTGACTCTCGGTGGGTCATTACTGATCGAAGTACTCGGACGCGACGCTTGCTCTTGGTGCATGAAAGAACTTTCTTCGTGAGGAATTCTTCTTCTTGATGACTCAGTGGCTGACCCGTAGGAGACGAATTCGTTCCCATCGCCTCTGTGATTCTCGTGCCTTGAGCAGCCGAAGGGGATAGGCTCAAGCGTTCCAATTGGTGCTGGAAAGGCGTGTAGCTAGGGTCCCAACTATTTGTTCTGCGAGGCATGTTCAAATAAAGTATATAGTTTCTTATCCAAACAAAATCAATCCAAAATTAAGTATATCTTTTTTTCCAGATAAGTATGAGCAGCAACCGAAAGAATTCACAATCAAAAGAAAAACCTTCAAATTCTTCTCAATATCATTCAATGATAACGCAGTTATATGCAGCCAAAATAATAGAATACACTAGTAATGTATCAGCAAAACCAAATTTCTTCGAATTTGATGAGTATACTTTTCAATTCATAAAAAAAAATAATGATTCTTACGGATCCTCTTCGTGACAGGAATTAAAGACAGGAAGGGAAAAGGTATAAAATTTGACACTAAATGATGAAATGGGAATGGGGAAATCAGGAGGATACAGCTCTCTTATAGCTGCTTTGAAATGACCCAATGATCATCAATCCTGGGTCCTGCTCAAAATAATTCAATCGACTGAATAACATCTTACAGATGGACAAGGATCAAAAACAGCTCATGGGTCACTTCAGTGGATACTTTCTCCCAGATGCGGCAAACTCAAGCCAATCTAAGCACAAGATTAATTCTGTTAACCAGAAGATATTGCACATCTTAACTTATTTAACTGGAGGTAATCCCACAACCACGAGAGACTGGTCAGCAATTAAAGAGACAAGCTCTGTTCGACACATAAAACGAAGACAATAGCACGAGATGGGCGCCAATGCTGCATTGACGACCGCTCGACAAGATAATGATAGGAAATTGAAAATGTCCGGTATGTAACTGCAACCATAGCCAAAGAAAACATAAAAAAAAAAAATGGCTGAGGCAACAAGATGCTCCTATTAAACATTTGCCACCCCAGCTGGAAACACATCTGCCAAAAGAGAAGTATATGAAAAGGAAGCCAAAAATTTGGGCGCCATATGTTGCGACTGACTAAACTCTGTCGAGCCGTCGTCAGTGCAACATGTATTTATTTAGAGATTTTCCTTTCTCTTGCCCGGCGTGCCTTTTCCCAGCCGACTAGCTCAGCCTGGCGTGGGTTTACGGGCGGAAAATCTCTACGTGCTATGGCACGCAGACAGTACAACACTTAGAACCTGTTAAAGATCCATCAGTCAACGACAACCACAAATAGGAAGGGAAAGAAAAGGATTCGCAAGAATCATTATTTATTAATTCAGTTATAATTCATTAGTTATATAGAAACGGAAATTATCAAAACAAATAAAAAGAATCAAACTAAAAAGCCACAAAAAAAAAATTAAAAAGAAAATCTGAATAACTCAAGCAGATAATCAAACTAAAATATTCTAGCAAACAAAATTAATTAATAATTTGGGTGGGATTCATTCATACCAGACCCCGGCCGGGATTTGTTCACATATATCATACAAGAGATTTTCCTTTCTCCAAAGAGAACCAAAAAAAAATTGAGTAATCAAATTTGAATAATTCAACTTAAATAACCTATTAAATTAATATTTTGTATTCAAAAACTATCAAGATACTTATATATATATAAATGTAGATGCACCCACACCAAAATTTTTCATGAAATATTTATGGTAAGAATATATATATAGTAAATTTACTGTAAGTCATATCTATACCACGTGATTTACTTTTTTTTCTTATTTTACTTTTTGACTATGTGAATGATTATATATTCCGTTTCCGTTGATATAATTCAAGAACTTTAATTAATCTTATTTTTTTACAAGCATTTCTTTAATTAGTGAAAAAATATGGTTGAAAAGTTAACTATTTTATTATTCATAAAAATTCTTCTTTTGATTTTTTTTTTTGTTTCCAAACGACTAATTATTCGGCCTCCACTCACGAACTTGTCTAACTGAAAATTGTACCTTTGCAATTATGATTCGTTTTGCACCATCACCTGCTCTTCTGCAATCGTTCTCCCCTTGGGGTTTAGTGGAATCGTCACTGTCGTTGAAGACCCAGATAGTCTGCTAGACTTCCTTTCCTTCAGCCACCAATTCAACGATATACCTTTCTTGCGAAGATTTTTCGTCTTCTCCACTATCAGCTCGGTCGTTGTCCCCTTAGTGCTTCCCAGTTTCAACTTATGTTTTACATGCAAAAATTAACGTTTTTTTCCTTTATTTCAGTATTAAGTTCTCTAAACGCCAATATTCATCAATGTTCTAGTTTCACTCCCCACACTAGAATTCTTAACTTAAGTGTCTCAATGATCACTTTGTACTCGCAAACTTCCTTAACTTTCACTATATTTTCAAACACATTTTGTTAACTTGCACTTTACTTGTTCTTTAATTTTTTCCCCGCTTAAAAATTCTTGAACGTTCTTCCTCTCTTAATACAAAACCAACGGTTTTATTCTGAATTATACAAGTTTTCGAACTGATCCGGATGTTGCTCAATCTGATGGACGAGATTCAAGTAATCAGGATCTTGAAAGGCCTGTGATGGAATGTTCCCTAGCAATTGGTGATGCTCAGGAAGACAAACAACAGCACACTGAGCTCCCCCTTCGGAGTCGCGTGCTCGTGATAACGCGTCTCGTACGACATTTTGAGTGCCTGCTCGATGTTCGATGTTGAAATTGAACCCTTGTAATTTTAAGCTCCACCGTGCTAACCTCCCCGACAGATCTCTCTGGCCCATTAACCATTTCAGACTGGCATGGTCTGTGATAATGGTGAAAGGCAGCCCCTCGACATATGCCCGAAACCTTTTGACACTCTGCACCGCAGCCAAGCATTCTAGTTCGGTAACGCTATAGTTGCGCTGCGCAGCATTCAACTTCGATGACATAAAGGCGATGGGATGCTCTCCACCATCATCATCTTTCTGAAATAAAACACTGCCGATGCCGGTGGCACTTGCATCGCACTGAATATAAAAGTGCCGAGAGAAATCTGGGTTGATCAACACAGGTGCACACACTAAAAGTTCCTTCGTCCGATCGAAAGCCTTATTAGCAGCCTCAGTCCATACGAACCTTCTTTTACCCTTAAGCAGATCCGTCATAGGTGATGTAATAGACGCAAAATTTGGGATGAAATGCCTATACCACCCAGCCATCCCCATGAATCTCCTCACGTCCTTTACCGTTTTGGGTCGTGGATATGCTATGATGCCGGAAACCTTTTCAGGATCCATCTTTAGGACACCATCACTTATCACATAACCTAGGTATCGAATTTCTTTTTGGACGAATTTGCTCTTCTCAACATTGATGGTCAAATTCGCCTGCTGTAATAAATTGGCCACAATAGACAGCAATTTGAGATGGTCATCAAATGTTGGACTTGTTATCAGCAAATCGTCCAAATAAACGAATACCTGGTCATGCAACTCGTGAGGGATGACCTTATGCATCAATCGACACATAGTCTGTGGAGCATTGCACAATCCAAAAGGCATGACAGTGAAGTGATACAAAGGACGTCCAGGTACTGTAGACGCTGTCTTTTCCCGCAATTTCGCATCCAAAGGAATCTGCCAAAAGGCATCTTTCAGGTCCAGACTGGTTATAAAGCGTGTGGACTGCAGACGTGCTAACAGGCCCTCGACCAACGGCAAAGGGTACGCATCCTTGACAGTTACCTCGTTCAATCGTCTGGCGTCCAGGCATAACCGCACCTTACCGGGTTTCCTTACTATTGTGACCGGAGAGCTCCAGGAACTCCTACTCTCCTCAATTACCCCTAAAGACAGCATACGGTCCAATTCGTCGTTCATCAATTTCTGCACCACTGGTGACACTGCGTAGTGACGCTGTTTAATTGGGTGAGCATCACCTGTGTCTATCACGTGTGACAACAAATTGGTTTTGCCCAATCCTAGCTGGTTAAACGATGGAAATTGACGCACGACTTCATCGAGCCGTTGCTTGTCCCCCGGAGACAACTGATGATAACCAGGGTCCTGTGGAACTAACTCAACAGCAGAGCAATGCGGTGCAATTTTGAATGCATCCCAAAAGTCTATGCCCAGATAAATTGAATTGATTAAACTGGGGCATATTAGGAAGTGTATTAACCTCGTCTTCTCCTTGAATTGCACCAATGTGCTTACATACCCGAGTACAGGCGCCTTTTGGCCAGAAGCGGTATGAACTTCAGTAGGCATTGAATGTATATTCAATCCCAACTCCTCAACCAGCTTCAATGCCCCTGCTCCCAGGATGCTTACACTTGCTCCACTGTCAAGCAAGCCAGTCAACTGCCGACCTTTGATGGAAATGGTGGCAAATGGTCGGTTATCTCCATGAATGGATACAATGGAATCTAAACAGGCTTTTCGTAAAAATCGCCGAAGGGTGAAATATCTCCAGGCGCGATTAAAACGCCTTGATGACTGTTTACGAGCATCATGTTTTGAGTTAGTAGACGAATGGAAAAGAACAGAAGGACATGGATTTTGGGGTGTATTTATTGACGGCGTTGCAATTCGGGGTCGACATTGGTAGCTATGTCGGTCTTTTGGGGTCTGGTTGATTGAATAGCCAGCGGAATACGCATCCTCCCCGTTGAAAGCGCATTCCTGCTGGAGTTTTCCGCTTGGCATCTAGGGCATTTAGGTTTTAGTACTCCTTCCTTGCCACATCCGAAGCAGAATATCCGTTGTATGGGAGCGGGACAGTCCATAAAACCATGACCCAAGTCAAAACAATTCCAACACACTCGGTATTCTCCTCTACCCTCTACTTCACGATCTTTATTCCTAAAGGTGCCGGAGTTCGTTTGTACGGCGTGTACTTCCTGTTTTGTCAACACATTTGAGGGAGTGGAACCTTCAAATTCAGAAAAGTACCGAGGGGCTGGTGGATTTGAATCTAATTGCGCATAATTTCCACAATCAGGTCTAGATTGACTTTCTTGTGTGAACCTTGCATTATAACTAGCCGGTCTTAAATTAGGATTATCAAAAGAAACACCTTTAAGACCCGATTGAATCACCCGCACATTGTTTTGGATACCATCATCAGATGGAGCATATCCCTGATCCCATAACGGATGACGAGCGAACAAAGTGGGTTCACTCAGATAACTATTGTTAAGGTAATCCGAGTCGAAATGCACCTCTTGCACTT
Source organism: Nemotelus nigrinus (assembly GCA_947369275.1). Taxonomy (NCBI): domain Eukaryota; kingdom Metazoa; phylum Arthropoda; class Insecta; order Diptera; family Stratiomyidae; genus Nemotelus; species Nemotelus nigrinus. The sequence continues at coordinate 107,235,486 of OX376372.1, forward strand.
GACGTGGCCGACGATTGATGTCTCGATCTGAATTCATTTTTAAGAGTCTCCATTCTGATTCCACCAGACAGCAGCGTCTGACTAACTCTCGGGTTGAGGTAAATTCCACGCCAGCTAAGTGTATTCTAAGTGCTGGAGACATATTCCTAAGCACTACACACTGAAGATCAAGATCCATTAAGGGGGTATTTAATTGTAGAGAAATACTCTCAAGGGCATCTAAGAAATTTTGGAAACGTTCTCCTGGTTTTTGCAATCTACCATCTAACATTCTCCGCACGTCCACATCGGATCTAAAAGAGCTGAACCGTTCCAGAAATTCTACCCGTAACCTACTCCATAAAAGCGGATAATTCAATTCCCGGAATCGCCAGTACCAATCTGCGGCCTGTGCTCAAAAAAGCAGGTGAAAGTCTATAGCCAGGGTGGCTAGAGGAACGTGGTAATCTTCCGCCAAGGACAACAAACGAAACATAAACTGTCTCGCGGACAAACCTGAAGTCGAGCCATCGAAAATCAGGTTCCATTTAGTTATAGGGACTTTTATTGACGATCGCTCACTCATCTCTGCTTGCGCCTGAAAAGTGACTCTCGGTGGGTCATTACTGATCGAAGTACTCGGACGCGACGCTTGCTCTTGGTGCATGAAAGAACTTTCTTCGTGAGGAATTCTTCTTCTTGATGACTCAGTGGCTGACCCGTAGGAGACGAATTCGTTCCCATCGCCTCTGTGATTCTCGTGCCTTGAGCAGCCGAAGGGGATAGGCTCAAGCGTTCCAATTGGTGCTGGAAAGGCGTGTAGCTAGGGTCCCAACTATTTGTTCTGCGAGGCATGTTCAAATAAAGTATATAGTTTCTTATCCAAACCAAATCAATCCAAAATTAAGTATATCTTTTTTTCCAGATAAGTATGAGCAGCAACCGAAAGAATTCACAATCAAAAGAAAAACCTTCAAATTCTTCTCAATATCATTCAATGATAACGCAGTTATATGCAGCCAAAATAATAGAATACACTAGTAATGTATCAGCAAAACCAAATTTCTTCGAATTTGATGAGTATACTTTTCAATTCATAAAAAAAAATAATGATTCTTACGGATCCTCTTCGTGACAGGAATTAAAGACAGGAAGGGAAAAGGTATAAAATTTGACACTAAATGATGAAATGGGAATGGGGAAATCAGGAGGATACAGCTCTCTTATAGCTGCTTTGAAATGACCCAATGATCATCAATCCTGGGTCCTGCTCAAAATAATTCAATCGACTGAATAACATCTTACAGATGGACAAGGATCAAAAACAGCTCATGGGTCACTTCAGTGGATACTTTCTCCCAGATGCGGCAAACTCAAGCCAATCTAAGCACAAGATTAATTCTGTTAACCAGAAGATATTGCACATCTTAACTTATTTAACTGGAGGTAATCCCACAACCACGAGAGACTGGTCAGCAATTAAAGAGACAAGCTCTGTTCGACACATAAAACGAAGACAATAGCACGAGATGGGCGCCAATGCTGCATTGACGACCGCTCGACAAGATAATGATAGGAAATTGAAAATGTCCGGTATGTAACTGCAACCATAGCCAAAGAAAACATAAAAAAAAAAATGGCTGAGGCAACAAGATGCTCCTATTAAACATTTGCCACCCCAGCTGGAAACACATCTGCCAAAAGAGAAGTATATGAAAAGGAAGCCAAAAATTTGGGCGCCATATGTTGCGACTGACTAAACTCTGTCGAGCCGTCGTCAGTGCAACATGTATTTATTTAGAGATTTTCCTTTCTCTTGCCCGGCGTGCCTTTTCCCAGCCGACTAGCTCAGCCTGGCGTGGGTTTACGGGCGGAAAATCTCTACGTGCTATGGCACGCAGACAGTACAACACTTAGAACCTGTTAAAGATCCATCAGTCAACGACAACCACAAATAGGAAGGGAAAGAAAAGGATTCGCAAGAATCATTATTTATTAATTCAGTTATAATTCATTAGTTATATAGAAACGGAAATTATCAAAACAAATAAAAAGAATCAAACTAAAAAGCCACAAAAAAAAAATTAAAAAGAAAATCTGAATAACTCAAGCAGATAATCAAACTAAAATATTCTAGCAAACAAAATTAATTAATAATTTGGGTGGGATTCATTCATACCAGACCCCGGCCGGGATTTGTTCACATATATCATACAAGAGATTTTCCTTTCTCCAAAGAGAACCAAAAAAAAATTGAGTAATCAAATTTGAATAATTCAACTTAAATAACCTATTAAATTAATATTTTGTATTCAAAAACTATCAAGATACTTATATATATATAAATGTAGATGCACCCACACCAAAATTTTTCATGAAATATTTATGGTAAGAATATATATATAGTAAATTTACTGTAAGTCATATCTATACCACGTGATTTACTTTTTTTTCTTATTTTACTTTTTGACTATGTGAATGATTATATATTCCGTTTCCGTTGATATAATTCAAGAACTTTAATTAATCTTATTTTTTTACAAGCATTTCTTTAATTAGTGAAAAAATATGGTTGAAAAGTTAACTATTTTATTATTCATAAAAATTCTTCTTTTGATTTTTTTTTTCTTTCCAAACGACTAATTATTCGGCCTCCACTCACGAACTTGTCTAACTGAAAATTGTACCTTTGCAATTATGATTCGTTTTGCACCATCACCTGCTCTTCTGCAATCGTTCTCCCCTTGGGGTTTAGTGGAATCGTCACTGTCGTTGAAGACCCAGATAGTCTGCTAGACTTCCTTTCCTTCAGCCACCAATTCAACGATATACCTTTCTTGCGAAGATTTTTCGTCTTCTCCACTATCAGCTCGGTCGTTGTCCCCTTAGTGCTTCCCAGTTTCAACTTATGTTTTACATGCAAAAATTAACGTTTTTTCCTTTATTTCAGTATTAAGTTCTCTAAACGCCAATATTCATCAATGTTCTAGTTTCACTCCCCACACTAGAATTCTTAACTTAAGTGTCTCAATGATCACTTTGTACTCGCAAACTTCCTTAACTTTCACTATATTTTCAAACACATTTTGTTAACTTGCACTTTACTTGTTCTTTAATTTTTTCCCCGCTTAAAAATTCTTGAACGTTCTTCCTCTCTTAATACAAAACCAACGGTTTTATTCTGAATTATACAAGTTTTCGAACTGATCCGGATGTTGCTCAATCTGATGGACGAGATTCAAGTAATCAGGATCTTGAAAGGCCTGTGATGGAATGTTCCCTAGCAATTGGTGATGCTCAGGAAGACAAACAACAGCACACTGAGCTCCCCCTTCGGAGTCGCGTGCTCGTGATAACGCGTCTCGTACGACATTTTGAGTGCCTGCTCGATGTTCGATGTTGAAATTGAACCCTTGTAATTTTAAGCTCCACCGTGCTAACCTCCCCGACAGATCTCTCTGGCCCATTAACCATTTCAGACTGGCATGGTCTGTGATAATGGTGAAAGGCAGCCCCTCGACATATGCCCGAAACCTTTTGACACTCTGCACCGCAGCCAAGCATTCTAGTTCGGTAACGCTATAGTTGCGCTGCGCAGCATTCAACTTCGATGACATAAAGGCGATGGGATGCTCTCCACCATCATCATCTTTCTGAAATAAAACACTGCCGATGCCGGTGGCACTTGCATCGCACTGAATATAAAAGTGCCGAGAGAAATCTGGGTTGATCAACACAGGTGCACACACTAAAAGTTCCTTCGTCCGATCGAAAGCCTTATTAGCAGCCTCAGTCCATACGAACCTTCTTTTACCCTTAAGCAGATCCGTCATAGGTGATGTAATAGACGCAAAATTTGGGATGAAATGCCTATACCACCCAGCCATCCCCATGAATCTCCTCACGTCCTTTACCGTTTTGGGTCGTGGATATGCTATGATGCCGGAAACCTTTTCAGGATCCGTCTTTAGGACACCATCACTTATCACATAACCTAGGTATCGAATTTCTTTTTGGACGAATTTGCTCTTCTCAACATTGATGGTCAAATTCGCCTGCTGTAATAAATTGGCCACAATAGACAGCAATTTGAGATGGTCATCAATTGTTGGACTTGTTATCAGCAAATCGTCCAAATAAACGAATACCTGGTCATGCAACTCGTGAGGGATGACCTTATGCATCAATCGACACATAGTCTGTGGAGCATTGCACAATCCAAAAGGCATGACAGTGAAGTGATACAAAGGACGTCCAGGTACTGTAGACGCTGTCTTTTCCCGCAATTTTGCATCCAAAGAAATCTGCCAAAAGGCATCTTTCAGGTCCAGACTGGTTATAAAGCGTGTGGACTGCAGACGTGCTAACAGGCCCTCGACCAACGGCAAAGGGTACGCATCCTTGACAGTTACCACGTTCAATCGTCTGGCGTCCAGGCATAACCGCACTTTACCGGGTTTCCTTACTATTGTGACCGGAGAGCTCCAGGAACTCCTACTCTCCTCAATTACCCCTAAAGACAGCATACGGTCCAATTCGTCGTACATCAATTTCTGCACCACTGGTGACACTGCGTAGTGACGCTGTTTAATTGGGTGAGCATCACCTGTGTCTATCACGTGTGACAACAAATTGGTTTTGCCCAATCCTAGCTGGTTAAACGATGGAAATTGACGCACGACTTCATCGAGCCGTTGCTTGTCCCCCGGAGACAACTGATGATAACCAGGGTCCTGTGGAACTAACTCAACAGCAGAGCAATGCGGTGCAATTTTGAATGCATCCCAAAAGTCTATGTCCAGATAAATTGAATTGATTAAACTGGGGCATATTAGGAAGTGTATTAACCTCATCTTCTCCTTGAATTGCACCAATGTGCTTACATACCCTAGTACAGGCGCCTTTTGGCCAGAAGCGGTATGAACTTCAGTAGGCATTGAATGTATATTCAATCCCAACTCCTCAACCAGCTTCAATGCCCCTGCTCCCAGGATGCTTACACTTGCTCCACTGTCAAGCAAGCCAGTCAACTGCCGACCTTTGATGGAAATGGTGGCAAATGGTCGGTTATCTCCATGGATGGATACAATGGAATCTAAACAGGCTTTTCGTAAAAATCGCCGAAGGGTGAAATATCTCCAGGCGCGATTAAAACGCCTTGATGACTGTTTACGAGCATCATGTTTTGAGTTAGTAGACGAATGGAAAAGAACAGAAGGACATGGATTTTGGGGTGTATTTATTGACGGCGTTGCAATTCGGGGTCGACATTGGTAGCTACGTCGGTCTTTTGGGGTCTGGTTGATTGAATAGCCAGCGGAATACGCATCCTCCCCGTTGAAAGCGCATTCCTGCTGGAGTTTTCCGCTTGGCATCTAGGGCATTTAGGTTTTAGTACTCCTTCCTTGCCACATCCGAAGCAGAATATCCGTTGTATGGGAGCGGGACAGTCCATAAAACCATGACCCAAGTCACGACAATTCCAACACACTCGGTATTCTCCTCTACCCTCTACTTCACGATCTTTATTCCTAAAGGTGCCGGAGTTCGTTTGTACGGCGTGTACTTCCTGTTTTGTCAACACATTTGAGGGAGTGGAACCTACAAACTCAGAAAAGTACCGAGGGGCTGGTGGATTTGAATCTAATTGCGCATAATTTCCACAATCAGGTCTAGATTGACTTTCTTGTGTGAACCTTGCATTATAACTAGCCGGTCTTAAATTAGGATTATCAAAAGAAACACCTTTAAGACCCGATTGAATCACCCGCACATTGTTTTGGATACCATCATCAGATGGAGCATATCCCTGATCCCATAACGGATGACGAGCGAACAAAGTGGGTTCACTCAGATAACTATTGTTAAGGTAATCCGAGTCGAAATGCACCTCTTGCACTTGACGTGGCCGACGATTGATGTCTCGATCTGAATTCATTTTTAAGAGTCTCCATTCTGATTCCACCAGACAGCAGCGTCTGACTAACTCTCGGGTTGAGGTAAATTCCACGCCAGCTAAGTGTATTCTAAGTGCTGGAGACATATTCCTAAGCACTACACACTGAAGATCAAGATCTATTAAGGGGGTATTTAATTGTAGAGAAATACTCTCAAGGGCATCTAAGAAATTTCGGAAACGTTCTCCTGGTTTTTGCAATCTACCATCTAACATTCTCCGCACGTCCACATCGGATCTAAAAGAGCTGAACCGTTCCAGAAATTCTACCCGTAACCTACTCCATAAAAGCGGATAATTCAATTCCCGGAAACGCCAGTACCAATCTGCGGCCTGTGCTCGCAGAAGCAGGTGAAAGTCTATAGCCAGGGTGGCTAGAGGAACGTGGTAATCTTCCGCCAAGGACAACAAACGAAACATAAACTGTCTCGCGGACAAACCTGAAGTCGAGCCATCGAAAATCAGGTTCCATTTAGTTATAGGGACTTTTATTGACGATCGCTCACTCATCTCTGCTTGCGCCTGAAAAGTGACTCTCGGTGGGTCATTACTGATCGAAGTACTCGGACGCGACGCTTGCTCTTGGTGCATGAAAGAACTTTCTTCGTGAGGAATTCGTCTTCTTGATGACTCAGTGGCTGACCCGTAGGAGACGAATTCGTTCCCATCGCCTCTGTGATTCTCGTGCCTTGAGCAGCCGAAGGGGATAGGCTCAAGCGTTCCAATTGGTGCTGGAAAGGCGTGTAGCTAGGGTCCCAACTATTTGTTCCGCGACGCATGTTCAAATAAAGTATATAGTTTCTTATCCAAACCAAATCAATCCAAAATTAAGTATATCTTTTTTTCCAGATAAGTATGAGCGGCAACCGAAAGAATTCACAATCAAAAGAAAAACCTTCAAATTCTTCTCAATATCATTCAATGATAACGCAGTTATATGCAGCCAAAATAATAGAATACACTAGTAATGTATCAGCAAAACCAAATTTCTTCGAATTTGATGAGTATACTTTTCAATTCATAAAAAAAAATAATGATTCTTACGGATCCTCTTCGTGACAGGAATTAAAGACAGGAAGGGAAAAGGTATAAAATTTGACACTAAATGATGAAATGGGAATGGGGAAATCAAGAGGATAAAGCTCTCTTATAGCTGCTTTGAAATGACCCAATGATCATCTATCCTGGGTCCTGCTCAAAATAATTCAATCGACTGAATAACATCTTACAGATGGACAAGGATCAAGAACAGCTCATGGGTCACTTCAGTGGATACTTTCTCCCAGATGCGGCAAACTCAAGCCAATCTAAGCACAAGATTAATTCTGTTAACCAGAAGATATTGCACCTCTTAACTTATTTAACTGGAGGTAATCCCACAACCACGAGAGACTGGTCAGCAATTAAAGAGACAAGCTCTGTTCGACACATAAAACGAAGACAATAGCACGAGATGGGCGCCAATGCTGCATTGACGATCGCTCGACAAGATAATGATAAGAAATTAAAAATGTCCGGTATATAACTGCAACCATAGCCAAAGAAAACAAAACAAAAAATGGCTGAGGCAACAAGATGCTCCTATTAAACATTTGCCACCCCAGCTGGAAGCACATCTGCCAAAAGAGAAGTATATGAAAAGGAAGCCAAAAATTTGGGCGCCATATGTTGCGACTGACTAAACTCTGTCGAGCCGTCGTCAGTGCAGCACGTATTTATTTAGAGATTTTCCTTTCTCTTGCCCGGCGTGCCTTTTCCCAGCCGACTAGCTCAGCCTGGCGTGGGTTTACGGGCGGATTATTTCTATGTGCTATGGCACGCAGACAGTACAACACTTAGAACCTGTTAAAGATCCATCAGTCAACGACAACCACAAATAGGAAGGGAAAGAAAAGGATTCGCAAGAATCATTATTTATTAATTCAGTTATAATTCATTAGTTATATAGAAACGGAAATTATCAAAACAAATAAAAAGAATCAAACTAAAAAGCCACAAAAAAAAATTAAAAAGAAAATCTGAATAACTCAAGCAGATAATCAAACTAAAATATTCAAGCAAACAAAATTCATTAATAATTTGGGTGGAATTCATTCATACCAGACCCCGGCCGGGATTTGTTCACATATATCATACAAGAGATTTTCCTTTCTCCAAAGAGAACCAAAAAAAAATTGAGTAATCAAATTTGAATAATTCAACTTAAATAACCTATTAAATTAATATTTTGTATTCAAAAACTATCAAGATACTTATATATATAAATGTACATGCACCCAGACCAAAATTTTTCATGAAATATTTATGGTAAGAATATATATATAGTAAATTTACTGTAAGTCATATCTATACCACGTGATTTACTTGTTTTTCTTATTTTACTTTTTGACTATGTGAATGATTATATATTCCGTTTCCGTTGATATAATTCAAGAACTTTAATTAATCTTATTTTTTTACAAGCATTTCTTTAATTAGTGAAAAAATATGGTTGAAAAGTTAACTATTTTATTATTCATAAAAATTCTTCTTTTGATTTTTTTTTTCTTTTCAAACGACTAATTATTCGGCCTCCACTCACGAACTTGTCTAACTGAAAATCGTACCTTTGAAATTATGATTCGTTTTGCACCATCACCTGCTCTTCTGCAATCGTTCTCCCCTTGGGGTTTAGTTCAATCGTCACTGCCGTTGAAGACCCAGATAGTCTGCTAGACTTACTTTCCTTCAGCCACCAATTCAACGATATACCTTTCTTGCGAAGATTTTTCGTCTTCTCCACTATCAGCTCGGTCGTTGTCCCCTTAGTGCTTCCCAGTTTCAACTTATGTTTTACATGCAAAAATTAACGTTTTTTTCCTTTATTTCAGTATTAAGTTCTCTAAACGCCAATATTCATCAATGTTCTAGTTTCACTCCCCACACTAGAATTCTTAACTTAAGTGTCTCAATGATCACTTTGTACTCGCAAACTTCCTTAACTTTCACTATATTTTCAAACACATTTTGTTAACTCGCACTTTACTTGTTCTTTAATTTTTTTCCCCGCTTAAAAATTCTTGAACGTTCTTCCTCTCTTAATACAAAACCAACGGATTTATTCTGAATTTTCAACTGCTCCAATTCACCAACTTTCTACTTTCGCTTTCTACCCCAGAATGACTTTCTTCTTTTCCAGTTCATCATCAAGTTCCCATCTTTCTTTGTTTGAAAAAAATTTTCACTATCCCGCTAGAGCGGTTTATTTCCAATTCGCATTGCTTCCAATTTTGACGCAATTCGGGCATACCCAAATCATATGGTACAGTCAGGGATCGCAAATTGCAGCTGATCGAGTACTCGTTCAGACATGTTGTGGAATATGTGATAAAACAAACGTTTCGGCTGTCAGTGGGTTGCAACTTGACAACTGTCACCTGCGGAGAATAACCTGATGACATGTTGTGGAACATGGAGTAAAACAAACGTTTCGGCTGTCTTTGGGTTGCAACTTGACTACTGTCACCTGCGGAGAATAACGACGGGCTGAGTGATGGGTATATTGGTGGGGAGGGGTTGGGGGTGGGGGGACGATAGATTTGATATGTTTCAGCATCGCAAAAATATATATATATATATATATATATATATTATATAATATTATATATATATATATATATATATATATATATATATATATAGATATATATATATATTTATATATATCTATTATATATATATATCTATATATCTATATATATATATATATATATATCTATATATCTATATATATATATATATATATATATATATATATATATATATATATATATATATATATATATATATATATTATATATATATATATATATATATATATATATATATATATATATATATATATATATATATATATATATATATATATATATATATATATATATATATATATATATATATATATATATATATATATATATATATATATATATATATATATATATATATATATATATATATATATATATAAAGAAATAAGACTTTTCGGCGAAACGAGTTTAATATAAGAATGGCAAAAACTAATAAGTTCAACCAATGATGTGCCATCATTAAGCTCATTTTTATCGTTTGTCAACCAACGATTCATAATGATAGAAGCACTTACATTGTCGCAATCAAGTAATAGAGCTGCAAATTACGAAACTAAAATGTGCAATGTGCAACAAGCATGACCACAAAATTTTTGATTGCGTAAATTTTAGAAAAGCCGGCGTCAATACACGACGCGAGATAGTTAAAAACAAAGGGTTATGTTTTAGTTGTCTTAGTGAACAACATAAGATCACATAATCACGCCTTGTCTTTGAAATGGTGCGGACGTGTTTTCGTGAGTCACGGTCCCATAATATTTATTTATATAAACATTATATTATGTTAACTGATTAAGTGAACCGTGTTCAATATTCGCTCGAGATCCATTTAATTTTGCTAGTCTATTTCGCCACTTTCAACGACTTTGACTATCTTAACTTCAAAACTTTCATACAGTGAAAAAAGTGTGTCATAAACATATTAATATAATTCGCGAGTTTTTTTGTGTAAGTGAAAGCAATTGCATATAACCCAGTGACCTAATTATGCATAGTGTGTTAATTGTATGATTAAAAAATTATTGCTGAGTCATATATAAGCATTTATACTAACGTTCATTGAAAATCACGTAATTAAAGACCTTAGCCCAAAGACTTTATTCATTTGTATCAAAAAAATTTCATAACCCCGAATAACTTAATTAATTTGTTGAGTATGTGCAAAGTTTCTTTGAAAAATGAGCGGTAAGTGCAGTTTGGCCAACTGTATTGCATTTGACAAGACATTTAAATATGTTATATGCAAAGTTTTCTGCAATCTTCATGGAGCATGTTTGGATCCGCCTAAGGATTGGTATCATCCTTACATTGAAGATTATTTATCTGCACTGATTGCCAACAGATAGAGAAGCTTTTTAAATGCATGTGCGACAGCGTAATAAACAAAACTAAAAAGCTGAATGTAGAAAAAGACCGTCTACTCTCTATGCAGCAGGCGCAATTCAGAGCCAACAGAGAAACTTTCGCGGAAATGGCAAGCTCCTTAGACAGACTTATCAACGCGGTTTCTACTGATAAGAGCGGAAACATGAATAAAATAGCTGAGAAGCTGGAACGCAAGGCAAATGGAATCTACGATTGTCTATCTGACTGGAGCTCATCTTCAGTATCCCACCAACTTATAATCCTGACACTCTCCTGGTGGGTCTTGAAAACAGAATGAAGGCCTTGATCGAAACTCAAGCGAGTACCTTACTCGAAAAGCACTTTCCAATGTTCAATTCAACAGTGTCTCGATTCCGCACCACAGTCAGCACGATAGAGGACACGTTAAGTCACATCTGCGAGAAGTTATCTGGTAGCCATAATATACCAAGCCATGAAATATCCTTAGATATTGAATTGATGGCAGCTGATACAAATATTTCAGCAGAAAATTCGATTGGTACTCAGATACATAAAGTAAATACGCAAGACGCATCAACTTCCCCTATCACACATGCAATCATTGAGGGGAGAGAGAGATAAGTCTAGCCTCTTTTGTGCCAAATCCAGCTGATCAGCACACAAAGAAAATCTTTAACTTTGGCATTTATTGGACAGAAGACGAATGGCGGTCTAATACAGCGCAACTCCGAAAAACTGAACGAACTGGTACGACGTACGAAGTTTTTTTTTGTGAAGGGAGCTCCGCGCTCTGCTGATATTACATGGATGTACGAGTTCCTTGAAAAAGAGGCATTAATAAAAGAGTGAAACGTATTGAGGACACGCAGTCGGACCAATCGAAATTCCGGCAGTTTTTTCAAGATCACCATTCATACACGATATGCTTGGCTTTTCACCAATTTCAACCCAAACAACATTGACTGTACTTGGAAAAGTTTAACATTCCGCCTTTAAAAAAACCAGACTCAGACTGTTATTGGTCGAACAAATAAAACTAGTAATAGTGAACACCAAACGGAATACTTTGGACTAGCCTACTTCGATGTACAAAAATAACTTTTGTTCTTCATGCCCTCACGAAGTTTGTGACCTGTTCGCTGAGCATTTCCAGGAAGTATTTTGTTCATGTACAAGTATGTCTAACATTCTTCTCCCTCAAACACTCCCACCAAATATCATCTGTGAAATGTATTTAACTAGAGAAGAGATTGCAAAGGCCATTAAAGATCTTAATGTCAACAAGGTTCCTGATCCTGACTTGCTACCTCCTAGTTTCATACTCGAATGCATGGATTCGTTTATCTTACCCGTTTATTTAATTTTCAACAAATCACTTTCTTGTGGGGTTTTCCCTTTTTTCTGGAAATCATCTCATCTGACCCCGATTTTCAAATGTGGTGATAGGCGGTCAGTTGATAATTACAGAGGTATTGCAATACTGTCAGCATTGCCTAAACTATTTGAAAAAAATGTCTGTAATGAGCTCACTACTCTAATAGAACCTCTTCTAAATTAGCAACAACATGGTTTTAGAAAAGATAGGTCAACTTCTACCAAACCCGTGATTCTCGTCTCAGATGTTCTCTGTGGCAAAGAAAAGGGCATCGAATTGATACCATCTACACAGACTTCAGCAAGGCATTTGATCGTGTTGATCATGATATTTTTCGAATCAAACTACAAAGGTTTGGTATCTTGGATCTCTTATTAAACTGATTAGACTCTTATTACGACTTAGACACAGCACGCTAAGTTTCAGGGTATCCTATCCAAAAAAATCGAAGATTTATCAGGTGTACCACAAGGTAGTCACTTGGGGCATCTTTTATTCAATATTTACGTATCGGATCTTTCTGAAGTTTTAGCAGACATCCCTCACCTTTTTTATGGAAATGATCTGAAATTTAAATCGAAATCAGATTCAGTTTTCCTTCAATCGAAACTGTATTCTCTTGAGCAGTGGTGCGAACAAATAATCTCGACATTAATGTCAGTAAATGTCAAATCATTAATTTTTCCGCAAAACCAGTAATATAAATTTTGATTACCGCCTCAATAATGTTGCAATCAATAATGTTGACAATGTCATCGACCTCGGGGCTACTTTGGATAAAAAGCTGCGTTTTAATTTACACTATGACAAAGTCTTAAGCAAGGCTAATAAGCAGCTTGGATTCATCAAAAGATGGGCGAAGGAATTCAAAAACCTATCGGTCACGAAGCCTTTGTACATAGCTCTTGTTTGGCCATTGCTCGAATATGCATGTATTGTCTGGGATTCTACCTTTGATGTCCATAGCGATCTGCTTGAATCGGTGCAGAAGCAGTTCTTGCTATTTGCGTTGAGAGATCTGTATAATCCTTACGAATTTAATAATCTACCTTCATACAGATACAGGCTAAGTCTCTTGAATATATCAAGTTTATCTTCGCGGAGGATAGTCATATGCTCCTGCTTTACTTTTGATGTTATTAGGGGCTTGATCAGTGTTGTGTCCCTGTCCAATAGGATCACCTTCAACGAACCAGTAAGGCAGACGAAGCACACACGTTTACTAAATGAATACCGACACCACGCAGTTTACTCCAACAATCAGCCAATCAATAGATGTTGCAAAATATTCAATAGATTTTCAAAACACTATTCCCCAACCATTTCCTGACCTAGGTTTAAAATTGTGTGTTAATTTATATAAATTATTAAATATTAATTGAAAGTGTTTTTTTGTACGCCTTGTTTGGTTGAAATAAATAAAACATACTTTCGACATTTTTCTAAGCGTCACAATACGCTACTACATAATGAGCAACCAAAGCTGCAGAAAAAACCTGGAGAGCCTTCTCAAACAGAAGTTAATTTATACACTCAAACAAGTAATTCAGAAAATAATGTTCTCTTGGGCACAGCAATTAAATTATTGAAGTCCTAGACTCATTTGGAGAAAGAGTGAAACTTCGGGCATATCTGGATCCTGCATCATAGAAGTCATTCATTAGTGAATCAGCTGTACAAATTTCGGGAGTCAGGCGCGATCACGTGAGGAGAATAATTGGTGGTATTGGGTGCAGTCACGCAGCTTTAACAAAGGGAATTGTTACAGTCGAAGCAGTGATCCAAGAAAAGATGGTAAGGATGAGTCATTTTCATCTTCTACACTTATCCTTCAGACAATCACATCACCGCTACCTTCGACACATGTCAAGGCAAAGTTATCTAAGAAGCTCTCAAAGATACAACTTGCATAACCCGGATATGACACTCCTGGCCAAATTGACATCATGTAAGGAGTAGGTTTATACGGAGACTTACTGGATAATGGATTCATTCGTGGGTATCCATGTGCCCAGAAAACAAAACAAGGATGGGTTTTATTTGAATCCATCAAAGAACCAGCAGCTGATAAATCTATTGTTTCATTCATTACTCAAGAAGATATAGACAAAACATTACGCCACTTTTGGAAAATTGAGGAAACATCATTTAACCCGCAATCAACAAAGGACGAAAAAGCAGAGTAGCATTTCCTTAACAACACTAGAAGATCAAGGAGTGAAAAATTTGTCGTAGAGCTGCCATTTAAGGGTAACTTTGTCACATATACTGAGTTGACGGAGTCCGTTCAAGTGGCATTCATCCGATTTTGGCAATTAAAATGACGCCTAGAGAAGAGCCCTGAAAAAAAGCAACAATATCATAAGTTTATTGAAGAGTTCATAAAACTCAATCACCTTGAGAAAGTTCCAGATCTACGACAAAACTGCGAGTCATATTCAATGCCTCGCAAAAAGCCCTGGGAGGGAAATCATTGAATGATTGTCTTATGGTTGGATCTGCAATACAAAATAATATTTTACATCTCTCATGCGTGCAGAAGCCATAAATAGGTTATTGCAGCCGACATCAATGTACCGGCAAATTGAAGTAGACGAATCAGATCGTGATTATCAGGAAATCATATGGAGATTCAGCTCAAAAGAGCCTTTCCAGCATTTTAGGCGAAAAGCCCCATAACGTACGGAACAGCTAGTGCTCTTTTTTTAGCTAGTGAACTCTGCAGCAATTAGCAATAGATGAAGAAACAATTCATCCACTTGCATCGACCGTTATCTTGCGAGATTTTTATGTGGATGATCTTCTGACTGGTGCTGATGACTTGAACGCGCTTAAAAATATCCAGAGAGAGTAATCTATTGTGGTGAAAAAGGGAGGGTTCCACCTTCACAAATGGCCAGCAAACCGTCAATCACTGCTGATCACTATAACTCCTGAAGATCGAGAAATAAAAAACTCTAGCGCACCTGAACCGCTAGAAACACTAATGTTTGAAGAACAGTAGAAGAATCGTGCAGGTTTTGAGTGCATATTCCACCACATGCGCTGCTTATTACGGCCAAATTCTTTCAAATGTCACGTTTTACTTTTGTCTCAAGAATGCATTATAACTCATATGGTAGAAGCTTTCAGATATTACCACTGGCATGTATTTCAACGTTTATGAGAGCAAAACACGGGTTAATTATATTCGTTATCAGTTGCTTATATCACAAAATTTTGAAAGCAGCATCTCATATAATATCAATTAAGAAAATGCTCAGTGCCTGCAGCACTGTAACTGAAGTTGGAGTTTGGGGCTGCGATCCGAAAAATTTGCAGAACTTTGGGAATTGAAACATCGGTTATTTATTTTCATTGTAAATGTTTCCGGTATGAATACTAACTGCAAGCATTTATTGATACAAAAGTAGCACAACCGACTCGTGCTGGCAACCTTTCGCCAGTATCAAAGCCAAGAATATATAACATCTGCTTCTCGCTGTTATATAACATTTGAAGTTATAAGAGTATAAAGAAATTTAGGGTTACCTGCAGCGAGTTTTTTCAAATAATCGAAAGCTTAATATTTGCTGTTTATTGTCACTACAATATCGTAACCAATTGAAAATTCTACGATAAAACCGCTTAATAAAGATATTGCAAACAAATACAAAACCAACAATAGCTGGCAACCCTATTGTGGCTTTTCAACCAAACTTGGCTTCAATGATGTTTATAATAGGTTCCAGTAATTGTATGAAATTCGTATTGATTTCATGACTGCACTGGAAGTTATAGGGCAAAAAGTTTTATTTTCCTGAGCGAATTTTCAAAACCAAAGACACAAAAATTACCATAGCTGGCAGCACCAATCGAATTTTTCAAACAAATTTCTATCAAACAGAGTTTAGAGTAAGGTGCAGCTACTGTGTCAATTTCATGATAATCTGGTAACTTATTCACATTTCATAGGGCAAAAAGCATTTTTTTTTCTTTGTATTTTTTCAAGATGGCACCACTGGAACAGAGTTACCTACAATTCAAAATCGCTTCTATCAGATCTGGCCCTACTTAAGTCCAATGCATTCTGTAAATTTCAATTCTATCTGATTATTGATTCGTGAGTTCCCGTGAACAGAAGTTTTTGAAGCTAAAAATATAGGTTAACTGAGAAAGGGTTACCGTTCTTGTCCGACATGAAAATTCCAAAGTTTTACTTTGACTGTGTAGATTGAGCATAAAATTTGTATGCAGATTGGTTTTATTGTAGAAACGGACATTTTTTAGGATATTCGATGGTTTGAATGTTTTCACTTCCAAATTTTTATTTTTTCAAATTTAAGACACCAAAACTATCATAGCTGGCAGCACCAACCGAATTTTTCAACCAAATTTCTACCAGACGTAGTTTAAAATAAGGTGCAGCTACGGTACGAATTTCGTCAAAATGGAACGATTCAATCAAAACTTATAGGGCTAAAAGCAGTTATCTTTTTTAGTGATATTTCAAGATGGCACCACTGGCACAGAACCACCCGCATTTCAAAATCACTTCTATCAGACTTGGTCCTATTTAAGACCAATACATTCTGCAAATTTCAATGAATTCTGTTAATTGGATCGTGAGTTTCCGTGAACTGAAGTTTTTGATGCTAAAAATATAGGTAACTTGAGCAAGGGTTACCAGGCGTGCCCGTTATACCATATCAAATTTTTTTTTTTGCTTATGTAAACAAAGCACAAAATTTACGTATGAGTGGCTTTTTTTTAAGAAACGACATTTTTTCAAGAGAGACGATGATTTGGAGGTTTTCACTTTCAGTGCCTGCCCTAGCTACAGGGTTGCCAGCACGCTCATTAAAACGTACATTTATCTACAACTAAATAAAACAAACACGTCCTGAAAATTTCGTAATGATTGAATAGCTTTGTCAAAAGTTACCGCAATTTAAAAATTTTCAAATTTTCCCGTTCTCTTTTTAGGCACCCAGCGCACACATGGGGTTAAAAAATTCCAAAACGTTATCCGATTCACATGTAAAACTTGTTCGAAATTTATTTCGTCAACTTTATTTTTCCAAAAATTATTTGTGTACGGAATAATAGGTATATTAAAAAAATCACTGAGTTGGCCGCCGGCGCCAAAGGGTTAAAGACTATTAACTTTTTGTGAGACCTGGCACTATTCTGCACATACACCAATGTGTCCTGAAAGTTTCAGCTCAATCGGATGGCGCGTTCCTGAGATTTTTTCACTGAAATTTTTTGATGATATATATATATATATATATATATATATATATATATATATATATATATATATATATATATATATATATATATATATATATATATATATATATATATATATATATATATATATATATATATATATATATATATATATATATATATATATATATATATATATATATATATATATATATATATATATATATATATATATATATATATATATATATATATATATATATATATATATATATATATATATAGAAATATGAATTTTTGGCCAAAGTGATTTTAATACTAATGTTCTTCTTCGAACATTAGTAAAAATCTCTTAGCGTCAACCGAGAAGATAAAGTGCGAGCATTAGGAATACAACGGCATCCAGTTCATGAAGAATTTTCATTTGAAGTGGAACCGATAAAGGATGACGGAAAATGGACAAAACGGAGGATACTCTCAGACACCGCAAAATTATTCGATCCTTTAGGTTGGCTACAACCTGTCATTATCACTGAAAAGATAGCTATGTAAAATTATGGCTTCTTGAAGTACAATCTGACGAAGAACTTCCAAGAGAAATTCTGAAGGATTAGTTTGAGACACAGCACCAACTACATTTATTAGAGAAAATACGAATCCCTCGGTGGATTGAATGTAATACTGCACACACAATACAGTTACATAGATTTGGTGATGCATCTTGTCAAGCTTATGCAGCAATCATATATCTTTGTGTAGAAAAGAAGATTAAATCGATTATAACTTATTTACTGAGCGCAAAATCCAGAGTTGTCGAGTATATTTATACCTCGGTTGGAATTGTGCAGCGCAGTTTTGTTGAAAGAAACAATGAAGCAAATAAAGCAAGCCTACGAATCGAATTATGTCAATACATTTTTCTGGACCGATTCATCTATAGTTTTATCCTGGATTCAAAAGCCTGCAATAAATTGGGAGGTTTTCGTCGCCAACCGAATAAGTCAAATTCATTAGGAATCAATGGAATCATGTGTCGACAAAGGAAAATCCTGCTGATATTGCCTCAAGAGGCATGTTACCAGAAAAGCTGCTCAAGGCTTCTTTATGGTGGAAGGGCCCGCAGTGGTTGATGGGAAACTAATTTAACCTATTAGACACCGCATTAAGACTAGAGCAAGAAAAGATTCTTGACGATGAACAGCGGTCAGTGGCAATAGTATCTGTAACACCGACATATGAACCAGAAATACTTGCGCAATACTCATCTTTTAATAAATTGTTAAGAGTCGTTGCACTCTGCAGACGTTTTGCAAATAACACGCACAATCTTACCGACAGGAAAACAGGAATCATTACTTGCGGCGAGTTGCAAAAAGCCGAATCTTGTTGTGTGCGAATAGCTCAAAAACACATATTTCAAAATGAAACTCAGGCACTACAAAGGAAGTTTGAAATATCAAATATGAAGACTCTTAACCCATGGATTGATTCTGAGGGGCT
The DNA here is from genome assembly GCA_947369275.1 of Nemotelus nigrinus. Taxonomy (NCBI): domain Eukaryota; kingdom Metazoa; phylum Arthropoda; class Insecta; order Diptera; family Stratiomyidae; genus Nemotelus; species Nemotelus nigrinus. Next base: position 107,254,486 of record OX376372.1, read on the forward strand.
CCTCAGGGTAGGCGGAAGACTACAGCATGCACACGTATCTGAAGCTGGTAAACATCCTGCTGTAATTCCAAAGGGATCATTAGCCAAATCGATCATCAACCACTATAAAAAAACTTTACATGGTGGTAACCAGTTGGTCTCTGCAACTATAAGGCAAAAATTTTGGATCATAAGTTCACAATCGGTGATTAAAAAAGTTTTGCGAGAGTACATGACGTGTAACAAAGTTAAGACATGTCCAAATCAGCAGTTAATGGGGAAATTACCACCTAACCGATTCCAGACTGAGAAACTCTTCGCATAGACAGGACTTGATTATGCCGGGCCAATCTCAACAAAATGGAGTAGTGTAGTATTTGTATGCATGTTTACGAAAGCTTTACACTTGGAACTAGTGAGTGAGTTAACAGCCACAGCATGCATCGCTGCAATTCGAAGGCTCATCGCTCGACGGTGAAAATGTCATACAATTTTTGTGATTGTAAGACCAACTTTGTGGGAGCCAACAAACAGTTGAAAAGTGCTTTTACTTGTATTACATCAAATGGTATGGAGCAATTAGTATTTGATGGCATACAATGGAAGTTTTTTCTTCCAGAAAGTCTACATTTTGGTGGATTGTGGGATGCCGGAGTGAAAACGGTCAAGAGACACTTACCCAAAAGCATAGGCGAGCAGTTATTAAACATTGAAGAATTGTACACTCTGTTGACGCAGATAGAGGCTTGCCTGAATTCACAACCATTGTGTGAAGTCAGCAACGGTCTAGCAGATCTCACAGCCATTACCCCAGGTCATTTTTTGACTGGCAGCAACCTTTTTGAAATACCAGAACCTATGTCTAAGGAATCAATTGGACGAAAATGGAAACTTGTCCAGCAAACGAAAAACATTTTTGGCATCGATGGAGCCTGGAATAGTTAAATCGTTTACAGCAACGACCTAAATGGACTAAGCAGCAAGCAAATATGAATACAGGTGACTTAATTTTGGTGAAACACGATAACTTCCGATCTACCAAGAAACACGATAACTTCCGATCTAGCAAGAGTAGTTGAGGTTCATACAAGAGCTGATGGAATTGTCCGAGTTGTGTCTGTTAAAACGTACGGTAGAGTAACAAGGCGTCCAATTACCGAAATTTGTCATTTGCCATTTGAGCATTCCCATCCGATAAAAGCGAGCAGTGTTTTAGAACCACAAATAAAAAGCTTAGTCTCTACAACAAAAGCGACCAAGAATAAAAAGGTAAAATAGCTCCAATTAACAGTCGATGGCATCATTTTTTTGGATCACAAGCCAAAAGAAAGAAATTAGACAAACCGGCACAAGCTTGGGCAGGAGACACTGCCAGCATCCTACCAAATCTTCTAGTAATATCGACGTTAATGCTTTGATGTTTCGTGCCCATAGTGCTAAGTGGAGTGAAAGTCTCTCCTTTATCAAATGGACTGTACGTAGAACACTTGGAAGTTGCGAACTTGCAAAGAGGAGCTTTGCAAGTAAATCTCAATATTTCCTGAAGCAATCTAAATTAAGACAGAAGAAATATAGCAGCTTTTGTGAACAATATAAGCGCGCTTTGTGAAAACGGCAACCACGTATCATCTGAAATCGGCTGCAAGGATCTTGTACAGCGAGTAAATGATTTTAAGGAGGAAATGAATCACAAACTTGACACTTTTAGAGTTTTGCGAGTGCGGAATCGACGATGACTTTTTGAAAAATTTTGGAAAATACAAATTCAAACCGATTACATGAGAATTAAAATCAAAGGCTTTCTTCCGATTATCGATCAGCGCAAATTTGAATTGATAAAGGTAGCCCCGGTACCAAAACATATTGAAGATGGAATTTTTCGAGCTCTCGACATTCCAACCACCATTCTGGGAGTCAATTATAATCCACAAATGTATTTCGGGATATTATATTGAAGAAGCGAGTATTGATTCTTTGTATGACGCAAAAAAAAAGACTCAATTGCATAATACATTAAATATATCATGCATTCGGAAAGGGAGAGTGCCCAGTTTATTCATTTAAACTCAAGAAAATTTTATGAAATGACTGTAGGCTACCAATACATGGATGTTTGTAGCACCTCAGTCAACCCATTGCCATACACTATGTTATGGAGTTTTGGGAGAATATCGTTTTGAATAGCGTGGGGATAGTAACGATGTGTCAAGATTGCAGTTTATCAACCAAAGAGTCCATTCTAGTCACGGAACAACCAGGACTGCAATCCGCAAATATCAGCGCATATGTCAAACAAATTCCGGCAACCATCAATACAGAAGAGCACGAAAGAAAGCTTCTGAATCATTTTCATCCTACACTCAGGAAATAGAAGAAATTACTCACAAGCAAGATTTGATCAGCTGAAAGAAAATCGTCCAGCATGGTATCAGTATTAGCATTTCCATCATTATTTCCTGCAGTAATATTTTGGCAAACATCATCATCCTCAAGAACCGACGTGGAGGAGCGGTTTTGAAGATTTCACCACGGTCACGAGAAAGTAGATGGAATGAAGCAAAAAGTGAAACAATGTGCTAATAACCGGATTGGTTCATAAGTTATGCTTAACCACCACTTACCGTCGTCAATAATATTACTTACCTGCATCAACATTGCTTATGCATACTTGCAATCATGCAATGTGCGAGTGCAATAGCAATGACTTATAATTATGTCTCCTGCTTAAGCACGCAAACATGGTAATCTACATTTGTTTGTGCATACATACTGTCGTAGAGTCTAGATTTAAAGTTAATCATGTCAACAATTTTGCAAGCGGTAAATGTAACCAAACATGAGTTCAATTTGATAAATAATGTAGAATAAGTATTTTGTTACTTTAAAACTTAGACCAGCTTCGAATAAAGTTCATTGTCAACCAGCAATCAGTTTTTACTAATGTTCGAAGAAGAGCATTAGTATTGAAATTGATTTGACTAAAAATCCATATTTCTATATATATATACACACACACACACACACACACACATATATATATATATATATATATATATATATATATATATATATATTTATATATATATATATATATATATATATATATATATATATATATATATATATATTTATATATATATATATATATATATATATATATATATATATATATATATATATATATATATATATCATCAAAAAATTTCAGTGAAAACATCTCAGAAACGCGCCATCCGATTGAACTGAAATTTTCAGGATACATTGATGTATATGCAGAATAGTGCCAAGTCTCACAAAAAAGTCAATAATCTTCAACCCTTTGGCACCGGCGGCCATTTTAGTGATATTTTAAATATACCTCTTAATCTGTCGAAAAATAACTTTCGCAAAAATAAAGTTTATGTCATGAATTCTGAACGTGTTTTAAATGTGAATCAGATAATGTTTATCAAATTTTTTACCCTAGGTGTGCGCTAGGTGCCTAAAATGAGATTGGAAAAATTTGAACATTTTTGATTTGCGATATTTTTTACTTGATTATTAGATCATTATGAAACTTAAAAGACGTATTAATGTTGTTAACTTGCACACTTTCATAGCTTTTGATGAACGTGCTGCAGGCACTGAAAGTGAAAACATTCAAACCATCGGATCTCCTAATTAATGTCCGTTTGCCAGCTTGAAAAATTACAAAGAAAAAAAACTGCTTTGTGCCCTGTGAAATCTGATTGAGTTACCAGATTTCAATGAAATCCACACAGTAGCTTAACCTTACTCTAGGCCATGTTTGGTAGAAATTTGGTTGAAAAATTCGGTTTGTGCTACCAGCTATGCTAATATTTGTGTCTGTGGTTTTGAAAATTCGCTCAGGAAAATAAAGCTTTTTGTCCTATAACTTCCAGTGCAGTCATGAAATCAATACGAATTTCAGACAATCAATAGAACTTATTATAGCCATTTGTTTGAATTTAGCCTAAAATTAGGAAAAGATTAAAATTTGGAAAATAATGTACATCAAAACTTACCTTAATCTGTCACTGTCAGATGACAAACAATATCAGCTGTAATCACTTCAATTTGTATTCCAACCGGCTGATCATTGGAAAGTTAATGCTGTATGCTAAATTGAATCGTTGATTTAGAAGAAATAATTGTATTGGAAATGACATGTTACAACAGTAAAAGCGGTAGATTTACCGAAATTTTCATATAGAATTTTTCTAGTCCTATGTTAAAAGTTCATTAGTTTTCGAATTGGAATTGTGATCGGATGTCGTATAGAATTTGCTTTGAATTTGATTTGTTAAATTTGTTTGAATTCGAATAGATGTGCAATAAAGTACTTCGAATTGAATTTGTGGAAATGTTTGAATTCGAATAGCTGTTCAGTAAGGTGCTTCGAATTGAATTTGGAAACGTGTGAATTTGAATCGATAATTGAATTAGTTATCAAAACATTTTTGTCCTTCGAACCGGATCAGTAAATTCTCGGCTCCGGGCTATAATATTTTGAAAATAGAAAATAGAAACTAGACTTTTGGAATTAGATCGTGTGTGTGAAAAATTGTGCAGTGAATTGTAATTTAGTGGAGATAATCGCTATAGAGAAATTGTCAGCTGGGTAAGTCCCAAAAACTTAATCCTTTGCATGATCATCCTTGTTTCCTTTCCTTCTATCATTTACTTTAATATCTGTTCAATTTATTCAAAATTTAAAATAAATCTTTAAATCTACCGATCTTTAACTATAAAACTATCTACTTCATTGATCTATAATTTATCTTTTATCACCTACAAGTGATATATATAAATACTCCAACAAATAAAAAATTAACGAGCATTCGAGAGAAGTGGTAGCATAATTTGAAATGCGATACATACGTAGTGAATATCTTAAATCAAATCGTGAAAGTGCATAAACTGGTCGAATTCGGTTCTTCGGAGAAATTCGCAGCTTAGTACGATTGAACACCGTTATAAAATTGCTTTGGGAAATTTTGTGCCTTGATTGTTTGAAAGTCAATATGGCTGATGTGCAAAATTTAATGCTGCGGCAAAAAATAGCGTTCGATCAGCTAGTAAAAATGCAAACGAATTATCGCAAAGATTCTAAATCCAGAAAAACTGCGACGTATTATCGAACCTTAACACTCTATCGCATACGAAGCCATATATGGTTTTACAATTTCACAACCTTTTTTTTACCTGAAATTCCACTGCAAAATACCCAAATCATATTCACAAGATAATATGTATCCTTATCTCTAAAACTGTGTACTTCTGCTTTGTTACGTATGTTCGTATCGTTGCATAACGTATCTTTCCCCAAAGAGTGTAAGACGTACTACAAGTGATTGAAAATTGTTCGTTTCTAAAATATACTGTATTGATTGAAGAAGTAATACATAAGAAATAAAATTATTTTGTAAGAGGTATGCTTCAAACTTTTCTTCAGGTGCAAATTTTTTTATAAATTTGTTAATCATTACAGTGTTTTTGATGGTAATTTTACAGGAGCCATATATGGCTTCGTATGCATTTAGGTTAATATTTTCGTTATGAAGACCAATCCATGCATAAAAAAACATACGTTTACACATACGGAGCGTATGTGTAAACGTATGTTTTTTGTTCATATTTCAGCAATGGATCCTTCTCAATTTTATGGCCACAATAAATATGTGAATGAAATTCCTGGTGATGGTAAATTCCTGGGAGGCGAAAGTGACGATGTCCTTGCATCAGATTCGGATGATGAGTATGATGTTTCGCAGACTGCTGAATTTGAAAAGCATTCAGTAAAAATTTTAGAAACTGAAAGCGAGTCCTCGTATGATGAAATGCAAGATATGGACGTTAACCTACCATCAACTTCTATGCGAAAAAGTGCAGTGAAACAAAAAAGAGAAAAAATTGTGCAAATTTAAAGCCCTTTGAAGAAAAAAACTTTAAATTCAAGGGAAAAGTGGAATTTTTTCTTCACAGAAGAGCTGATAACTATAATAGTGCAACAGTCAAACCTGAAGGCTCTTCACGATAATATTAACAAACCAGCAAACATTACAAAGAGTGAAATGGAACAATTTATCGGCATTGTGATTTTTATGTCGTTAGTGAAATTGCCAGCAACAAGACATTATTGGAATAAAACGGTTGGTCAAAGTCAGGTATACGAAACCATGACTAATAACAGGTGGGAAAGTATAAAAAGATTTCTACATTTTAACACCAATGATAAATTTAAACCTGTTGGTTCACCTGGTTATGATAAATTGTTCAAAATAAGACCTCTAACGGATCACATAAGAAACCGGTTGCTACTGATCCTAAGAGAAGAATTTTTGGCCATTGATGAACAAATCATACCAACTAAATGTCGTCATGAATTGAAACAGTATAATCCCACCAAACCTCATAAATGGGGATACAAAAATTTGGTGCTAAGTGGCGCGTCTGGTTTCAGCTACGATTTCGATATTTTTGCGGGCGAACAGAGTAATACTTTTCCGGCGGATACCCCTGATTTAGGTGTAAGCGCAAATACAGTGACAAGACTGACGTCAACAGTGCCACGGAATAGAAACCATAAAGTTTTTTTTGATAATTGGTTTAACAGCCCATACCTACAGGTCTATCTAGCAAAAAATGGCCTATTGCCTTTAGGCACAGTAAGACTGATTCGAGTACCAAACTGTCAAATGCCTTCTGAAAAAGACCTGAAAAAACTAGGCCGTGGAAGTATGGTAGAAAAAGTAGCAACCATTGACGGAATTAACATTAGTTTTATCTCTTGGCACGATAACAAACAAGTTAACTTGCTATCAACGTATGTTGGTAGTTTGCCAGTTATCACAAAACGAAGATATTACATATAAAATCCCGCAAAGACAAGCGATACATACAATTCCTGCTCCGAAAGCCGTAGAAGTATACAACCAGCATATGGGTGGTGTAGATCTACTTGATTCTATGCTTGGCCTGTATAGAATTCATTTACGGTCTAAAAAATGGTACAAACGCATCTTTTTTCACATGATCGATATGTCTGTTGTAAATGCATGGTTTCTTTGGCGACGTAAATGTAATAGTGAAATTTATACGCCCTTGTTCGATTTTAAACTTGCAATTGCGGAACATTTATGCAAAGCAGGTAAAACACCTTCGAGCAAACGAGGTCGTCCTTGCAGACTACCTGCCCTAAAAAATCCAGGCAGCCAAGCCACTATACATCAACTGCTGGCAAAACATGTGCTGGGACATCAAGAAATGTAAGACAGGCCAGAAAACGTCCCACTTGGCATCAGGACTTACCTCTAGATTCGGTGCGTTCTGATAATCATGGACATTTACCTGAGTGGGTGAAAAATCGTCAGCTATGTCAAAATAATTGCACTTTCAGCTCCTACACAAAGTGCAAAAAATGTAATGTACATTTATGTTACAATGTACAAAGAAATTGCTTTACTATATTCCAAAGCATCTAAGTTTAGAATATGTTAAATGTATTAATCACACAAAATATATGTTCCCATTATTGCATACGAAGCCATATATGGCTTTAAGTTTTTTTTCTTAATCAAAAAATATATTTGTATTTTTTGTTATTGAATAGTGTTACTTATATTAATAAACTTACTTTTGAACATCCCTCGTATTTCCCCCCCGAATAAATCATACTTCATGCAGTAGAGGGTTAATCGATAAAGTATCTTCTCATTATGATCGATTTCTTGCAACGCATGAGAAAATTTTGGAATGCGTTAATGAAACAATTATAGATTCTCAGTATTTTTCTGATGATCATGAGAAGTTTGAAATACTACATTTAAATTTTAAATCAGAGTTGGAAGATTCATTGCAAGGGTTAGAGGGCGTAGAAGATAAACAAATTGCAGGCTCTCAAGGTGATAAAAAAATCGAATGAGTTAGAATTGAAACTCCCGCGTATAAATTTACCTAAATTCTTGGGAAACTATGAAGAATGGGTGTCATTTAGAGATCTATTCGTGTCACTCATTCATGAACGATCCGCCTTATCGAATGTAGAGAAATTACATTATTTGAAATGCAGTTTGACAGGGGAGGCTGAAAACTTAATTCGTCACTTTGCATTAACTACTGCGAGTTACGACTCAGCGTGGAAACTTTTGAACGAGCGATACAACAATTTGCGTGTTCTACTGAATGCCCTATTTAAAAGGTTATTTGACATGAATAATGCGTCTGAGTCAGCTTCCTCGTTGAAAAATCTTTTAGATAGAATAGTTGAGTGTGTCCAATCAATCGAGAATTTGCAAGTGGGTGATTTGTGGCAGTTTATTTTAGTATACATGACCACGCAACAGGGAACACAAATTTTTGTCATTCGAGGAACTTAGATTATTTCTGCATCAACGATTTCGAGCCTTAGAGGCTACAGGAACCGATCGTTCCAAGCAAGCTCGTCAACATGCTCATAGTCGCACGCCTAGTAGTCGCTACACTCATTCAATTCAGACCCAATCCTCATCCATTTGTATTCATTGTCGTGAATCTCATCGCTTGGTACATTACCCTCAATTCAAACAGTTACTAAACGCGAATAATTTTGAAATCGTAAAAAGAAATGGCCTATATTTAAACTGTTTGGAAAAGGGTCATTTGATAGCTAATTGCCCCAGCAAATTTAGATGCATGAAATGTCAGAAGGCTCACCACACATTATTGCATAAAAATGCTTCAAACATTTCGAACCCACTTTCATCGACTTCAGAAATTGAACCCGCGAGCGTGAATTCCGTCAAAACAACAACAAGACGGGAAGTGCTGTTAGCAACAGCTCGCATTATTTTAAATACACCATCCGGACTAGTTGCCTTACGAGCGCTTTTGGATCAAGGTTCGCAAACATCCCTGATCACAGAGTCGGCAGTTCAACAAATTGGGTTGAAAAGAACATCAACAAGAATAAGTATTGTTGGAATTGGAAAATCGAACAAAACTGACGTAAACGGAATGGTCATCCTTATCATGTGCCTTCAAAAGGGAGCTACACTTAATTTTGAAGCATTAATTATGGATAAAATATCCACGTTGATACCCGCTCGAACCATCACAACTTCTGAATGGAAACAACTGGAGGAACTTCAACTCGCAGATCCATTCTTCGATCGTCCCGATCGCACTGACATATTATTGGGAGCTGATGTAGTCGGGAAATTGTTGTTGGGTGAAATTAAATATTTAGAAGCTGGACCAATTGCTCAAAATACGAAGCTAGGTTGGATAATTTCGGGTCAAGTAGACACCCAGTCCGTGGAAAGTCTTAAAGGTTTGAAAATTGAAGTGAATAATGACGTGGAAATTAATGAGCAGTTGAAAAGATTTTGGGAGTTAGAGGATATCCAGCCACAGAAAATACCATCACCAAATGATGAATTCTGCGAATCATTCTTTTTGAAAACCACAAGTCGTGAAAATACAGGCCGATATTCAGTGAGATTACCTTTTAAAAGTATTAAAGATAAAAATACACTAGGATGTTCATGAGCCCTAGCCCATGCAAGTTTCATGTCCTTAGAAAGACGCTTCCAAAAGGATGACAATTTAAGGAAAGAATATATAAACTGCATTCAAGAATATTTGAACTTAGGACATATGGAAGCAGCCAAGAACCAAGAGGAGCACGTATTAAGGGGAGACCAACGGTACTGTGTGGCACATTATCTACCTCATCACGCAGTTCGAAAAGAAAGCAGCACGACCAGTTGCAGAGTAGTTTTCGACGCTTCTAGGAAGACTAGCTCTGGCGTATCGCTGAACGACATTTTATTTACCGGTCCTGCAATCCAGAACGACTTGACGACAATATTAATGAGTTGGAGGAAATATCGGTTTGCTTTCGTAGGCGACATCACAAAAATGTACCGCCAGATAAAGGTCCATTCAGAAGATGCCCAATATGAAAGAATTTTGTGGAGATTTCATACGTCAGAAGAAATCAAGGATTATGTACTTAATACAGTAACATTTGGAACAAGCTGTGCACCATTCCTGGCAATTAGGACGTTACACAAATTGGCGGAAGATGAAAAAGAGAAGTTTCCCAATGCATTCAACTCTATATTAACTGAATTCTACGTAGATGATGTGCTGTCTGGAGGAGACGATCTCTTAGAAGCAATGAATAGGCGAAAGGAAATATCTGAAGTTCTACGAGCTGGAGGATTTCCTCTTCGGAAATGGATTAGCAATGACTTTAGAATTTTAAAAGACGTACCTATGGAAGATATTGAAATGCAAGAACCATTAGACTTGAACTTAGACCAGGGATACAAATCCTTAGAAATTATTTGGCATTCAGTAACAGACCAATTTAGCTATCGTATCAAATCAAATGAAGAGAGCAAATCATACTCGAAACGTCAAATGTTGTCAAACATGCGCGTCTTTATGATCCTTTGGGCTGGATTTCTCCAATTATGATTAATGCAAAAATACTTTTACAATCTTTGTGGTTACAAAGGCTTTGTTGGGATGAACCGTTGTCAGCTGATATACACAAAAAATGGATTGAATTCAGAACTAAATTATTGAAAATCGAAAGCTTACAAATACCTAGATGGATACATTATACTAAAAATTCGAAATTAGAACTTCATGGATTCAGTGACGCGTCACTAAAAGCGTATGCAGCAGCAATTTACTTAGTTGATCGCCGTGAAGACGAAACCCACTCACATATTATTATAGCAAAAACAAAGGTCGCACCAATACGGACTGTTTCAATACTACGTCTAAAGTTATGCGGAGCAGTATTATTGGCAAAATTAGTAGCGAAAATCAAAGGTTCATTAAATATCGCAGATATTAATACTTTCCTATGGACCGATTCCGAGATCGTGTTGGCCTGGTTGAAAAGTCATCCGACCCGTTGGACAGCGTTTATCGCCAATCGAACTACGGAAATCTTAAATCATGTCGGTAACACTCCATGGCAACACAGTCGAATTGAATCAAAACCCCGCCGATTTAGCTTCTCGAGGAATAGACGTAGAAGAAATTTTTGAAAATTCGCTGTGGTGGTGTGGACCTGCCTGGTTACTAAATGAGCCCTGTTAATGGCCAAACACGAAAAATTCCATTACGACTACGTTGGAAAGTAGAAAGTTAGTTCTCCTCAATATCATGCAGAAAAACAATGAGGAGCTAGAATATATGTTATGTAATTACTCAACTTTGTCGCGCTTGATCCGGGTAACAGCATACTGTTTTCGATTTTTTGCGCTCCTCTCAAAACAACCCATCTCTAAAGGATACTTGAAGACAATAGAATTACAAAAGGCATTGAACACAAACGCAACAAATATCGAAAGTATAGAAACTTGAATAGAACATAGAAACTCGACCATAGAACTTCGAACATAGAATATCGACTATAAAACCTCGAACATCGAATCTCTACCATAGGACTTCGAATATAGAACCTCGAACTTAGAACCTCGAGTTTAGAACCTTGAAAATAGAAACTTGATTAAATTATAAAAATGTTGATTAAATTATAAAAATGGACACTCGACTTAATGAGCACTGATTTGCTCGCACCCGCACAGTTTCTTATTTAGAACTAGCGATCGCATCACCAGAACAAAACTTATGAATTTCAAAATGAACTATTCAGATCGCTGTTAGTTCGTGCAAAAATTATTACATCTTTTGGAATAAATGGAAGGTCGAATATTTATATCGATAACAATCCCGCCCTAAATGGCTCAGCAAAGAAAAATGTGCTCGCGTCAGAGATATTTGCATTTTAAAGGACGAAAAAGTGGCAGCGTATAAATGGCCTTTGGCAAGAATAGCTGAACTGCATGCCGGTAAAGACAATTTAGTGCGGGTCGTGTCAGTGTTTTCAAATGGTAGAACTTATAAACGTCCAATTTCAAAAATCGCTTTATTACATATACCCAATTATAGCTCAGACACAAATTAAAAAAGTGAAAATCTCAAATCGAATTTCATATTATCAGATCTAATAATCGGCATAAACAAATTTATCTTCAAGTTAAATGACAAATTAACATAGTAAAATTATTCATATCAGAAGTGAATGTATGATTAAACGTAGACATGTACAACTTAATATTAATGAATTACCAACCAGATAATTTAATATATAACTATAATAGTAATCTTGACAATAATATTAATAGCAACTATTATATTAAAATATAAGTTAACGTAATAAGATAAGAGATAGTGAATAATATAAAATTAATGATAATAGACAAACAAACAAATTAATGATAATGGATTAAAGCTCAAACCTTGTTACACATAATATACAATACGTGAGACTTTTGTGTTTGTTTGAAGTCCTTAGTCCTATCCCTCCCAGCTGACACACTACCACCCTGCACAACACAGTTATTGACGCAACTAAGGGGATCGGGAAAGGGGAACTAAGGGGCTGGCCTCCGCCTTATTTGCACTATCGATTCGAATTGCATCAAAGGGGAACAAGGAAGCGACCAGTAGATGAGATAGCGCACTCTGCATATGAATTGAACTGAATATCTTATATATTAAAGAATAAATAATCATACCCTATTTGCAGACTTAAAGAAGTCTTACGAAAGGTGCAGATTATATGGTATCAACTCCAGTGAAGCGAAATTCGGAATTGAAGAAGGAAGCCAGACGTCAGGACTCCTTGGTCGAAACTACTTATGTGATGTCATGCCTTATTCTGACTCTACCGATTCAGCGGGGGGAGAATGTTCGGATTTAGCCTAAAATTAGGAAAAGATTAAAATTTGGAAAATAATGTACATCAAAACTTACCTTAACCTGTCACTGTCAGATGACAAACAATATCAGCTGTAATCACTTCAATTTGTATTCCAACCGGCTGATCATTGGAAAGTTAATGCTGTATGCTAAATTTAATCGTTGATTTAGAAGAAATAATTGTATTGGAAATGACATGTTACAACAGTAAAAGCGGTAGATTTACCGAAATTTTCATATAGAATTTTTCTTGTCCTTTGTTAAAAGTTCATTAGTTTTCGAATTGGAATTGTGATCGGATGTCGTATAGAATTTGCTTTGAATTTGATTTGTTAAATTTGTTTGAATTCGAATAGATGTGCAATAAAGTACTTCGAATTGAATTTGTGGAATTGTTTGAATTCGAATAGTTGTTCAGTAAGGTGCTTCGAATTGAATTTGGAAACGTGTGAATTTGAATCGATAATTAAATTAGTAATCGAAACACCATTATTCAAACCGAGTTTGGTTGAGAAGCCAAGATAGGGTTGCCAGCTATAGCTGGTTTTGTGTTTATTGCAACATCTGTATAAACCAATTTTATCGTAAAGTTTTCAAATGGTAAAGATGTTGTAGAGACAATAAACACCAAATATGAAGTTTTCGATTATTTGAAAAATTTCGCGGCTGGTAGCCCATAATTTCTATACACTCCTATAACTTAGAACGCAGTCATTGGATCAAGACGAAATTCGCAGGGTAGGTTAACTTTAACGTGAAGCAGATGTGATTAATTTTTGGCTCTGATGCTTGCTAGCACGAGTCGGTTGTGCTATTTTGTATCAATAAATGCCTACAGCTAGCATTCATACCGGAAATATTATCAATGAAAATTAATGACCAATGTTTCAGTTCCCAAAGTTCTGCAAATTCGGATCTCAGCCCAAAACACCAACTTCAGTTACAGTGCTGCAGGCACTAAGCATTTTCTTCGTTGATGTTGTATGAGATGCTGCTTTGTTAGTTTTGTGAAATAACGAATATAACTAACATGTGCTTAGCTTTCCTAAATTTTGAAATTCATGCAGAAGATAGCCCTGAAAATTAATCCACCCTATGAAGTTAAATGCATTGATTAAATCAGAACGGTATTAAGTCACATTTCGTACCAATGAAGTTAAAAAATTAGGTTGAAGCTGCCCTCTGTGGCAATTTTTATCTCTTGAATCTTGAAAAATTGCTCAGCATACCAAAAGCATTTTATTTTACAACTTCCAATGGAAGCAATCGATTTATATAAAATTCATACCGTGAATGGGTTAGAATTGCCAGTTACTGCAATTTTTGTCATAACTGAACTGGACGATGGTACCATTGAGTTTTCGATTGATAGCAATCCTATAGAAAAAGTAAACAATAAATTTTCAAATGGTTAAAATTTTTGGAGGTTGGCAGCCTCCAGAATTTGTTCACCCCTAAAAATTCCAACGCGATTATCTGATTGAAACCAAAATTACTGGATGGTATGGCCTTAACATGGAACGAACCTAGTATACTTTTGTTTTGAAAAATTAAGGTAGGGTTGGCAGCTGTGAAAATTTCGGTATTTATTACTAATGTTCGAAGAAAGTGATTTAGAAAGTGATTTAGAAAGTGATTTTGTCTAGAAATTTCAAATCGTAATGATCTTATAGTGAAAAAAAATGTGGACAGACGTTATACACTTTCTTGTAGAATCATATAAACCATTCCTTATCCCAAGAAAGAAAACTCAACTATAACACAAATGATGAATATGTTCAGTGCTGGCAACACTTTCCCAACGAAGCAGCAATAAGTTTCCTATAACAAGTTCATTCTTAAATGAACTTATCCCTTAAATTTCGTTTACATCGGAGGATTTCATCGAAAGTTTCAGCAGTTAAACGTTGTTTGAGGTTGCCATCCGAAAAATGTTCAAAACTCGGAAAATTTTGAAATTGGTTTCTTAATTTTATTGGAAATGCTTTGCATATGAGTACGTAACTTGAATCATATATTGGTGCGATATTTACGAAAATGGCTAATGCTGGCTACCCTGTGTCAGCAGCAAAGCAAAACATATACCAAATCTGCTTCACGTAAAGTTATACCCAACCAGTAAATTTCGTTTCGATTGAATCGCTGCGCTGGAAGTTATACGGCTGAAAACAATTTTCAAAACTTTTCAAGTTTTTCAAACGTTAATATTTATTGTTAATTTTCTTTGCAGGATCATTCCCATTTGCAAATCTAATGACATAATCGCTGAGTAAAGAAATTCTACAAAATTACATAAATAGTCATAGCTGGCAGCAGTTTAATGGTTTTTGTACGAAATTCCTACGACACTTGGTCCACACTAAGGTCCATTTACTGCATGAACTTCGTTTGGATGTCATGTCTAGACCGGAAGTTATAGGAAAAAAAGCTTTATTTTGCTGAGCAAATTTGCAAGATTTAAAAGACAAAAATTACCATAGCTGGCAGCTGTATTCTAATTTTTATTTCTAATGTTATCTTAAGTAAGATCCAAATATTGTGTGAATTTTGTTAAAATCTAATAGCTGAATCGGAAGTTATAAGCCTAAAATTGGTTATTTTTCTCAGCGATTTTTTAAGATGGTACCACTACCACAGGGTTACCCGCATTTCAAAATCACTTCTATAAACCTGGTCCTATAAATTTCATTATGCTCGGATTATCCGGTCATCAGTTCTCGTGAACAGACATTTCGAGTGCTGAAAATAGAGGTGATTTGGTGATGGGTTGCCGGTCTTGTATAAATTGAAATTTTAAAACTTTCAACTTGACATGAAGGACAAAGGATAAAATTTATCAAAAGTTTGAAAAAAGATGTCAAAAATTAAAAATTTTTCAGGAAGGTCAATGATTTGAAGGTTCTTTTTCAGGAGGCTGCCGCAGCTACAAGGCTACCCGCTTTATCTTGCAAATCCACATGTTTTAAATTTCAGTCAACATCAATACGCTCTGTAATTTTCACGATGATCCATTGTTTTTCTTACAAGTAATGACAAATCAAAATTTGAAAAAAACCCTTGCCTACTTTTAGGCACGCTGCACCCACACACGGCTCAAAATTTTCAATTCTGAATCATAGACAAGCTTTCATTTTCGAACATTTATTTTAACGAAAATTTACATATATATATTTATTTATATATATATATATATATATATATATGTATATATATATATATATATATATATATATATATATATAATATATATATATATTTATATATATATATATATATATATATATATATATATATATATATATATATATATATATATATATATATATATATATTTATATATATATATATATATATATATATATATATATATATATATATATATATATATATATATATATATATATATATATATATATATATATAAATATTTAAAGAAATATGAATTTTCGGCGAAACGAGTTTAATACTAATTTGATTGATTTCCAACTGCGAGTGGTCACATTAGTCAAGTTTGCACATTAGTCACTTTTCAATGTAAATAAAATTTTTACTAATGTTCCAAGAAGAACATTAGTATTAAAATCACTTTGGCCGAAAATTCATATTTCTATATATATATATATATATATATATATATATATATATATATATATATATATATATATATATATATATATATATATATATATATATATATATATATATATATATATATATATATATATATTATATATATATATAATCAAAAAATTTCAGTGAAAAAATCTCAGGAACGCGCCATCCGATTGAACTGAAATTTTCAGGACTAATTGGTGTATATGCAGAATATTGCCAGGTCTCAGAAAAAGTTAACAATCTTTAACCGTTTGGCGCCGGTGGCCATTTTAGTGATATTTTTAATATACCTATTTTTCCGTACACAAATAATTTTTGCAAAAATAAAGTTGACGAAGTAAATTTTGAACGTGCTTTACATGTGAATCGGATAATATTTTGGAATTTTTTAACCCCATGTGTGCGCTGCGAGTTACGTATAAGTTCATGTCAGACATTCTAAACAAATATGACACCTTGTTGCAGAGCGTAACAAAACACCTGCAACAAGCAAACGGACAATAAACAATTGTCTATTCCCGTGGGATCTGCATCGTTAGCTTAACTGATATGCTAGATCACTTAAGCGTTCCCACGAAACTGCAGACGCCTAGGTCAGCAGATAATAATGCATAAATAGATTATACGTAGCTCATCCCAGTGAGTCTGATTGTAATCGTGTAAGGGTAAACTCTGCCCAATTAAACATCTAATTTGTGAGATAGCTTTAAAAGTATAATTCGTTCAATATAAAGTTGTGTAAAACGAAGTTGTCGAGTTTTATTTTTTTTATCTCCGTGATCAGGCCCACCATAACTGGCGCAATCGGTTTTTGAACTAGCAATACCGCGAAGGTTTAAAAAGTTCTCAATTATACCGTGAAGGTTAAATAGTTATAAATAATACCACGAATGTTAAACAAAAACTAAATTCCTATTCACACCGCGAAGGTTGTATAGTGAATTATAAAAATAATTTATAATCAAATTCGTTCGACCGACAATCGATACCGCGAAGGTAGATTTCGGGCATCAGATCGAATTAAAACAGATAAGTCCAGAAGCCTCCTTGCTGGTTAAATTGTATGGTGAGGCCGCTATGCAAGCTTATCAATAAATAATATAAATTATACAAATAATAGATTATAATAATTAAGTGAAAGTGACTAGAACTGAGTGAGTGACAAGAACTGAATGAGTGACAATACAAAATAGCTGAGCAAAAGTGACTGAGTGAGAAAAAAAAAGGACAATCTGTTGCTGAATACTTTTTCTGCATTTCTTTGGATAATTAAGGTAATGAAGATCATATATTTTAGAATCTAAGTATATTTCCTAGCACAAAAGTGACAAAAGAAGCACGGAAAGAAGACCGGCAGCTAAAATTTTTAAAAAACCGGGAATCATTACTTGGGGAAGATACAATGGAGGAGCAGCTCAGACAATTTCAAGAGCCACTCCAACAGCGAGAAGCTCAAATCGAGCAACTGGCCGAAGCGTTGCATACGCTAAGGTTCCAACAGGAGTCAAAGCAGCAGAGGGAGAGAATCCTAAAGGAAGTACGATATATGTCGTCCTTTACGGGAAGCAGCGACGTATCCATTAATAGCTTCGTCTGTCGAGTATTACCTAAACGAGATGCCCACGGAAAAGCTGAAGCGAATGGCGACGAGATCCATCTACCATGAAAAAATTCAAGGAGAAGCGAAATCTGCAATCCTGAATTTACCACAAAAGGACGATTGGAATTTGATCAAGGAACACCTGAAACTTCGATTTCGACCGGACGTGGAACCAGCACAAATATACAATTTAATAAACAACTTGAAAGCTAGAAATGTAAGTGAATTAGCTATAGAGGTACAAAAGATCAAGTTTAAAGCAGACGAACTAACTGTTTTTTATAAAAATGATTCATTCATTGATCTATCGAATGTAAGTTCACTTTTAGTGAACATGATAAAAGAAATGAGTCAAGGTACTCTTCTCGATAAGATATACGAAGTTAGAGATTTTGATACGATTGTTTCGATAATGAAAAATCGACGTTTTGAAGACGAGTGTATCCGGTATGAATTTCATAAACAAAAAAATTGCACAAAGTCAGATCGAAATACATTTTCTAATTCTAACAATAAATACCATCACAATAACAAACAAGATTCAGGACAATTTAAACATAAGACAAGAGACGACTACGACAGACAGGACAAAGAGTACTATAACGACTCACAACAGTCCAGACGACATAATTTTGACAATGAAAAGCATCAAAACTTTCATAAAAACCAGAACAATAATTACAAACCTAGACGACTCAGAGACTATGGACAGAACACTTCTTCTAACCACCGACAAAACTCACATTCTTTCAACAGGCAACAGCCTGCAACTCCAATGGAAGTAGATAATCTACAAATCGATAGTTCAAACTATAGAAAAACTAACAAAAATAAAACCAAATCAAACCATAGGGTATCAGAAACTAATGAATCAAATATGATCACTTCCAGTTCGGAGCAGTTTTTTATCAACTAGCCTTGGACGAACTTCCAATAATTAATATAACAATAAATGACGTAGAATACCAAGCCCTTATAGATACAGGTTCAACATTTAGTATTATAAGCCAAGATATAAATAATTTTACTAAAGTACCTATTAAACCTATATTCTTTACCACAATCACGGGCAAGGACAGTGTCGACTACGAAGTTCACACACCACCTCCCACTGAATTTAATTTACCGAAAAACGGTCTTATCAGATGGAAAGTACGTACTTTAGAGCGTAGAAAATATCAATTCATTATTGGAATTGATCTTCTAGATATACTTAATACTCTTATTCACCTAGAAAATAAAATTATCACTTTAAATAGACAAAAAATCATTTTTTTTACAATCCTTATCCAATCGATCAAATATTCGCATTAGAAACTTCTGAAAACGATTATGTTAAACGCTTAAAATTAAACCAACTTAATCAGGAAGAATATCAACAAATCGTAAAATTAATCAAAAAATTCGAACATATTTTCTTCAAAGAAGGAGATATACTTACTATATACTTACTAGAAACATGAGCATGAAGTGCGGAGGCAAATTGCTGAAATGGAATACCAGGGAATAATTCGGAAGAGTACTTCGAAATATTCCAGTCCAATAATTTTAGTACCTAAAAAGAGTGATAACTCCGGAGAAAAAAAATTTCGACTGGTCGTGGACTATCGACGGTTGAATGAGGTGACTGTGGACGATAAGTTCCCGTTACCGAACATCGATTCAATCCTAGATAAATTGGGACGAGCCCAATATTTGTCCACAATCGATCTCGCCAAGGGTTATCACCAAATCCTCGTCAAAGAGGTTGACAGGGAAAAAACAGCTTTCGTTACACCTCACGGACTTTATGAGTTCATCAGGATGCCATTCGGGCTCAAAAATGCGCCCGCTACTTTCCAAAGGCTCATGAATGATATCCTGAGGGATTTCATAAACAAAACTTGTGTGGTGTACTTGGATGATGTTCTTATTTTTAGCACATCTTTGCAAGAACATATCCAAGCCATAAAAGACATATTTAAAGTATTAGAAAACCATCAATTAAAAATTCAAATTGATAAGTGTAGGTTCATGGAAAAAGAAACGTTATTTTTTGGGCATATCATTGCGAAAGAAAGACTAAAACCAAATCCTGAAAAGATCATAGCAATTGAAAAAGTATCACTTCCAAGAACGGAAAAAGAAATTAAGAGCTTTTTAGGACTCACCGGTTTTTACCGAAAATTTATAAAAGACTACGCTAAAGTAGCACAGCCAATGACGAAATATTTGAAAAAAAATACAAAAATTAACATCAAAGATCCGAATTATATTAATGCCTTCGAAAAACTAAAAGAATTGGTTACATCTCCTCCCATTCTAAGGTTCCCTGATTTCACGAAGGATTTTCAGCACCAAATTTGCTATGCATCCAGAACTCTTAATTGCCATGAGCAAGATTACTCAGCCACAGACAAAGAGTTCCTGGCAATAATGTGGGCCGTAAACTATTTCAGGCCCTATTTATATGGAAATAAGTTTACTATTTTCACAGATCATCAGCCTATAAAGTATCTTCAGGGTAAATATCGGGGTAGAGATTTATCACCTCGACATCAAAGATGGTTGTTGAAACTGGGGGAATACCAGTTCACCATCGAATATTTAAAGGGTCGCGAAAATAAAGTCGCAGACTTTCTAAGCCGAATAAACATCACAGATGATAATGAAGTGGTACAAGAGTTTAGTGATAATCGTACAAACTGTTATTCAGACTTAGGTGCTCTACTAAACATTGAGGAAACGCCCACAATAGCAACAAAACATTCCGCAGAGGAAGAGCTTAATGATAGAATTCCAATAATTGAAGAAATCGTGAACAAATACAAAACACAAATCATACTAACCAATAATAAAACACAAGAATTTGAAATTGTCCATGGAAAACGGAAGATATACATTGCTGAATATGATTTTGAAAACCTATCTAATATACTAAGGAGATATATTAAAAAGGGTAGAATCGGTATTTATTCTGAACTAGAAGATACTAAATACAACATTGTACAAGAAAAAATCAGAGAATTATTCTCAAATGATAACAGCCTAAACTTTTTCCGATGTTCTTTCAAAGCACAGGACATTGAGACCGAAATAGATGCAGTGAAACAAATTTCTCTGTATCATGTTCGTGAAAGCATTCATTCAGGCATCCAGGAAACGTTTAATGCTATAAAAAATAAATTATATTTTCCTAAACTTATGGAATTGATAACAATTGTGATCAGCCAGTGTGATGTATGTCAGGAGGTTAAGTATGACCGAAACCCAATCAAACCGATATTCGAATTTACCGAAACGGCCTCTGATATAAACGAAATTATTTACATCGACATATATACCATTATGAATCACAATTTTATTTCAGTTATAGACAAATTTTATAAATTGGCCGCTGTATATTATCTGACCGATAGGAACCACGTTACTATTATCGAAGAACTCGAAGATCATTTCTCTAAAATCGGAAAACCAAAAAAATCATAGCAGGTAATGAATTCGATGGGATAAGAATAAAAGAGTTTTTGCAAGAGCAAAATGTTACCTTGCATCTAACGAAGGCTCACAGTCATACAGAAGTTGCTGACGTAGAGCGATTACACAATACTTTAGCAGAAAAATATAGAACTCTTATATTGGGGAAAACCAAATTATCTACTCGACGAATGTTGCAAAAAGCTGTTAGAAATTATAACCAGCGCTACCATTCAACAATTAAAACCACACCAGAGAATGTGCAATTTCGCAAAGTGAATTTCGATCAAATACGAAAAAATTTGCTAGACGCGAAAGAAAAATACATTAATAAACGAAATCAAAGTAGAGAAGATTATGTTGAATGTCGCACAACTGGATTTATTAAAAATTACAAAGCAGAAAGGCACAAAGAACTTCCTAAATTTAGAAAAAGAAAGTTAAATAATGTACACCCATGCAATATAAAAAGACAGCCAAAATGGGGAGACCATACAATAGAAGAAGAAAGTTTTACTTTATCAGCGGAACAAAAACGAATCATTGAGATAGCAACTAAAGAAGGAGCTGAAACTGACACTTTAATTTCAAAATTTAATTTAAATATTACCAGATCAGATATACAAACATTGAGAGAAAACGAATGGCTTAATGATAACGTTATTAATTTCTACATGAATTTATTGCAAGAACGAAGCATGTCAGAAAATTCAAGAAACCTTCCAACAGTATTTACTATGAATACCCATTTCATTCTTCGTCTTTTACAAGC
Organism: Nemotelus nigrinus; assembly: GCA_947369275.1. Taxonomy (NCBI): domain Eukaryota; kingdom Metazoa; phylum Arthropoda; class Insecta; order Diptera; family Stratiomyidae; genus Nemotelus; species Nemotelus nigrinus. Next base: position 107,276,676 of record OX376372.1, read on the forward strand.
AGGTTATAAAGCTATCGAAAAATGGACCAGAAAATTCAATATATTTTCCTTTGACATCATCCTATTCCCAGTTCATGTAAATAACAATCATTGGTGTTTAGCAGTAAGAGATTTTAGAGAAAAATCCATAAAATATTATGATTCGTTGGGAAACCAAAATAGCATCGTGTTAAATGAAATTGAAAATTATTTGAAGGAGGAGTCGTCAAATAAACTGAAACAACAATTTGACACATTCACATGCACTAAAAAACCAGTGCTAGATATACCTAAGCAGACAAATGGCAGTGACTGCGGGGTATTTAGTTGTACGGTTGCGGAATATATATGTAGGAATAAGAATTTTAATTTCACTCAACAAGAGATGCCTTATTTTAGAAATAAGATAATATTAGAAATTATGTCAGGGCAATTATTACAGTAAGATAACGTCCGCATTAACTTTTCTTTAATACTAAGTTTATTATGAAAATAAATATACATAATTTGTTTTACTTTCAGGCATTTATGATTTTGACAATACTGACTGTAATAATAACTCCGACATTTGGACGACTTAATGTTTACAACATACCAGAGCAAGCAGGTTTTACTGAAATTCAATTGGGGGAAACAGATCTAGTTAGTCAAACAGATTTAGCAATACACATAATAGACACACAAGAAATCTTAGAGGTTCTTAAACAATTTTCAGTAAACATTGACAAAATGGACATGGACAATAAAATCTTATTACGTAACGAACTACAGCATATAGTTAACAAAGTTAAGTCCATTATCCCAAAAACCAATCGGAAAAGACGAGGTTTAATAAATGTAGTAGTTTTGGGTGTACACTTTGGAAATGTAGTATCACAAAAATGGTTGTTCGGGACAATGAGTGACCAAGACAGAATGGACATTGATAAACATTTAGAGACGTTAGACCAAAATACACATAACGCAATTAACGGACTTAATCAACAAATAACTATTAACAACTATTTTAATGAAACACTGATCAACTTTCGAAAATCTATCACGAAAGACAGATCCTTAATAGTTGCACATTTAAATAATATAACAAAATATTCAATAAATAATCAATTATACTATGATCAACTATTTAAAATCCAAGCGCTATCAGCTTAAATAGATCATTTACAAGACAATATTGCATCGGCACAATATGACATTATTCATCCGAGTATATTAACGGATAATGAAATCCAAAAATATAATTTAAATTTTGAAAAACTCGAACACTTAAAATTAGGTGTAGCCAAAACTGATAGTAATAAATTACTATTTGCTATTAAAATACCGAAAAATTTCATCAAAATACATTTGAGAAAAATTGAACCGATACCAAATCTCTATTTCAAAGAAATAGATTCTCCAGAAGAAATTGTATTCAAATATAACAACACTATGTATAAATACGATGGAATTAAAACATTAAACGAAATTAAAATAAGCAAACATTGCATATATTCGAAAAATTGTAAATTTATCACAAATAATTTCACCGAGGTGCTTGAAATAAACGAGGAAACCATTATTGTTAAAAATGCAGTAAATTTAAAACTAATTCAAAATTGTGACGAAAGAAATATATTAATGCAAAGAAACATACTTGTACATGAAAACAATTGCAATTTGAAAATAAGAGATCAATACTTTTCGAATGTTAAAAACTCTTTCCAAGAACGTTTTTTCTATCCTGTAAATAATTCATTTGCTAATTTTTCAAAACTTACCTTTGATGACCTAATCATGAATAATAAAAACAATATTGCAAGAATTCAAGAGCTAGAGTTCCACAAAAACACCACTTATGGCGTAGGCATAGTTTCTGTAAGTGTAATAATATTAGCAATTGTCGTATTTGTAATATATGTAAATTTCGACAAATGCAGAAAAAAAGGAAAAACAAGGACTCAGGAGAGTCCTAACCAAAACGGGGGAGAAGTTACGTATAAGTTCATGTCAGACATTCTAAACAAATATGACACCTTGTTGCAGAGCGTAACAAAACACCTGCAACAAGCAAACGGACAATAAACAATTGTCTATTCCCGTGGGATCTGCATCGTCAGCTTAACTGATATGCTAGATCACTTAAGCGTTCCCACGAAACTGCAGACGCCTAGGTCAGCAGATAATAATGCATAAATAGATTATACGTAGCTCATCCCAGTGAGTCTGATTGTAATCGTGTAAGGGTAAACTCTGCCCAATTAAACATCTAATTTGTGAGATAGCTTTAAAAGTATAATTCGTTCAATATAAAGTTGTGAAAAACGAAGTTGTCGAGTTTTATTTTTTTTATCTCCGTGATCAGGCCCCACCATAACTTGCGTGCCTTAAAAGAGAACGGGAAAACTTGAAAATTTTTAAATTGCGATAACTTTTGACAGAGCAATTCAATCATTACAAAATTTTCAATACATATTGGTATTATTTAGTTATAGATTTGTGTAGCTTTTAATGAGCGTGCTGGCAACCCTGTAGCAAGGGCAGGCACTGAAAGTGAAAACTTCCAAATCATCGTCTCTCTTGAAAACATGCCGCTTCTTCAAAATAAAACCACTCGAATGTAAATCTTGTGCTTTGTTTACATAGACAAAAAAAAATTTGATATGGTATAACGGGCACGCCTGGTAACCCTTGCCCAATTTACCTATATTTTTAGCATCAAAAACTTCTGTTCACGGAAACTCACGATCCGATAAGCAGAATTAATTGAAATTTTCAGAATGTGTTGGTCTTAAATAGGACCAGGTTTATCAGAAGTGATTTTGAAATGTGGGCGATTCTATGCCAGTGGTGCCATCTTGAAAAATCACTAAAAAAGGTAACTGCTTTTAGCCCTATAAATTCTGATTGAATCGTTCGATTTTGACGAAATTCACACAGTCGCTGGACCTTATTTCAAACAACGTTTGGTAGAAATTGGGTTGAAAAATTCGGTTGGAGCTGCCAGCTATGATAATTTTCGTGTCTTAAATTTGAAAAAATAAAAATTTGGAAGTGAAAACATTCAAACCATCGAATATCCTAAAAATGTCCGTTTCTTACAATAAAACCAATCTGTATACAAATCTTATGCTTTATCTATACGTTCAAAGTAAAACTTTGGAAATTTCATGTCGGACAAGAACGATAACCATCTCCCAGTTAACCTATATTTTTAGCATCAAAAACTTCTGTTCACGGAAACTCACGAACCAATTATCAGATACAACTGAAATTTACAGAATGCATTGGACTTAAGTGAGACCAGGTCTGAAAGAAGCGATTTTGAATTGTAGGCAACTCTGTGCCAGTGGTGCCATCTTGAAAAATTACAAAGAAAAAAACTGCTTTCTGCCCTATGAAATGTGAATAAGTTACCAGCTTTTCATCAAATTGACACAGTAGCTGAACCTTTTTTAAACTCTGTTTGATAGAAATTTGGTTGAAAAATTCGATTGGTGCTGCCAGCTATGGTAATTTTTGTGTCTTTGGTTTTGAAAATTCGCTCAGGAAAATAAAACTTTTTGCCCTATAACTTCCAGTGCAGTCATGAAATCAAGACGAATTTCATACAATTAATGGAACCTGTTATAGGCATTATTCAGGCCAAATTTGGTTGAAAAGCCTTGATAGGGTTGCCAGCTATTGTTGGTTTTGTGTTTAATTGCAATATCTTTATTAAGTGGTTTTATCGTAGAATTTTCAATTGGTAATGATATTGTAGTGACAATAAACAACAAATATTAAGCTTTCGATTATGTGAAAAAACTCGCTGCAGGTAACCCTAAATTTCTTTATTTTCCTATAACTTCGAATGTAATATAACAACGTGAAGCAGATGTGATATATTCTTGGCTTTAATACTGGCGAAAGGTTGCCAGCACGAGTCGGTTGTGCTACTTTTGTATCAATAAATGCTTACAGTTAGTATTCATACCGGAAACATTTACAATGAAAATAAATAACCGATGTTTCAATTCCCAAAGTTCTGCAAATTTTTCGGATCGCAGCCCCAAACACCAACTTCAGTCAGCTTGCTTCACTAAGCATTTTCTTCATTGATGTTATATGAGATGCTGCTTTCAAAATTATGTGAAATAAGCAACTGATAACGAATATAATTAACCCGTATTTTGCTCTCATAAACGTTGAAATTCATGCCAGTGGTAAAATCTGAAACCTTCTACTATAATGCATTCTTGAGACCAAAGTAAAACGTGGCATTTGAAACAGTTTGGCCGTAATAAGCAGCTCATGTCGTGGAATATGCATTCAAAACCTGCACGATTCTTCTACTGTTCTTCGAACATTAGTGTTTCTAGTGGTTCAGGTGCGCTAGAGTTTTTCAATTATAATCATCCCGCAAAAACAATTCCAATTTGATTCGGCTTTGGAGGCTTATTTCGCAAAACGATCGAGTTTCCCGTATCAATATTCTCTGCTTTGATAAGCTTTAGAGACGATTTACGTTGCTTATGCTGATTTATAGACAAATCAATAACCTTTATGAGTAAATTATTTCGATGGATATAAGTCGGAGATGTTAACATTTTTCACAGCAATTAATGATTTCCAACTGCAAGTGGTCACATCAGTCAAGTTTACACTGTGTGCTGGTGTCTGGCGAGAATCAGTGCATACTTTCGAAACCACTTTATCAAAATAATATTGTTCAAGGTTAATAAAAATTTTTCAATTTCATTCATCCCGCAAAAACCATTGCAACTTGATTCGGGATCGGAGGCTTATTTTGCAAAACGATTGAGTTTCATGAATCAATATTTTTTGCTTGAGATACGATATACGTTGCTTATGCTGATTTATAGACAAGAAGGAAACCATCATCACAAATCAATAACCTTTATGAGTAAATTATTTCGATGGACATAAGTCGGAGATGTTAAAATTTGTCACAACTAGTTATAATAGAAATTAATAATTTCCAACTGCAGGTAGCATTGATTTCAACATATCAGAAATAAGCTGTATTCTTGACAGTGCATCCGCATTCGTATTTATGTTACATTTCTTGTATGTAATTTCAAAATCGTAGTCCGACAAATCTAAACGTATTCTTGTTAGTTTTGATAATGGATATGTGTGCATGAATAACGATAACGAAATTGTCTATACTGTCAACATTCGCGATGTTTATAAAATTCCTTATAATTGGGCTTAGCTGCACTTGTAATACTAAATTTAACAGCTCTGCTCTAATTTCAGTATTCAGCATCTTCTTTAATAGTTTTGTTAAGGTGAAAAATGTCTCTTACTCATTTTATTATCCGTCAAAAGTCGGAATTTTCTTAATTGCGGTTTTAATATTAAAATCTGACATCTCGGTATATACTGTATTTTTTCCGATTGCAACTATTATATTAACGGTTTTCAAACGTTCAACAAGTGCTGTAATCAATATTTCACTAATTGATTTAAATGTAGATTTTAATTTTAATTCTATTTTATTTAATAACGATATTCCTACTTCTTTGGAATTAATCGCAGGTTCTAACTTGTCTTTAAGCGTTTTAACAGTAAAAGTTTTTGTCATTTTAAGATTTGTTAGAATAATCTGCATTTCTAGCAACAATTCTTTTACTTTCGTTACAGTCATTTATTCATAGTAGTCTATACTAAACATTACAAATTTTTTTTTTTGGCTACATTATACCAATATATATAAATTTTTCCTTATAAAATATTCTGATTTCTTTCTAACATAATATTCCTGTCCATAATCTTCTTTGCATATTTTTTCTGCTTAGCATTGTGCACATACAGCAATGCAAGTATAATTATGAAAATGGCAGAAGAGCTAATTGTATGTCTATATTCGACAAAAATGTTAGCCTCAGTGCTAAAATTATTTCCCATATTGATAAAAAATCTGTTTCCGTAAAATAAACAATACATTCAAATTTTCAAAATTTGCTATTCTTTAGGTTTATAATTATGTATATTCAATTTCCGCTTAAACGATTCGCCTAATTCGCCTGCAGTTATGCTAATCAACTGGTGTAGTAATGCGTTGTCATGTCACGAATTGAACTTCTGTCCACCGCGTTTCCTTCATTGTAGCTTCTGGATAAACAGTTCCTGGGTTTTCTTCCTTTTGATGAAGTCGTTTATTTCTCTTGGTTGAGGTCCAGGTAGTGGTGTCGGCTTGTACTGGATTGATGTAGATTACGTGTTCGGTGTCGGAACATCTTCCTTTTGATGTTTATTTTTGTCCACGAATTCTCTCGTTCTTATGATAGTCCGGGGAAATCTAACATGGTGCTTCGGAAAAATTAGGGGAAATATGAATTTTGATGTGAACTTTGGTACTGGCGTGTTGAACAAAATGTCAAAAGTCCCCATCGATCCGAGTGCTGCGTCGCTTTTTATACGGGGTCAAAGGTCACCAAAAGTGACCTTTCCTAAATATCTCAGTAACGGTTTCGTCTTCAGAAAAACAATGTATGTCAACTATGTAGCTTAGCAAATTTCCAAGAAAAAAGATTAAATACCTTTTTCCTGTAACCATAACCGTTTTTGAGATATATTGATCTAAACATTTGCTACTAACAGCACCCTCATTCTCATCGGCATGTTGATATTATCCGATTTCGATTACGACTTGGCATGTTTGTGAATTTGTTTTTCTATATTTAAGGGGCGCATAAAAAAACAAACTTATCTACCGGACTCCAGGGTAGGTGGAAAAATGTGCTCGTTGTTTTTGATGCTTCCAGGAAAACAGGCTCTGGAATATCTTTAAACGATGTACTATACTCTGGTCCAGCACTTCAAACCAGTCTTCATGTAATCTTGCTAAAATGTAGATGTTTGAAATTTGTATTTGTGGCATATATCAGAAAAATGTATAGACGAACAAGGATACACAACGAAGACACCAACCTTCAACGCATTGTAAGGCGCAATAATAGCCCTAACGAGCCAATCCGAGAAAATTCTTTAGACACTGTCACTTTTGGGGTCACGTGTGCTCCGTTTTTGGCTATCCGAATTCTTCGGAAACTTGCGGAAGATTTGCAATCGTCGTTCAAAATGGCACATCAAGTTATTCTTAATGATATCCACGTGGATGTTTTTTTATCAGGAGAAACCGACATAGATCAAACGTAAGCAAAAAGAGCTGAAGTAAACACATTATAACATCCAGTAGGATTCAAGTTACAAATATGGGCTGCAAATAATGAGAAATTTTTTTGTGGCATTCCTGTAGAAGATTGTGAAACGCTTCCAAGCTTAGACATGAACCATGATAATGGTTTTAAGACCCTTGGTATTATTTGATTCCCACTAGTGGATGTATTTGCATATAAAATCAACATTAATATGGAGGACGTCATTGGAGGACGTTTGTTTGATCCATAACGATGGATATCACCAGTGACTATATTAGCAACGATCTCTGGTTAGATGGAAAAGCATGGAATGAACGAATTCCTATCGATATTGCAACACAATCGCATAGTCTGAAATCGGATCTAGAAGCATTTCATAATCTAAGAATAATTAGATGGCTTAGAAATGAAATAAATGACAATATTGAATTGATGTGCAAATATTTTATTTATTTATTTAACCAAACAAGGTAACAAAATAATAGCTAATTTAAACTTTAAACTGTTTTCCTTAAGCTTAACTACAATATCATTTCTAAATGTCAGCAGACTTTATTGTCTGGTTGTAAATTCAATATGGGAGTTATGAGGAAAGTGATATAATTTGGATTAATAATTTAAAGCAGTATATATTTTTTTTTAATAAAGGTTTAGAGGTAGAAGAGGAATAGTAGTTCGAAACATTGTTAAATATTTTGCAGGATCTATTTATTTTCTCCCTATCTCTATAGATAGTGTGATGTTGATGCTCATTGAGGAGACGTGTGTGCCTAGTTTGTCCTACAGGGTTATTGAAAGTGATTTTTTTAATGAAGATATTCTACGTTAACCAAACCCCTAATGACATCAAAGACGAAACATGAGGATAATACTGCTCTTCTTGAAGAAAGTGTCGCTAGATTTAAGAGATTAAGTCTATAACTATAAGTTGGAAGACTTTCGAAATCATGTGGATTATAGAGATCTCTCAAGGCAAAAGGCACAAACTGCTTTTAAACAGATTCTAGTTTATTGCTATGAATATCGAAAAAAGGATTCCAGACGATGCAAGCGTATTCGAGTAGAGGGTGAACTTAAGATATGAACAGGCACCTTGTAACCCGAACGTTCTTAAATTCTTTCGCACGTCTTTAAATGAATCCTAGCTGCTTGCTAGCTCTTGCAAGAACTTTGTCATACTGAAGATTGAAACACAGCTTTTTATCCAGGACGACACCAAGATCCACGACACTATCAACATTTTTCAGGAGCTGATTATTCAGATGATATTAGTAGAGTAGAGGTCTTGCAGGAAAAACTTATAGCATGCCATTTTTCAACGCTAAGAGTAAGTTTATTCTACTCACGAAAATTTGCCTCTGATTCCGACTGAATAAGGTGATATATTTTCAAATTATCTGCATAAAAAAGGTGCGGAATGTCAGATAGCACCTTCGAGAGATCAGAAACAAAAGCACTGAACAGAAGCGGTCCTAGATGGCTACCTTCAGGTACTCCAGATGAGACGGTAATTTTTTTGGAAAGACGGTCTTTTAATTTAACACGTTGCGTTCGATCTCGAAGGTAATAATTTAACCAGTTTAGAAGGCTTCCTGAAATGCCAAATTTTTGGAATTTACCATATGTTTCAAATTGCCATGGTCAACGCGGTCAAAGTCTTTACTGAAGTCATTGTATATAGTATCGATTTGATGCCCTTTTCCATATTACAAAGCACATTTGAGATTATTATCATAAGGTTGGAGGTAGTAGACCGGCCTTTTCTGAAACCATGTCATTGCTCGTTTAGCAGAGGATCAATAACGATTGTAAGTTTGTCACAAACAATTTTGTCTAACAGCTTCGGTATAGCTGACAAAATGGCGATGCTTCTATAATTTTCTAGTGAGCTTTTATCACCACTTTTAAGAACCAGCGTGATATGGGCTAATTTCCAGAAACGCGGAAATGTACTGCATGACAGCGATTTATTGAAAAGTGTATACACGGGTCATATGATCGTTTCTGCACACCTAACTAGGAAGTTTGGAGGTAAAAGGTAAGGTCCAGGGCCCTTTTTCAGTCTTTTCTGGTTAAATAAAGTTTATCAGCGATAAGCGACTGGCAGATTTCAGAAAGTGGTGATGTGGTATATGATTCTCTGGTCGGACAAAAAACTTCTTGAAAATGGTCGGCAAACATATCGCATATTGTCACGGTCGGAACCGACAAGGATCACGCGCGAGCCGAGGGTTTTTAATAAAAAAAAAATATACCCTCTACCAATCTTCGAAGGAAAGGATGGTAGAGGGTAGCTCAGTATCAAGGAGTAATTCACTGCGTTTCAAAACTAGAGTAGTTGTTAGGGCCATAGCTGCAGGGTAAAATAATAGTTGAACGATTCCTCGATGCAACAGCTACGTATGTAAAGTGATCGGAACAGGGCGTCAACCACGGAAACGTAACCAACGACCGCAAGGACCAGAAAAGGAAATCGCGAACAGTATGTGGCAGGCGGACGGAGACGACTTAGTTGATGCCGGCATCGATTCTACCGCGGGAAGCATATACAAATACGACACATAACACGTACTTACTGTGGATTTCTTCGTGGATTCGTCTCGAAGGGCGCATCTGTTGCATTTTAGATTTCACGCTTGTTTGATCGAAATGATGCTTCTTGTGTGTTGTGCGAGGAGCCGCCTCACTGTCGGAACACCAGATTACCTGAAATTGGGGGAGATAAGTCGGTAGTTTTATAGAACTGACAAAATAAAAGGGAATTGGAAGACTTACGAATCGCGAACTCGACAATTCCATATCACAAATGTCAATTGTCATGACCTATGACAACAGAGCAATGCAAATGACGGTTCTGTCAGGAATGGTAATAAAGGGGAAAAGCGGTACTGCAATTGTACCAAAAATGGACGAGTGGAAATATGGCAGATTGAATTGGAATTTCCAGTTCAAATCATTCTCCGAGTTCAAAAACCTACAACGGTCGGAGAAAAGCCGCTATAGGGGGAATGAAAAGTACAAATAAAAATTTATGGAATCGACAGATCGGATCGGTCTCTTGGATTTTGACCGGTAAGGGTGATAGACGTGCTGAAGGATAGCTGACGATCTAATAGGAAAATTTGTATTTTCTTCTTGGTATATGACTGATCCTGATCGAGCGATTGTGGCAGAGGTGATAATTAATCAACAGCGATTTGTGTGAAATGGAAAATATGAGGACTGGAGCATCCTAAGGAAGAATAAGCGATACTCGAGTGCAACGAGCTAAGTAGCGGCGTGGAGAAGAATAGTGGACGAAAGCAGAATACGATCCTGGTATATTAGTGTCGATTGCAGATTCGAACGGGCCCCAACGAGCAAGCGACCATCATCGTCAGGATAGGAAAATCAGGTTAGATAGTTGTAAGTGAATAATGTATCTAAAATTTAAAAAAAAACGAAATCATGTGTGTAGATTAAGAGTATGCTACCCCACCCGGTAGAGCGTTCATAGCGTCGTTTGTATAAAAGGAAAATAGTAGTTAATAATAAATCATACGTATTGTAAAAAATAGAAACGAAAGTGAAATAACCTTCAGAGTGAAAGGGCGACTAAGTGAAAAGACGCGAAATCAAAAAAAATTCGGGAGCCAGTTATTACTCAAGTCGCGAGCGGTTAAAAGGCTTCATATCGTCTTCCTCTTCTCGCTTCAGGGTGACGGTAGCGAGGCAGTCTTTGGCATAGAAGCGAGTGGCGTCCACCCGCGACCTTTATCTTTTCTTCGCGAGCAAAAGCCGCCCAAAGACTGTCGCCCTTACGTCCCGGTTGGGCAAAAGGTTTTTTTTCGTGTTCGATTGGTAAATTGGTAACAAATTGGCGCCCAACGTGGGGCCCTTACGGTGAATAACGGGGAAATCGGTATACAACGGTGCTCGGAAAATTTTTCGTTTACCAAGTCCCAAATTGTGGGAAGGCACGGGTAGAAGAAAAATCGTACCTTTAGGTTTGAAATCGTTGGAAAGTACTAATCGATCGCGAAATTCAGAAATCAGATTTGGAATTGAGTTTACCGTGTATTTTTTTTTTAAATTGAATTGATCGTAGTTACGTTGGGATTACCATTTGTATTGCCATTTATAATTGTACGAGAATATCCATTGCACGCGAAACTTGCAGTTGGATTTATTGCGTGATTTACCTTATATAACCTAATCTACTGGATATTTGGATCGTTATGAATATATAATAATATCTATACTTGAATTCTGATGAATTAATGAGTGGGAGTGATTGTGTTTAGTGACGGATTTTTATAAGAGTGTGTAGCGTGTGTCGGTTCCAGATATTGCATAGAAGGGCGGATATTCGAGGCGAATTTTGTGAGAAAGCGAATGGTGAGGCTGCTGAGCACGACAGTATAGCGGGGCGAAGCAACGGCAGGTTATTTTTTTTAGATAAAGTATTTTCGTTATTAGTAAAGTTTCAGGAGGGATTTTCTTTCGGGGGTCTATTTTACTTGCTGAATTTTATCGAGTGTTTTATTGAGTTTTGTTAGGTTTTGGCTCTAAATAGACCTCGCAGCGATTCGGTTGCCTGAATATTAATATTTTCAAATACCTTCTAGCATCTAAGCATACCAAGAGCGGCGTCACAGCCTACTGAAGGTTTTTTTTATACGGGTGTTTCAGAGGCTGGGCAGGGTAATGAAGATCTTGGTAGACCGGTTGAATAGGGACAAGCTCACTTATGAGCTCGCCATCCTTGGTTTTCCGTCGGACACGGTGGAAAACATGCGGAAAACGCTGAGGGCGACCCTGAAAGCGGAGACTGCGTTGGATACCTCATACGTACAGGCCGAGTATCCGTACAGCTACGAGACCGATTATGCGGAATTGGAGGCCAAGGCATTGGAGGTCGAGGAGTTGGTCGCGAGAGTATTGGGAGAGAGCGCCGCTTCTGATTTCTTAAAACAAAGGTAAAAATTGAGTTTGCGTTCCGTCGACTGGGGAGCATGCAGGTCGTCACCAATGAACAAAAAGACGGCGCGAAGGGACTGCGGAACCGTTTCATTTTGGCAAAACTGAAGAGGCGAGTGAGGACGAAGAGGAACTGATGGATGTCGGTCGTACATCGGTCATCCCAGTGGACGCTCCGGGTCTGGCAGAGGTGGCGAAATGGGGCTTAAAGTTTAGTGGAGACTCTTCTGGCTCGGTAAACGCGTTCCTCGAGCGTGTCGAGGAGCTACGGCAAGCGAGGGGACTCACCAAACCACAGTTGTTTAGAGCAGCTGTTGATTTGTTCGACTCAAGGGCTCTAATATGGTTTCGCGCAAATCGCAACCTGGTGTCGTCTTGGGATGAGCTGGTTACTGAGCTCAAAGCAGAATTTCTGCCCTCTGATTATGAGGATCGTCTATGGGACGAAGTTCGAAGACGCACACAAGGCGAAAACGAGTCTGTTGGAGTATATGTGGCAGTTATGGAGCGCCTGTTCAGCCGACTGAGGTCGAGTTGCTCAGAGGAAGAAAAGCTCCGCACGTTGCGACGAAATATAGCTCCGTTCTACCAGCAGCAATTGTCTCTTACGCAGGTTACATCAATTGCGGATTTGGTGAGGATGGGTCGTACCCTAGATGCTACCAGAGCATCGGTAGCGGCATTCGTGCCGCCCACTACGCGGACTAGGCGCTGTCTGGAGCCGGATTTGGCGTACGTGGGAGCGGAAGACGTGGATCGAGTCGCATATATGTCAAGTGGAACGCGCATCCAATGTTGGAATTGCAAGCGAGACGGACACATGTCAAGGGAATGCCCGGAGCCGCGAAGATGTTTCGGATGCGGCCGCCAAGGGGTAATGCGGTCGGCATGCCCGAACTGCCAGTCGAGAGCTAATACTCGGGAAAATTGGTCACGGCCGAATCCTCCGGTTGCGGGAAACGACCGACGTGCTCGCTAGGCGGTCGAGCGAGCACGGAACAGAGGCCGCGGCAAGAAGTACCCCAGCCAGAGGTAGAGTACGCGCTGGTCAGAAGTGTCCAGGATAACCGTCCGCATCTACGGGTGGAGATTGAGGGTATTGCCATGGATGGTCTTCTAGATTCGGGAGCAAGTAGGACAATAGTTGGTGGGAAGTGTTGGACTCACTTATTTATTTAATTATTTATTTACTATTATTCAACAGATCAAGTCCAATTACTGAATATAGAAAATTTAAATACAAATAATTCACTAACGAAAGAATGAAAAAATGAGCAAAATAATAATGAGATGATAATGATACAAAATAAAGAACAATAATAAACAAAATCAAAGTGAGAAAGTACAAATTCAAAATAAGAAAAATAGAGAAAAAAAAGAAGAAAAGGAAAAACTAAAAAAACTACATTGAAAAAACTACAATGAATTAGTAGTAAGCAAAACATTATTTTTGAAAAAAGTTTTAAAGGCATATAATGTCGGCGGAAGAGGACCAAACCGTAAATCATTATGTTGCCTTAGTAATCGCAACAGCGGAGAATGAAAAAAGGTATCAGTGCGCGCAAATGGCACACTAAACTCAAAAGTAGAGCGGGTGCCATGCACTGCAACACGGACAGAAACGTGGCTGCTGATGTCGGAATCTACCAACCTATGGAACAATTTGAAGAGTAGGCACTCATCCAGGAAAAGTCTCCGTGATTCGAGGGAAGGAAGATGAAGGAACGACAGACGATCACTGTAAGGACGGTAAGGAAGCTGAAATTTATAAAACAGGGTGCGAGTAAATCTGCGTTGAACCGACTCCAACGCAGTATTCAAGTAGACAAAACGAGGACACCAAACTTGACAGCAATATTCAAGGATACTACGTACAAAGGAGAGGAAAAGGTATACACAGGTGGAAATGTTAACGAAAGCTTTAGAGGATCTAATAATAAAACCGGATAATTTAGAGGCCCTGGCAGTAATGTAAGAAATATGCTTATCAAATTTGAGCTTCAAATTAAACACTACGCCAAGATCTCTAAAGTTATCAACGACATTAAGAGGATAGCCACAAACAGAGTAGGAGAACATCAAAGTTGAAATTTTCAAAGAGAATGACATTTTGTGACATTTCACGATGTTCAAAGTGAGAGCATTGGAAGCACACCAAGTCTGTAGGCTGTTGAGATCGTTTTGTAAAATCATACAGTCGTCTTGTGACTCAATCACTCGAAACATCTTGAAATCATCGGCATACAAAAGACAAGAAGATTGGATTAAAGGAGGGAGATCGTTTATGAACAAAAAAAAGAGAAGAGGACCAAGGATAGACCCTTGCGGAACACCTGATGCAGGATAAAAAGGAATTGAAGAGGAGGAATTAACAGTTACAATACAGGTACGGTCGAGGATGTAAGAGTTAAACCAGGAAAGAAGAGGACCAGCAATGCCATCGAACTTTAACTTTTGAAGAAGGAGGTTATGGTTGACGGAGTCGAAAGCTTTGGAAAAGTCGGTATAAAGTACATCAATCTGCTTTTGATGGTCAAGAGCGGATGCGACCGTGTGTGTGAAGGAAAGAAATTTGGTTAAGGTAGATTTACCTTTGACAAAACCATGCTGCTCATGCGCGAGAGTAGGCTGGATAAAGGAGTAGACTTGCTTGTAAACCACTTTTTCAAGGATCTTGCTAAAGCAAGGAAGAAGGGAAATAGGACGGTAGTTTGTGATGCAAGTACGATCACCGGCTTTATGTATAAGAAATATGTTGGCAATTTTACAGCGAGAAGGAAAAGAGCCAGAAGATATACTTAAGTTGAACAAGATAGAAAGAGGGACGCACAGAGACGATGAAAGAGATTTAGCCAGGATATTTGGAATACCGTCGGAACCACTACCGGTATTGGCATCGATATCGTTCAATAGAAATTCAATTTCAAGAGGGTTCGTTCGAAATGAGTGCAATTCAGGAGAGGATGTGGAGGGAAGATTTAAGGAATTAGAAGAGGATTGTTGTGAGAAAAAAGAGGAAAAGTAAGAAGCAAAAAGCTCACACACTTCTTGTGGAGTGGAGGCAGCTGTATCACCCAAGTGCATACCATTAGGGATACTAGGACACTTTTTCAAAGAACGGATGAATGACCAAAAGGATTTCGGGTGATTGGTTCTAATTGATGCTTCAACGCCATCAATGTAGGAGCGCATCGCCTGTCTGACAACTTCTTTCGCCTTAGAGCGAAGATCCTTATACAAAAGAAGGTCAACAGGTGAACCTGATCTTTTATACAAGTTACGAGCTGCATTTCTGGCTTCAAGTGCGCCTGCAACTTCACTGCTAAACCATGGAGCATTGCTCGGTTTATTAGGACGGTTAGTTGGTGTGAATTGTGGAATAAGGTTTGATAGGAAATTATACAGCTTGCACAAAGCATCATTAACGTCAAGGCCAGGAAAAAAAGAAAACCAGTTAATTTTATTTATTTCAATCGCCATGCCGGTGAAATCAGCCCTGTGAAAGTTGTAACGTATTAAGGATGGGATTTTGTTCCTCATAGAACGAATATTAGAAATTTCCAGAACAAGAGGGGAGTGATGACAATCAGGAGGAACATAAGGAAAGAGAGCAGCGCTTAACGAAAGTGATGATTTGGGGAGATTGGACAAAGCAAGATCCAGAATTCTATTGCTGGCATTCGGTATATTGTTGAGCTGAGAGAGGGAACAAAGTGAGAGAAATGAAGACGTTATTAAAGAAACACTACTAGTCGAGATGATAACCGAATAGTCAACATCCCAATCTAGAGTAGGGAGATTAAAGTCACCACATAGCAGAACGTAAGCGGTGGGAAAATGGCTGTTGAGGTAAGAAGAGAGTTCCGCCAGGAATTGTTCATAAATCGACAGAGGAAGGTTACAGGGGATACACTTAGAAGAAACTGGGGCGACTTTGGGTCGAGAGGGAGTTGGAGAAATTCGACTGGCGAATGGGATGACTTGCGCTGTGGCTGGTGAGGCGCGGTTGAAATTTTCTTTGAATAATCGCGAGTATTGGTTGGAGACATTGATCGTGCCATCGATACCTCATGAGGTAATATTAGGGGTAGATTTCTGGCAGAAGTTCGGTGTGGTATTAGACATGAGGGGTCAGCAGTGGAGTTTCGTCGCGACTGCGGAGCTGAATGGCGGGGGCGCACTGCGCGGACGGTCGCAATTTACGGATGAAGAAACCAAGGTCTTAACGGATATGTTGGAAGAGCAGTTTAGGTTAATGGGAGACGGTCTGGGCTGCGCGAAATCTGTGGTACACGTAATTAAGACCACGGCATCACCTATAAAGCAAAGGTACTATCCCGTATCTCCGGCAGTGCAGAGGCAAATCAATGAAGAGTTGGACGAAATGCTAAGAAATGGAGTGGTCGAAGCATCGTCGAGTCCCTGGTCATCTTCCATACTGCTCGTTCGTAAGAAAGACGGATCGTATCGATTCTGCGTAGACTTTCGCAAATTAAATGCCGTGTCAGAGAAAGATGCATACCCGTTCCCATATATTTCAACCACCTTGGAGAAATTGCGTAACGCCAAGTTTTTGTCGACGCTGGATGTCAAGTCAGCGTACTGGCAAGTGCCGATGGCTGAAGGGTCCCGGCAGTACACAGCATTCACCGTGCCCGGTAGAGGATTATTTCATTTTTTGAGAATGCCATTTGGTCTCCATAATTCTGGTGCGACGTGGCAGCGCCTTATCGACACTGTTTTGGGGCCGCAACTGGAACCATTTGTATTTACATACCTGGACGATATAATTATAGTGACAGAAACGTTTAGTCGGCACATGGAGGTCCTTCAGGAGGTTTTTGTTAGGTTAAGAGAAGCGGGCTTACGTGTGTCGCGAAAGAAATGCCAGTTTTTCCGGTCGCAGCTCAAATATTTAGGGTATCTGGTGGACAGGGTGGGACTAAGCGTAGATCCCGAGAAAGTTCAGGCTATCAGAGAGTTTCCGCGGCCCACGACGGTGAAGCAGGTTAGACGACTTCTTGGTATGGTGTTGTGGTACCGAAAATTCATCCCGGGTCACGCGACGATGGTGGCTCCTCTCAGTGACCTGTTGAAGAAGGGCCGTAAATTTGTCTGGTTGGAAGAGTGCGAGCAAGCTTTCTCGTCCTGCAAAGAGAAACTATCAACAGCGCCAGTCTTAGCATGTCCAGACTTTGACCTGCCGTTCAAGGTGCAGACGGACGCATCAGACGTAGGCATCGGAGCGGTGTTGAGTCAGGCGCACCCAACGAGAGAAAAAGTTGTATGCTATCTGAGCAGGGCGCTGTCGAAAATGGAGAGGAAGTACTCTACTACTGAGAAGGAGTGCTTGGGGGTGCTATGGGCTGTTGAAAAGCTTCGACCATACATCGAGGGGACACGTTTCGTGGTCATAACCGACCATCATTCTCTGGTATGGTTGAATAACCTAAAAGATCCAACAGGAAGATTGGCCAGATGGGCAGTAAGGCTTCAGCAATTCGATTTTGAGGTTATACACCGAAAGGGAAAAGAGCACCTAGTAGCAGACGCATTATCTCGAGCGATCGCCCAAGTAGACTGTGTTTTGTCCTCTCAAGAAGCGGAGCCTTGGTATGCAAAGATGAGGGCGGAAGTAAGCGCGAAGAACAGCGCCCGGTAAGAACAGCGTCGGCAGCGGCGGTTTTCCGTCTGCTTGAGGAAAATGTTCTGTTAGTCTACGGGGTACCGAAAATCCTAGTATGTGACCATGGAGTGCAATTTGCAGGCAAGCAGTTTCGGCAGGCAATAGAGAGGTATGGAACGCGGGTAAGCTACACCGCCCTATATCACCCTCAGGTCAATCCGGCAGAGCGTCGGAATCAGGACATCAAGTGCATGTTACGATGTTACGTGTCCGACAACCATCGCTCCTGGGATGTGTACTTGGCAAAAATCGCGTGCGCGCTTCGTACATACAAGCATGAAGTTACAGGGCTCTTCCCGTATTTCCTTAACTTCGGAAGGGAGATGGTCACTTACTGGGAGGAAGGCGAGCCTCCAGATGGTGAGCAGGCAAATTTTTCGCCAACATCAAACGCAGAGACTCTAGAAGCGATCCGAAAGGAAGTGGTGAGGAGAATGGCCAAGGCGGCCAAGTCTAGTAGAGGGCGGTATGACTTGCGACGTAGGGAGGTGGCGTTTAAGATCGGGGATAAGGTCTGGAAGAAAAATTATGTCTTGTCCGACGCCACTAAAAATTTCGCGGCAAAACTGGCTCCCGCGTTCGTCGGTCCTTACATTATCAGGAAGAAAACGTCGTCATGGACTTTCGATCTGGTTGATATGAAGGGGAAGTCTGCGGGTAACTGGCATTCGAAAGATCTCAAGCCATACATTGCGAACGATGGTGAAACCCGGGGGGCGGTATTAATGAAGTAGCTGTAAAATCTAGGTTTGATCACAGTCTGAAGATTTCCAATAATATGGATAGAAATTGAGTTAGGGAAACGGAGTTGAGCGTTTTCTTGTGGTGGTGGAACTAGTGCGTAAATAGGATAGGGTAGTGGTGATGGAGCTCTAGTGTAAGCATCATAGTAGATAGAGGTGGTGGTATTAGTTATAAAATAGCTCGTAAGCGCAATAGTTTAGGGATGGCAAGAATATATATTTGAATTTTATGTCATGAAGAGGAGTGAGATCTGCGAAGGAGATTAGTTTTCAGAGAACTCGTATGGGCGGGGCGAATCAATGAATCACCGGGAAGGGTCATTGAGAAACTAGGGAGTAGGCATGCCGTTAGTGGTTAGAGGCTATTTTATAGAGATAGGATCGGTACAATACCTGAGTTGCAACTTAAAATTTAGGTTTAGGTTAGTTTGATTGGAAAACGTTACCATTTTGTCTTCGGCAGTGAGCTGGTGGTGACCGTCGTTATATTGGGGGTCCCTCTTGGTACTTGGTCATATTATTTTGTGCTTCCGTTTATTCGGCCGGTTGGTGTGTCGGTATTGTCCCATCTTAGTGGCTGCTTGCGCAGCGTGCTAAAATCGAGAACAAGCAAGATTAGTGTCCTGATGTGGAGGGTGATAATAACCATCACCGAGTTCTAACTACGACACGAAACGTCACATACACAAATACATGCAGGAATTGACAAGTACACAGAGGAGTCTCACATTTGGAGAGTAATATGTTAAAGTGTAAATCGGTAGTTGAGGCAATTTAGAATAGAACAAATCGTCGGGGGATTAAATAAGCCAGACACTCAATAATATCGATATTTCCGTATCAAAGGGGTTCATCGTGAAACGAAACGTCTCGGTGATGAGCGAGATCATTAGGAGACAACGTTATTGACATATAGGCAAGTTTGTTGAGTTTAAGAGAAACGCTTAAGACCCAAATCATGTTTGAATGGATGGTAGTCATATCGTTTTAGTTACTTTGTTTGCACATTGAATATTGGAGTGATTGTATGACTGATTTTGTAAGCACGAATGAACATTGATCGAAGCAGGGTATATCGTTTTAGTTACTTTGTTTGTACATTGAATATTGGAGTGATTGTATGACTGATTTTGTAAGCACGAATGAACATTGGTCGAAGCAGGGAAATTTACGGTGAAGGAAGATCAAAGGGTGTCATATGTTTGTCTTTCGTTTAGAGTGAAGGAGAAATTTGCAGAATTCAAGCTGGGCGTAGGTGTTAGACGCGCGCGAGCGAACGAGTTTACGGTTGCCACGGAAAGGGGCGTTGCGTAGCGCGTATATTCGATAATGAGGATTGCCGAGAATTCCCGCGTAATTCTCTGAGGCGAGGGGAGTGTCACGGTCGGAACCGACAAGGATCACGCGCGAGCCGAGGGTTTTTAATAAAAAAAAAAAATATACCCTCTACCATCTTCGAAGGAAAGGATGGTAGAGGGTAGCTCAGTATCAAGGAGTAATTCACTGCGTTTCAAAACTAGAGTAGTTGTTAGGGCCATAGCTGCAGGGTAAAATAATAGTTGAACGATTCCTCGATGCAACAGCTACGTATGTAACGAGATCGGAACAGGCCGTCAACCACGGAAACGTAACTAACGACCGCAAGGACCAGAAAAGGAAATCGCGAACAGTATGTGGCAGGCGGACGGAGACGACTTAGTTGATGCCGGCATCGATTCTACCGCGGGAAGCATATACAAATACGACACATAACACGTACTTACTGTGGATTTCTTCGTGGATTCGTCTCGAAGGGCGCATCTGTTGCATTTTAGATTTCACGCTTGTTTGATCGAAATGATGCTTCTTGTGTGTTGTGCGAGGAGCCGCCTCACTGTCGGAACACCAGATTACCTGAAATTGGGGGAGATAAGTCGGTAGTTTTATAGAACTGACAAAATAAAAGGGAATTGGAAGACTTACGAATCGCGAACTCGACAATTCCATATCACAAATGTCAATTGTCATGACCTATGACAACAGAGCAATGCAAATGACGGTTCTGTCAGGAATGGTAATAAAGGGGAAAAGCGGTACTGCAATTGTACCAAAAATGGACGAGCGGAAATATGGCAGATTGAATTTGAATTTCCAGTTCAAATCATTCTCCGAGTTCAAAAACCTACAACGGTCGGAGAAAAGCCGCTATAGGGGGAATGAAAAGTACAAATAAAAATTTATGGAATCGACAGATCGGATCGGTCTCTTGGATTTTGACCGGTAAGGGTGATAGACGTGCTGAAGGATAGCTGACGATCTAATAGGAAAATTTGTATTTTCTTCTTGGTATATGACTGATCCTGATCGAGCGATTGTGGCAGAGGTGATAATTAATCAACAGCGATTTGTGTGAAATGGAAAATATGAGGACTGGAGCATCCTAAGGAAGAATAAGCGATACTCGAGTGCAACGAGCTAAGTAGCGGCGTGGAGAAGAATAGTGGACGAAAGCAGAATACGATCCTGGTATATTAGTGTCGATTGCAGATTCGAACGGGCCCCAACGAGCAAGCGACCATCATCGTCAGGATAGGAAAATCAGGTTAGATAGTTGTAAGTGAATAATGTATCTAAAATTTTTTAAAAAAACCAAATCATGTGTGTAGATTAAGAGTATGCTACCCCACCTGGTAGAGCGTTCATAGCGTCGTTTGTATAAAAGGAAAATAGTGGTTAATAATAAATCATACGTATTGTAAAAATAGAAACGAAAGTGAAATAACCTTCAGAGTGAAAGGGCGACTAAGTGAAAAGACGCGAAATCAAAAAAAATTCGGGAGTCAGTTATTACTCAAGTCGCGAGCGGTTAAAAGGCTTCATATCGTCTTCCTCTTCTCGCTTCAGGGTTTACGGTAGCGAGGCAGTCTTTGGCATAGAAGCGAGTGGCGCCCACCCGCGACCTTTTTCTTTTCTTCGCGAGCAAAAGCCGCCCAAAGACTATCGCCCTTACGTCCCGGTTGGGGAAAAGAGTTTTTTTTCGTGTTCGATTGGTAAATTGGTAACAATATATTTTGTGGATCAAAATAAACTGAGTTGCATTTGCACATGGACGTGGGATAACCAGAAGCTGTTCGCTTGGTGTTCACAAAGTCAACAAATTTTTCGGGGTTATGAATTATTTTTTTGCCGAATATATTTACATAGCTTTCATATGCTTGGTGAGACTGCCTTTGAAATTTTTGAGCTGTATTATTATATTTTTCCTTGATATCATTGCTCTCATTGATATTGGTTTTTATTATTCTATAAAACTTGTTTCTTTGATTACGTTAACACCTGCAATCTGTATCCTGTCATGGCTCAAACAGTTTTTCTATTTTCTTTATCTTTGGCACGTGCATCTCAACCCCACCGAAAACCAACTGGTAGAACAAATCAACTGCATCGTTTATTTCTAACGTTAAAAGATTACTATTCCAGTCAATAGTGTTTAGATGGTGGATAATGCTTTCATAATCAGCTTTCGAAAATCATATACAACGGAATTGTTGTATGATTGGGAAACTGTCAAATCAGATAAAGGTAGCTCGACCCTAAACGCAGAATGGTGAAGAGTGTTGGAGAAAAAATGTATTGCATCAGCGGTTGGGTAAGCCACTACATCATCGTTACTATTAGTTAAAATAAGATCCAGCCAATTACCATTTTGGTAAGAAGTCGGAGTGATCAGCTGCAAATCATTGCTATAAAATTTACTTAAAAATTTACGGAGGTTTACCGGAAGAAAGTATATGCAGCAGCCGTTTATGTTGCTTCTAGTAAGCAAGACCAAACTTATTGCTCGTTAATATTAGTTAAAATAAAAGTTTCGCCTGTAAGGGGCATTTTGATTCCACGTATTGAACTTTGTGGAGCATTATTATTAGCCAAAACTGTGCAACGTGTTAGAAAATTTGGCAACTAGATATATTGCGGACTTTTTTATGGACGGACTCAACCATTGTGCTAGCATGGTTATCAAAGCACCCATCGAATTGGACTACTTTTGTTGCAAATCAGATCACTCAAATACACGAAGCCGTAAAGTATATAGCATGGGATTGTGCCAGAAGAACCTTGCAGACATTGCATCACGTGGTAAACTCCCTAAACACACTATCAACTGTAAACTATGGTGGAATGGTCCTACCTGACTAAAGGAACATAATCAGAATTGGCCTGTCAGCCCTCTTTTGCCGGTATGCACAATAGAAGACAAGAAAGGGTCGATTTTCTCACTACTAGCATTTAAAGATAAATCAGATTTATTGGGTGTATGGCTGGCCAAATATTTGACACTATCCCGTCTAACTTGGATTACGACATATTGTTTTAGATGTATTGCAATCGCTACAGCTCACCACACTTGACCACCACCAAACTTAATTCAGCTATGAATTTTTGGATAAAGCATACTCAACGAAATGATTTTTGAGTGGAATTCGATTGTTTGAAACATCACCGACCTATAGGCAGCAAAATTAGTCTACTGAATTCAAATCCGTTTATTGATGCGAATGCAATATTCCGATTTGGCGGCCGACTTACAAGTACTTGTATTCCATATGATATGAAATATCCAATTAATATCTCCAAACGAAGCAAACTTTTACCTCTCATACTTTTGAAGTATCACATGATAACTCGTCGTGAAGGAGTACAATTAATGTTGAACACTGTTAGAAAAAAATATTGGGTTACTGAAGCGAGAAACTCTATTCGTTTTTTCGTGCAAAAATGCATTGTTTGCTATAAGCAAAAAGCACAACCTAGCACTCAACTTATGGAAAATCTGCCAGAGCAAAGAGTATTTCCATCTCGGCCCTTCACTCATTATGGCATCAATTATTGTGGCCCAGTAGATCTCAAAAAATTTAAAGGAAGAGGTTCAAAAATCACTAAAGGATATATTGCACTTTTTGTGTGCCTTTCGCTCAAAGCTATACATCTGGAATTAGTTGGTGATTTATCAACACAATCTTTTTGGCAGCCTTTCGACGTTTAACAAGCCGACGCAGACTAGCTGATCACATATGCAGCGAAGGCGGTACCAATTTTGTAGGTGCCCACAAAGAATTGAAGAAAATAGTAAAACAAAATGAAGGCCTGATGCAAGAATTCACTAGTGAAGGTATAACGTGGCATTTCAATCCACCGTCATCACCACATTTTGGCGGACTTTGGGAGTCCGGTGTAAGATCAATTGAATATCATATAAGAAGAATTGTTGGAAATTCATTATAAACTTGTGAAGAATTCAACACAGTGTCAACTAAAACTGAAGCGTGTTTAAAATCGAGACCTCTCTGCCCGCTAACAAGCGATCCGAATGATCTGACCTCATAGAACATTTCCTCATAGAAGATATGCTACTCGTTGTTCCAGAAAATACGCAATTCAGGAGAGGATGTGGAGGGAAGATTTAAGGAATTAGAAGAGGGTTGTTGTGAGAAAAAAGAGGAAAAGTAAGAAGCAAAAAGCTCACACACTTCTTGTGGAGTGGAGGCAGCTGTATCACCCAAGTGCATACCATTAGGGATACTAGGACACTTTTTCAAAGAACGGATGAATGACCAAAAGGATTTCGGGTGATTGGTTCTAATTGATGCTTCAACGCCATCAATGTAGGAGCGCATCGCCTGTCTGACAACTTCTTTCGCCTTAGAGCGAAGATCCTTATACAACAGGTGAACCTGATCTTTTATACAAGTTACGAGCTGCATTTCTGGCTTCAAGTGCGACTGCAACTTCACTGCTGAACCATGGAGCATTGCTCGGTTTATTAGGACGGTTGGTTGGTGTGAATTGTGGAATAAGGTTTGATAGGAAATTATACAACTTGCACAAAGCATCATCAACGTCAAGGCCAGGAAAAAAAGAAAACCAGTTAATTTTATTTATTTCAATCGCCATGCCGGTGAAATCAGCCCTGTGAAAGTTGCAACGTATTAAGGATGGGATTTTGTTCCTCATAGAACGAATATTAGAAATTTCCAGAACAAGAGGGGGGTGATGACAATCAGGAGGAACATAAGGAAAGAGAGCAGCGCTTAACGAAAGTGATGATTTGGGGAGATTGGACAAAGCAAGATCCAGAATTCTATTGCTGGCATTCGGTATATTGTTGAGCTGAGAGAGGGAACAAAGTGAGAGAAATGAAGACGTTACTAAAGAAACACTACTAGTCGAGATGATAACCGAATAGTCAACATCCCAATCTAGAGTAGGGAGATTAAAGTCACCACATAGCAGAACGTAAGCGGTGGGAAAATGGCTGTTGAGGTAAGAAGAGAGTTCCGCCAGGAATTGTTCATAAATCGACAGAGGAAGGTTACAGGGGATTTATATATTTATTTATTTATTTATCAATGGCCAAATCAACAGAACAAATCCGATTATAGATTAGACATAACAAAAAAAGAAAACATATATATGTATAATATACAAAGAAAAAGAAAAATTAAAATTAAGTTAAATTCAGAAAATCAAAAGCAAAATCGACCAAAAACAAGATACAACAAAAGATTAAATTCTGACATATTTCATGTACCTGATAGAACGTTGTTCTTTAAAATATTTTTAAACATTGCTTATGTTCGAGGCAGAGGACCAAGGTTAAGGTTATTATGCTGACGAGGCAAACGCAAAAGGGGAGAAAAGAAATAGGTGTCAGTACGGGCATATGTAACGTTAAATTTAAAAACTCTAGCGCACCTGAACCGCTAGAAACACTAATGTTCGAAGAACAGTGGAAGAATCGTGCAGGTTTTGAGTGCATATTCCACCACATGTGCTGCTTATTACGGCCAAACTGTTTCAAATGCCACGTTTTACTTTGGTCTCTAGAATGCATTATAACTCATATGGTAGAAGGCTTCAGATATTACCACTGGCATGGGTTTCAAAGTTTATGAAAGAAAAACACTTGTTAATTATATTCGTTATCAGTTGCTTATTTCACCAAACTTTGAAAGCAGCATCTCATATAACATCAATGAAGAAAATGCTCAGTGTCTGCAGCACTGTAACTCAAGTTGGTGTTCGGGGCTGCGATCCGAAAAAATTGCAGAACTTAGGGAATTGAAACATCGGTTATTTATTTTCATTGTAAATGTTTCCGGTATGAATACTAACTGTAAGCATTTATTGATACAAAAGTAGCACAACCGACTCGTGCTGGCAACCTTTCGCCAGTATCAAAGCCAAGAATATATCACATCTGCTTCACGTTGTTTAATTACATTCGAAGTTATAGGAGTATAAAGAAATTTAGGGTTACCTGCAGCGAGTTTTTTCAAATGATCGAAAGCTTAATATTTGCTGTTTATTGTCACTACAATATCATTACCATTTGAAAATTCTACGATAAAACCGCTTAATAAAGATATTACAATAAAACACAAAACCAACAATAGCTGGCAACCCTATAGTGGCTTTTCAACCAAATTTGGTCTGAATAATGTTTATGACAGGTTTCATTAATTGTATGAAATTCGTATTGATTTCATGACTGCATTGGAAGTTATAGTGCAAAAAGTTTTATTTTCCTGAGCGAATTTTCAAAATCAAAGACACAAAAATAACCATAGCTGGCAGCACCAATAAAATTTTACAACCAAATTTCCATCAAACAGAGATTAGAGTTAGGTTTAGCTACTGTGTCAATTTCATGAAAATCTGGAAACTTATTCACATTTCATAGGGCAAAAAGCAGTTTTTTTTCTTTGTAATTTTTCAAGATGGCACCACTGGCACAGATTTACCCACAATTCAAAATCGCTTCTATCAAATCTGGTCTTACTTAAGTCCAATGCATTCTGTAAATTTTAGCTGTATCTGATTATTGATTCGTGAGTTTCCGTGAACAGAAGTTTTTGATGCTAAAAATATAGGTTAACTGGGAGAGGGTTACCGTTCTTGTCCGACATCAAATTTCCAAAGTTTTATTTTGAACGTGTAGATAAAACATAAGATTTATATACAGATTGGTTTTATTGTAAGAAACGGACATTTTTTTGAATATTCGATGGTTTGAATGTTTTCACTTCCAAATTTTTTTTTTCAAAATGAAGACACCAAAATTATCATAGCTGGCAGCTCCAACCGAATTTTTCAACCAAATTTCTACCAAACGTGGTTTAAAGTAAGGTCCAGCAATTGTGTGAGTTTCGTCAAAATCGAACGATTCAATCAGAATTTATAGGGCTAAAAACAGTTATCTTTTTTAGTGGTTTTTCAAGATGGCAACACTGGCACAAAATCGCCCGCATTTCAAAATCACTTCTATCAGACCTGGTCCTATTTAAGGCCAATACATTCTGTGAATTTCAAATAATTCTGCTCTTCGGATCGTGAGTTTCCGTGAACAGAAGTTTTTGATGCTAAAAATATAGGTAAATTGGGCAAGGGTTACCAGGCGTGCCCGTTATACCCTAACTTTTTTTTTTTTTTTGGTTATGTAAACAAAGCACAAGATTTACATATGAATGGCTGTTTTTTGAAGAAACGGCATTTTTTCAAGAGAGACGATGATTTATTAAAAATTTTCAAATTTTCCCGTCCTCTTTTTAGGCACCCAGCGCACACATAGGGTTAAAAAATTCCAAAGCATTATCCGATTCATATGTAAAACACGTTAGAAATTTATTTCGTTAACTTTATTTTTGCGAAAATCATTTGTGCACGAAATAATAGGTATATTAAAAATATCACTTAAATGGCCGCCGGCGCCAAAAGGTTAACAATAACTGACATTTAAAGAAACCTGGACCTATTCTGCATATACACCAATGTATCCTGAAATTTTCAGCTCAATCGGATGGCGCGTTCCCGAGATTATCTCACTGAAATTTTTTGTACATATATTTATATATATATATATATATATATATATATATATATATATATATATATATATATATATATATATATATATATATATAGAAATATGAATTTTTGGCCGAATCGATTTTAATACTAATGTTCTTCGAACATTAGTAAAAATGTTCTATTAGAACGGCCCGAATCTCTAACAGAAAGGTGAATGCTGGGGTCCACCAATATACAGCCGTTGAAAAGTTTAAAGAGGAGGCACTCGTCGAGGAACACTCTTCGTGACTCAAGGGAAGGAATTTGAAGGATGGAAAGGCGCATACTGTAATCGCAATACGGAATACTGAACTTGTAGAACAACGAGCGGGTGAATCTGCGTTGCACGGATTCAACCGCAGCAATCAAGTAAGCGTAATGTGGACACCAAATTTGGCAACAGTATTCAAGAACACTACGAACGAAGGAAAAAAACAGACATAGAGGAGTGGAAAGATTAACAAAACGTTTAGAGGATCTAATGATGAAGCCGGAAAAACGAGAAGCCTTGGCAGTGACGTGTAAAATATGCAAATCGAACTTCAACTTGGAATCGAAAATCACGCCAAGGTCCTTGAAACTAGCAACAACATTGAGAGGGGAGCCGAGGACAGAGTAGGAGAAGAGAAGAGGGGATGTTTTGTGGGTGAAAGACATTTGATGACACTTCGAAACATTCAAAGTGAGAGAATTCGCTGCGCACCAGGTAGCCAAAGTATCCAAATCTTTCTGCAATAAGGAACAGTCACTAGCGGATTCTATCACTCTGAAAATTTTGAGATCATCAGCGTACAAAAGACAGGGTGAATTAAAGAGGGAAGGAAGATCGTTAACAAACAAAAGGAACAATAAAAGACCAAGAATGGATCCTTGCGGAACTCCTGAGGTAGGAAAAAAGGGTGTAGAAGAGCAAGAGTTAACAATCACAGCACAAGAACCATCACAAACGTAGGAGGAGAACCAAGAAAAGAGGACACCAGAGAGACCAAACCCTGCTAACTTTGACAGAAGAACAACATGGTTCACGGAATCGAAAGCCTTGGCAAAGTCTGTATATAGGACATCTACTTGCTTTTGCTTGTCGATTGCGGAAGCAACGGTGTTTGTAAAAGACAATAAGTTTGTAACCGTTGACTTACCTTTAACGAATCCATGTTGTTCACTGGCCAGCAAGGGCTGAATAAAAGGGTACACTCTATTGTAAACTACTCTTTCGAGGAGCTTACTAAAACATGGCAGAAGGGATATAGGACGGTAATTAGGGATGGAAGAAGTATCGCCAGCTTTATGAATGGGGAATATGTTGGCGGATTTCCAAAGGGCAGGAAAGGTACCGGTGGAGATGCTAATGTTGAAAATTATTGACAGAGGAACACACAAAGAGGAAGACAGTGATTTGGTAAAAAAATTCAGAATGCAGTCAGCACCGAGGCTAGCACTTCCATCGAGGGACAACATTAATGATTCGACTTCCAAAGGATTAGTTAAAGCAGTGGAAAGGGTACGATCAGGCTTGGGAAAAATTGTTGAAGGCGAAGAACTACTGAGATGGGAGGTAAAGGAAGAAAAAAATTGAGCAAAGAGCTCGCGGGAATCCTGAGGTGAGGACGCAGTCTTATCATGGAGGTACATGGGAGAAGGAATGCCAGAGGAGGTTTAAAGGGATTTTATATAAGACCAAAAAGGCTTAGGATTGTCAGAAGTAATAGAAGTTTCGACATGCTCCAGGTAGGCACGCATTGCGTCATTGGCTGCTTTTTTAGCAGCAGCCCGTTACCTTTGAAAATTCAAAAGGTCATTAAGAGAGCCAGACCTTTTGTATTTAGTACGCGCCGCATCTTTGGCTCTAAGAGCAACCGCAACATCGACTGGGAACCATGGAGGGTCGGAACTTCTTTTACAGCGGAAGGAAGGAGTATAGCAGGAAATTAAGTTGGACAAGAGGGAATAAAATTTTTCAAGAGCATCATCCACACTTAGCCCTCTGAAGCAATTATACCAGTTAGTAGCATTGATTTCGTTGGACAAAGCGGAATAGTTTGCTTTTTTAAAATTAAAGCGAAGAGTGGAAACAGATTTGACTTTAGACGAACGGTTAAGTGTTAATTCCATAAAAAGAGGAGGTTGATGAGGATCAGGTTGCACATACGGAGACAGAGAAGGACTCAAGCAAAAGGAAGAAGGGTGAATATTAGTTAGAACGAAATCCAGAATCCTGTTGTTAGTATTCGGTACGTTGTTAAATTGGGAAATGGAGCAAAGGGACATAAAGGAAGAAATAGCGAGGGAAATATTGCTAGAAGACAAAATATTTGAGAAAGTATCATCCCAAACAAGCGACGGCATATTAAAGTCACCACATAAAAGTAAGGAAGCAGAAGGGAAGCGGTTATTAAGGTAGGACGAGAGTTCCGCAAAGAAACATTCATATACCAGAACGGGGCTACTACAAGGAATGTAGATAGAGGAAACAAGCAGCACTACAGATGGTGAAGGAGAAATACGGACAATAACACATTCAACCGGGACGGAGGGAATGAAGTCACTGCAGAGCGTTCCATTCAGAGATTTGTGAATAGCAATTAAAACACCACCTCCTAGTGAAATATTACACGCAGATCGATTCCGATCTCTACGAAAAACAGTGTGAAGTGGAAAGATTTCATTACTGTATATATCCCCAGACAACCAGGTCTCTGTAAGACAGACAATGTCATCAGACGCGATTACCGAGGAGATCTTTACATAATTAACCTTGGTCCTCAGACCACGAACGTTCTGGTAGTAAATTTTAAGAGGTCGGTTCAAGCTCTGCATGTTGATGAGTTTAGTTTCGAAAGCTCCACGATGAATTCGTGCGAAAGTTTTTCCGAGGTCTTGGAATGAACTCCTTAACTAAGGTGCCAGGAGGCCAGAAATTGTTTTGGAGAGCCTTTTCCGAGCCAGGAGGCAAAGTGATTCGAAACGAAGCGATGGTTTGGGTGTCCAGATTGTTTTTAGTCAATTTCGCGCACGTAAGAAGCGAAGGAACGAGGCCCAGCCTTGCCAAAATATACGACTTAATGTCCTCAGCCGTTGTTGAGTATGCGAGCCGCGATACAAAGATTTGTAACGGTGGACGCACAACTGTTAATAGAGGAGCGGCACGGGGAAGATCAGTCACCGGAGCCGGTACCGGTGTGATGGCCGATGGCTGACTCGCGCTCTTCTTAGCACTTGCGGATTTAGCCGGTGAGCAGACCACAATATCGTTAGTAGGCACGGTCGGAGACTCTACACGGCTCTCAGGCTGCAGACATTCCTGTGTGTTGAACACGGCAGGTGAAAGCATTAATAGTTGCGATGGCTGCAGCTGAGGCTTCGAGGCAGTGGATTGACCCCGCGAACGAGTACGCATAGCTGTCGGGGAACCAGGTGGGCTCGGTAAAACAGGGTCATTATTCAGCCCTCCGGATGAAGATGTTGAAGGTTGCTCAACGTTTGCAATACGGACCAGCAGATCAACCTCCTTGCTGGTTGATTGAAATTCGCCCGTTAATTTAGCAAGAGATTTTGCTAGCATATCGATGGCCGACTTAGCGGAACGAAGACGCGAAGCATAGGAAGCCATAGAATGCTTTCTGCATTTCACACAGAACCAGTACACCCCCGAGTCTCGACTAGAGATCACATCAGTGCACTTTCCCGGCAGCGAAACACATTTCGAATGGAATGACAGCGAACAAAAGCCAGCACACGTCACCATGGGTGAGGTATCTTTCTTGTCCAAGCAGCAAGCAGCATCACAGAGTGCCATAATGTTCAATTAGTTGTAAATGTATTTACCACACAACGAATGAAAAGTGTCAATATTTTACACACGCTATACGCGAAGGGTTAAGGATAAATTGATAAGTTGATCAAAGGTAGAAATTGTCCAAAAGTTCAAATTGTCCGAAAGCAGTAGATGAATTGAAGCTTCGATAAAGTTAAAGAAAGCACAAGTTCGCAAAGCACAAACTACGATCTTGCGCGCACACTTTCCGGATAATATGTATGAAATGTCAAAAATGTAAAAGCTTCGATAAAGTTAAAAAAGCACAAGTTCAAAGTTAGCACGGACTATGACCAAGCGCGCACACTTTCCGGATGATAAGTATGAAATGTCGAAAATGTACAAATTTACTAAGAGAAAAAGCACATACGCACTCGACGCGGTAAAATTAGTGACAGCACGCAAAGCTTAAGGCAGCAAGCGGTAAAAATGCGAAAGCAAAGATTTCGTCGTAAGAAAACGAAGAACAGCACCTTCTATCGCACCAAAACACTAAACGGCGACGTGTAGAAGAACTACAAGAAGCTTTCAAAACTATGAGTTATGGTAAAAGCGACGAGCGGAACAGATCAATTAAAAGTAAACACGGAGCTCGCGACTAGCAGCAGTGTTCGGATGAAAGTTCAAACGATATGGGATACACTAAGAAGAAACTGGGGCGACTTTGGGTCGAGAGGGAGTTGGAGAAATTCGACTGGCGAATGGGATGACTTGCGCTGTGGCTGGTGAGGCGCGGTTGAAATTTTCTTTGAATAATCGCGAGTATTGGTTGGAGACATTGATCGTGCCATCGATACCTCATGAGGTAATATAAGGGGTAGATTTCTGGCAGAAGTTCGGTGTGGTATTAGACATGAGGAGTCAGCAGTGGAGTTTCGTCGCGACTGCGGAGCTGAATGGCGGGGGCGCACTGCGTGGACGGTCGCAATTTACGGATGAAGAAACCAAGGTCTTAACGGATATGTTGGAAGAGCAGTTTAGGTTAATGGGAGACGGTCTGGGCTGCGCGAAATCTGTGGAACACGTAATTAAGACCACGGCATCACCTATAAAGCAAAGGTACTATCCCGTATCTCCGGCAGTGCAGAGGCAAATCAATGAAGAGTTGGACGAAATGCTAAGAAATGGAGTGGTCGAAGCATCGTCGAGTCCCTGGTCATCTCCCATACTGCTCGTTCGTAAGAAAGACGGATCGTATCGATTCTGCGTAGACTTTCGCAAATTAAATGCCGTGTCAGAGAAAGATGCATACCCGTTGCCATATATTTCAACCACCTTGGAGAAATTGCGTAACGCTAAGTTTTTGTCGACGCTGGATGTCAAGTCAGCGTACTGGCAAGTGCCGATGGCTGAAGGGTCCCGGCAGTACACAGCATTCACCGTGCCCGGTAGAGGATTATTTCATTTTTTGAGAATGCCATTTGGTCTCCATAATTCTGGTGCGACGTGGCAGCGCCTTATCGACACTGTTTTGGGGCCGCAACTGGAACCATTTGTATTTACATACCTGGACGATATAATTATAGTGACAGAAACGTTTAGTCGGCACATGGAGGTCCTTCAGGAGGTTTTTGTTAGGTTAAGAGAAGCGGGCTTACGTGTGTCGCGAAAGAAATGCCAGTTTTTCCGGTCACAGCTCAAATATTTAGGGTATCTGGTGGACAGGGTGGGACTTAGCGTAGATCCCGAGAAAGTTCAGGCTATCAGAGAGTTTCCGCGGCCCATGACGGTGAAGCAGGTTAGACGACTTCTTGGTATGGTGTCGTGGTACCGAAAATTCATCCCGGGTCACGCGACGATGGTGGCTCCTCTCAGTGACCTGTTGAAGAAGGGCCGTAAATTTGTCTGGTCGGAAGAGTGCGAGCAAGCTTTCTCGTCCTGCAAAGAGAAACTATCAACAGCGCCAGTCTTAGCATGTCCAGACTTTGACGTGCCGTTCAAGGTGCAGACGGACGCATCAGACGTAGGCATCGGAGCGGTGTTGAGTCAGGCGCACCCAACGGGAGAAAAAGTTGTATGCTATCTGAGCAGGGCGCTGTCGAAAATGGAGAGGAAGTACTCTACTGCTGAGAAGGAGTGCTTGGGGGTGCTATGGGCTGTTGAAAAGCTTCGACCATACATCGAGGGGACACGTTTCGTGGTCATAACCGACCATCATTCTCTGGTATGGTTGAATAACCTAAAAGATCCAACGGGAAGATTGGCCAGATGGGCAGTAAGGCTTCAGCAATTCGATTTTGAGGTTATACACCGAAAGGGAAAAGAGCACCTAGTAGCAGACGCATTATCTCGAGCGATCGCCCAAGCAGACTGTGTTTTGTCCTCTCAAAAAGCGGAGCCTTGGTATGCAAAGATGAGGGCGGAAGTAAGCGCGAATCCGGACAAGTTCTCAAATTGGAAGGTCGTGGGGAACGGGTTATGGAAACAATGTCCGAGCAGGCGAGGAGTGGCGGGAGTTGATCAGGGGTGGAAGAGAGTTGTGCCAAAAGCAGAGAGGGGAACCATACTTCATCGGTGCCATGACGACCCGAAGGCAGGACACATGGGGATTGCACGAACGGTGGCGCGTGTAGCGCAACATTTTTATTGGCCTCGCATGCGGTCGGATATCCGGAGTTATGTGCGAAGGTGTAAAGTGTGCCAGGCGTGTAAAATTGAGCGAAAAGCTCCAGTTGGATTGATGTCTACCAGGGCGGGTGAGGCCAAATCTCCCTGGGAGATGGTGTGCGTAGACCTAATAGGGCCACTGCCTAGGTCAACGCGTGGATACACTTATATTCTGACGGTACTGGACTACGTCACAACATTTTCCGTTTTACTACTGGTAAGAACAGCGTCGGCAGCGGCGGTTTTCCGTCTGCTTGAGGAAAATGTTCTGTTAGTCTACGGGGTACCGAAAATCCTAGTATGTGACCATGGAGTGCAATTTGCAGGCAAGCAGTTTTGGCAGGTAATAGAGAGGTATGGAACGCGGGTAAGCTACACCGCCCTATATCACCCTCAGGCCAATCCGGCGCAGCGTCGGAATCAGGACATCAAGTGCATGTTACGATGTTACGTGTCCGACAACCATCGCTCCTGGGATGTGTACTTGGTAAAAATCGCGTGCGCGCTTCGTACATACAAGCATGAAGTAACAGGGTTCTCCCCGTATTTCCTTAACTTCGGAAGGGAGATGGTCACTTATTGGGAGGAAGGCGAGCCTCCAGATGGTGAGCAGGCAAATTTTTCGTCAACATCAAACGCAGAGACTCTAGAAGCGATCCGAAAGGAAGTGGTGAGGAGAATGGCCAAAGCGGCCAAGTCTAGTAAAGGGCGGTATGACTTGCGACGTAGGGAGGTGGCGTTTCAGATCGGGGATAAGATCTGGAAGAAAAATTATGTCTTGTCCGACGCCACTAAAAATTTCGCGGCAAAACTGGCTCCCGCGTTCGTCGGTCCTTACATTATCAGGAAGAAAACGTCGTCATGGACTTTCGATCTGGTTGATATGAAGGGGAAGTCTGCGGGTAACTGGCATTCGAAAGATCTCAAGCCATACATTGCGAACGATGGTGAAACCCGGGGGGCGGTATTAATGAAGTAGCTGTAAAATCTAGGTTTGATCACAGTCTGAAGATTTCCAATAATATGGATAGAAATTGAGTTAGGGAAACGGAGTTGAGCGTTTTCTTGTGGTGGTGGAACTAGTGCGTAAATAGGATAGGGTAGTGGTGATGGAGCTCTAGTGTAAGCATCATAGTAGATAGAGGTGGTGGTATTAGTTATATAATAGCTCGTAAGCGCAATAGTTTAGGGATGGCAAGAACAAATATTTGAATTTTATGTCATGAAGAGGAGTGAGATCTGCGAAGGAGATTAGTTTTCAGAGAACTCGTATGGGCGGGGCGAATCAATGAATCACCGGGAAGGGTCATTGAGAAACTAGAGAGTAGGCATGCGGTTAGTGGTTAGAGGCTATTTTATAGAGATAGGGTCGGTACAATACCTGAGTTGCAACTTAAAATTTAGGTTTAGGTTAGTTTGATTGGAAAACGTTACCATTTTGTCTTCGGCAGTGAGCTGGTGGTGACCATCGTTATATTGGGGGTCCCTCTTGGTACTTGGTCATATTATTTTGTGCTTCTGTTTATTCGGCCGGTTGGTGTGTCGGTATTGTCCAATCTTAGTGGCTGCTTGCGCAGTGTGCTAAAATCGAGAACAAGCAAGATTAGTATCCTGATGTGGAGGGTGATAATAACCATCACCGAGTTCTAACTACGACACGAAACGTCACATACACAAATACATGCAGGAATTGGCAAGTACATAGAGGAGTCTCACATTTGGAGAGTAATATGTTAAAGTGTAAATCGGTAGTTGAGGCAATTTAGAATAGAACGAATCGTCGGGGGATTAAATAAGCCAGACACTCAATAATATCGATATTTCCGTATCAAAGGGGTTCATCGTGAAACGAAACGTCTCGGTGATGAGCGAGATCATTAGGAGACAACGATATTGACATATAGGCAAGTTTGTTGAGTTTAAGAGAAACGCTTAAGACCCAAATCATGTTTGAATGGATGGTAGTCATATCGTTTTAGTTACTTTGTTTGCACATTGAATATTGGAGTGATTGTATGACTGATTTTGTAAGCACGAATGAACATTGATTGAAGCAGGGTATATCGTTTTAGTTACTTTGTTTGTACATTGAATATTGGAGTGATTGTATGACTGATTTTGTAAGCACGAATGAACATTGGTCGAAGCAGGGAAATTTACGGTGAAGGAAGATCAAAGGGTGTCATATGTTTGTCTTTCGTTTAGAGTGAAGGAGAAAGTTGCAGAATTCAAGCTGGGCGTAGGTGTTAGACGCGCGCGAGCGAACGAGTTTACGGTTGCCACGGAGAGGGGCATTGCATAGCGCGTATATTCGATAATGAGGATTGCCGAGAATTCCCGCGTAATTCTCTGAGGCGAGGGGAGTGTCACGGTCGGAACCGACAAGGATCACGTGCGAGCCGAGGGTTTTTAATAAAAAAAAAAAATATACCCTCTACCATCTTCGAAGGAAAGGATGGTAGAGGGTAGCTCAGTATCAAGGAGTAATTCACTGCGTTTCAAAACTAGAGTAGTTGTTAGGGCCATAGCTGCAGGGTAAAATAATAGTTGAACGATTCCTCGATGCAACAGCTACGTATGTAACGTGATCGGAACAGGCCGTCAACCACGGAAACGTAACTAACGACCGCAAGGACCAGAAAAGGAAATCGCGAACAGTATGTGGCAGGCGGACGGAGACGACTTAGTTGATGCCGGCATCGATTCTACCGCGGGAAGCATATACAAATACGACACATAACACGTACTTACTGTGGATTTCTTCGTGGATTCGTCTCGAAGGGCGCATCTGTTGCATTTTAGATTTCACGCTTGTTTGATCGAAATGATGCTTCTTGTGTGTTGTGCGAGGAGCCGCCTCACTGTCGAAACACCAGATTACCTGAAATTAGGGGAGATAAGTCGGTAGTTTTCTAGAACTGACAAAATAAAAGGGAATTGGAAGACTTACGAATCGCGAACTCGACAATTCCATATCACAAATGTCAATTGTCATGACCTATGACAACAGAGCAAATCAAATGACGGTTCTGTCAGGAATAGTAATAAAGGGGAAAAGCGGTACTGCAATTGTACCAAAAATGGACGAGTGGAAATATGGCAGATTGAATTGGAATTTCCAATTCAAATCATTCTCCGAGTTCAAAAACCTACAACGGTCGGAGAAAAGCCGCTTTAGCGGGAAATGAAAAGTAGAAAGGAAAAATTTATGGAATCGACAGATCGGATCGGTCTCTTGGATTTTGACCGGCAAGGGTGATAGACGTGCTGAAGGATAGCTGACGATCTAATAGGAAAATTTGTATTTTCTTCTTGGTATATGACTGATCCTGATCGAGCGATTGTGGCAGAGGTGATAATTAATCAACAGCGATTTGTGTGAAATGGAAAATATGAGGACTGGAGCATCCTAAGGAAGAATAAGCGATACTCGAGTGCAACGAGCTAAGTAGCGGCGTGGAGAAGAATAGTGGACGAAAGCAGAGTACGATCCTGGTATATTAGTGTCGATTGCAGATTCGAACGGGCCCCAACGAGCGAGCGACCATCATCGTCAGGATAGGAAAATCAGGTTAGATAGTTGTAAGTGAATAATGTATCTAAAAATTTTTTAAAAAACCAAATCATGTGTGTAGATTAAGAGTATGCTACCCCACCCGGTAGAGCGTTCATAGCGTCGTTTGTATAAAAGGAAAATAGTAGTTAATAATAAATCATACGTATTGTAAAAATAGAAACGAAAGTGAAATAACCTTCAGAGTGAAAGGGCGACTAAGTGAAAAGACGCGAAATCAAAAAAAATTCGGGAGTCAGTTATTACTCAAGTCGCGAGCGGTTAAAAGGCTTCATATCGTCTTCCTCTTCTCGCTTCAGGGTGACGGTAGCGAGGCAGTCTTTGGCATAGAAGCGAGTGGCGCCCACCCGCGACCTTTTTCTTTTCTTCGCGAGCAAAAGCCGCCCAAAGACTGTCGCCCTTACGTCCCGGTTGGTGAAAAGGGTTTTTTTTCGTGTTCGATTGGTAAATTGGTAACAATATATTTTGTGGATCAAAATAAACTGAGTTGCATTTGCACATGGACGTGGGATAACCAGAAGCTGTTCGCTTGGTGTTCACAAAGTCAACAAATTTTTCGGGGTTATGAATTGTTTTTTTGCCGAATATATTTACATAGCTTTCATATGCTTGGTGAGACTGCCTTTGAAATTTTTGAGCTGTATTATTATATTTTTCCTTGATATCATTGCTCTCATTGATATTGGTTTTTATTATTCTATAAAACTTGTTTCTTTGATTACGTTAACACCTGCAATCTGTATCCTGTCATGGCTCAAACAGTTTGTCTATTTTCTTTATCTTTGGCACGTGCATCTCAACCCCACCGAAAACCAACTGGTAGAACAAATCAACTGCATCGTTTATTTCTAACGTTAAAAGATTACTATTCCAGTCAATAGTGTTTAGATGGTGGATAATGCTTTCATAATCAGCTTTCGAAAATCATATACAACGGAATTGTTGTATGATTGGGAAACTGTCAAATCAGATAAAGGTAGCTCGACCCTAAACGCAGAATGGTGAAGAGTGTTGGAGAAAAAATGTATTGCATCAGCGGTTGGGTAAGCCACTACATCATCGTTACTATTAGTTAAAATAAGATCCAGCCAATTACCATTTTGGTAAGAAGTCGGAGTGATCTGCTGCAAATCATTGCTATAAAATTTACTTAAAAATTTACGGAGGTTTACCGGAAGAAAGTATATGCAGCAGCCGTTTCTGTTGCTTCTAGTAAGCAAGACCAAACTTATTGCTCGTTAATATTAGTTAAAATAAAAGTTGCGCCTGTAAGGGGCATTTCGATTCCACGTATTGAACTTTGTGGAGCATTATTATTAGCCAAAACTGTGCAACGTGTTAGAAAATTATAGCAACTAGATATATTGCGGACTTTTTTATGGACGGACTCAACCATTGTGCTAGCATGGTTATCAAAGCACCCATCGAATTGGACTACTTTTGTTGCAAATCAGATCACTCAAATACACGAAGCCGTAAAGTATATAGCATGGGATTGTGCCAGCAGAACCTTGCAGACATTGCATCACGTGGTAAACTCCCTTAACACACTATCAACTGTAAACTATGGTGGAATGGTCCTACCTGACTAAAGGAACATAATCAGAATTGGCCTGTCAGCCCTCTTTTGCCGGTATGCACAATAGAAGACAAGAAAGGGTCGATTTTCTCACTACTAGCATTTAAAGATAAATCAGATTTATTGGGTGTATGGCTGGCCAAATATTTGACACTATCCCGTCTAACTTGGATTACGGCATATTGTTTTAGATGTATTGCAATCGCTACAGCTCACCACACTTGACCACCACCAAACTTAATTCAGCTATGAATTTTTGGATAAAGCATACTCAACGAAATGATTTTTGAGTGGAATTCGATTGTTTGAAACATCACCGACCTATAGGCAGCAAAATTAGTCTACTGAATTCAAATCCGTTTATTGATGCGAATGCAATATTCTGATTTGGCGGCCGACTTACAAGTACTTGTATTCCATATGATATGAAATATCCAATTAATATCTCCAAACGAAGCAAACTTTTACCTCTCATACTTTTGAAGTATCACATGATAACTCGTCGTGAAGGAGTACAATTAATGTTGAACACTGTTAGAAAAAAATATTGGGTTACTGATGCGAGAAACTCTATTCGTTTTTTCGTGCAAAAATGCATTGTTTGCTATAAGCAAAAAGCACAACCTAGCACTCAACTTATGGAAAATCTGCCAGAGCAAAGAGTATTTCCATCTCGGCCCTTCACTCATTATGGCATCAATTATTGTGGCCCAGTAGACCTCAAAAAATTTAAAGGAAGAGGTTCAAAAATCACTAAAGGATGTATTGCACTTTTTGTGTGCCTTTCGCTCAAAGCTATACATCTGGAATTAGTTGGTGATTTATCAACACAATCTTTTTGGCAGCCTTTCGACGTTTAACAAGCCGACGCAGACTAGCTGATCACATATGCAGCGAAGGCGGTACCAATTTTGTAGGTGCCCACAAAGAATTGAAGAAAATAGTAAAACAAAATGAAGGCCTGATGCAAGAATTCACTAGTGAAGGTATAACGTGGCATTTCAATCCACCGTCATCACCACATTTTGGTGGACTTTGGGAGTCCGGTGTAAGATCAATTGAATATCATATAAGAAGAATTGTTGGAAATTCATTATAAACTTGTAAAGAATTCAACACAGTGTCAACTAAAACTGAAGCGTGTTTAAAATCGAGACCTCTCTGCCCGCTAACAAGCGATCCGAATGATCTGACCGCTTTAACGCTAGGTCATTTCCTCATAGAAGATATGCTACTCGTTGTTCCAGAAAATACGCAATTCAGGAGAGGATGTGGAGGGAAGATTTAAGGAATTAGAAGAGGGTTGTTGTGAGAAAAAAGAGGAAAAGTAAGAAGCAAAAAGCTCACACACTTCTTGTGGAGTGGAGGCAGCTGTATCACCCAAGTGCATACCATTAGGGATACTAGGACACTTTTTCAAAGAACGGATGAATGACCAAAAGGATTTCGGGTGATTGGTTCTAATTGATGCTTCAACGCCATCAATGTAGGAGCGCATCGCCTGTCTGACAACTTCTTTCGCCTTAGAGCGAAGATCCTTATACAAAAGAAAGTCAACAGGTGAACCTGATCTTTTATACAAGTTACGAGCTGCATTTCTGGCTTCAAGTGCGACTGCAACTTCACTGCTG
This sequence comes from Nemotelus nigrinus, assembly GCA_947369275.1. Classification (NCBI taxonomy): domain Eukaryota; kingdom Metazoa; phylum Arthropoda; class Insecta; order Diptera; family Stratiomyidae; genus Nemotelus; species Nemotelus nigrinus. The sequence goes on from OX376372.1 coordinate 107,317,282, forward strand.
AACCATGGAGCATTGCTCGGTTTATTAGGACGGTTGGTTGGTGTGAATTGTGGAATAAGGTTTGATAGGAAATTATACAACTTGCACAAAGCATCATCAACGTCAAGGCCAGGAAAAAAGAAAACCAGTTAATTTTATTTATTTCAATCGCCATGCCGGTGAAATCAGCCCTGTGAAAGTTGTAACGTATTAAGGATGGGATTTTGTTCCTCATAAAACGAATATTAGAAATTTCCAGAACAAGAGGGGAGTGATGACAATCAGGAGGAACATAAGGAAAGAGAGCAGCGTTTAACGAAAGTGATGATTTGGGGAGATTGGACAAAGCAAGATCCAGAATTCTATTGCTGGCATTCGGTATATTGTTGAGCTGAGAGAGGGAACAAAGTGAGAGAAATGAAGACGTTATTAAAGAAACACTACTAGTCGAGATGATAACCGAATAGTCAACATCCCAATCTAGAGTAGGGAGATTAAAGTCACCACATAGCAGAACGTAAGCGGTGGGAAAATGGCTGTTGAGGTAAGAAGAGAGTTCCGCCAGGAATTGTTCATAAATCGACAGAGGAAGGTTACAGGGGATACACTTAGAAGAAACTGGGGCGACTTTGGGTCGAGAGGGAGTTGGAGAAATTCGACTGGCGAATGGGATGACTTGCGCTGTGGCTGGTGAGGCGCGGTTGAAATTTTCTTTGAATAATCGCGAGTATTGGTTGGAGACATTGATCGTGCCATCGATACCTCATGAGGTAATATTAGGGGTAGATTTCTGGCAGAAGTTCGGTGTGGTATTAGACATGAGGGGTCAGCAGTGGAGTTTCGTCGCGACTGCGGAGCTGAATGGCGGGGGCGCACTGTGCGGACGGTCGCAATTTACGGATGAAGAAACCAAGGTCTTAACGGATATGTTGGAAGAGCAGTTTAGGTTAATGGGAGACGGTCTGGGCTGCGCGAAATCTGTGGAACACGTAATTAAGACCACGGCATCACCTATAAAGCAAAGGTACTATCCCGTATCTCCGGCAGTGCAGAGGCAAATCAATGAAGAGTTGGACGAAATGCTAAGAAATGGAGTGGTCGAAGCATCGTCGAGTCCCTGGTCATCTCCCATACTGCTCGTTCGTAAGAAAGACGGATCGTATCGATTCTGCGTAGACTTTCGCAAATTAAATGCCGTGTCAGAGAAAGATGCATACCCGTTGCCATATATTTCAACCACCTTGGAGAAATTGCGTAACGCCAAATTTTTGTCGACGCTGGATGCCAAGTCAGCGTACTGGCAAGTGCCGATGGCTGAAGGGTCCCGGCAGTACACAGCATTCACCGTGCCCGGTAGAGGATTATTTCATTTTTTGAGAATGCCATTTGGTCTCCATAATTCTGGTGCGACGTGGCAGCGCCTTATTGACACTGTTTTGGGGCCACAACTGGAACCATTTGTATTTACATACCTGGACGATATAATTATAGTGACAGAAACGTTTAGTCAGCACATGGAGGTCCTTCAGGAGGTTTTTGTTAGGTTAAGAGAAGCGGGCTTACGTGTGTCGCGAAAGAAATGCCAGTTTTTCCGGTCACAGCTCAAATATTTAGGGTATCTGGTGGACAAGGTGGGTTATAGTTGCTATTGATTTGCTATTGACTTAGCGTAGATCCCGAGAAAGTTCAGGCTATCAGAGAGTTTCCGCGGCCCATGACGGTGAAGCAGGTTAGACGACTTCTTGGTATGGTGTCGTGGTACCGAAAATTCATCCCGGGTCACGCGACGATGGTGGCTCCTCTCAGTGACCTGTTGAAGAAGGGCCGTAAATTTGTCTGGTCGGAAGAGTGCGAGCAAGCTTTCTCGTCCTGCAAAGAGAAACTATCAACAGCGCCAGTCTTAGCATGTCCAGACTTTGACGTGCCGTTCAAGGTGCAGACGGACGCATCAGACGTAGGCATCGGAGCGGTGTTGAGTCAGGCGCACCCAACGGGAGAAAAAGTTGTATGCTATCTGAGCAGGACGCTGTCGAAAATGGAGAGGAAGTACTCTACTACTGAGAAGGAGTGCTTGGGGGTGCTATGGGCTGTTGAAAAGCTTCGACCATACATCGAGGGGACACTTTTCGTGGTCATAACCGACCATCATTCTCTGGTATGGTTGAATAACCTAAAAGATCCAACGGGAAGATTGGCCAGATGGGCAGTAAGGCTTCAGCAATTCGATTTTGAGGTAATACACCGAAAGGGAAAAGAGCACCTAGTACCAGACGCATTATCTCGAGCGATCGCCCAAGTAGACTGTGTTTTGTCCTCTCAAGAAGCGAAGCCTTGGTATGCAAAGATGAGGGCGGAAGTAAGCGCGAATCCGGACAAGTTCTCAAATTGGAAGGTCGTGAGGAACGGGTTATGGAAACAATGTCCGAGCAGGCGAGGAGTGGCGGGAGTTGATCAGGGGTGGAAGAGAGTTGTGCCAAAAGCAGAGAGGGGAACCATACTTCATCGGTGCCATGACGACCCGAAGGCAGGACACATGGGGATTGCACGAACGGTGGCGCGTGTAGCGCAACATTTTTATTGGCCTCGCGTGCGGTCGGATATCCGGAGTTATGTGCGAAGGTGTAAAGTGTGCCAGGCGTGTAAAATTGAGCGAAAAGCTCCAGTTGGATTGATGTCTACCAGGGCGGGTGAGGCCAAATCTCCCTGGGAGATGGTGTGCGTAGATCTAATAGGGCCACTGCCTAGGTCAACGCGTGGATACACTTATATTCTGACGGTACTGGACTACGTTACAAAATTTTCCGTTTTACTACCGGTAAGAACAGCGTCGGCAGCGGCGGTTTTCCGTCTGCTTGAGGAAAATGTTCTGTAAGTCTACGGGGTACCGAAAATCCTAGTATGTGACCATGGAGTGCAATTTGCAGGCAAGCAGTTTTGGCAGGCAATAGAGAGGTATGGAACGCGGGTAAGCTACATCGCCCTATATCACCCTCAGGCCAATCCGGCGGAGCGTCGGAATCAGGACATCAAGTGCATGTTACGATGTTACGTGTCCGACAACCATCGCTCCTGGGATGTGTGCTTGGCAAAAATCGCGTGCGCGCTTCGTACATACAAGCATGAAGTTACAGGGTTCTCCCCGTATTTCCTTAACTTCGGAAGGGAGATGGTCACTTATTGGGAGGAAGGCGAGCCTCCAGATGGTGAGCAGGCAAATTTTTCGCCAACATCAAACGCAGAGACTCTAGAAGCGATCCGAAAGGAAGTGGTGAGGAGAATGGCCAAGGCGGCCAAGTCTAGTAGAGGGCGGTATGACTTGCGACGTAGGGAAGTGACGTTTCAGATCAGGGATAAGGTCTGGAAGAAAAATTATGTCTTGTCCGACGCCACTAAAAATTTCGCGGTAAAACTGGCTCCCGCGTTCGTCGGTCCTTACATTATCAGGAAGAAAACGTCGTCATGGACTTTCGATCTGGTTGATAAGAAGGGGAAGTCTGCGGGTAACTGGCATTCGAAAGATTCCAAGCCATACATTGCGAACGATGGTGAAACCCGGGGGGCGGTATTAATGAAGTAGCTGTAAAATCTAGGTTTGATCACAGTCTGAAGATTTCCAATAATATGGATAGAAATTGAGTTAGGGAAACGGAGTTGAGCGTTTTCTTGTGGTGGTGGAACTAGTGCGTAAATAGGATAGGGTAGTGGTGATAGAGCTCTAGTGTAAGCATCATAGTAGATAGAGGTGGTGGTATTAGTTATATAATAGCTCGTAAGCGCAATAGTTTAGGGATGGCAAGAATAAATATTTGAATTTTATGTCATGAAGAGGAGTGAGATCTGCGAAGGAGATTAGTTTTCAGAGAACTCGTATGGGCGGGGCGAATCAATGAATCACCGGGAAGGGTCATTGAGAAACTAGGGAGTAGGCATGCGGTTAGTGGTTAGAGGCTGTTTTATAGAGATAGGGTCGGTACAATACCTGAGTTGCAACTTAAAATTTAGGTTTAGGTTAGTTTGATTGGAAAACGTTACCATTTTGTCTTCGGTAGTGAGCGGGTGGTGACCGTCATTATATTGGGGGTCCCTCTTGGTACTTGGTCATATTATTTTGTGCTTCCGTTTATTCGGCCGGTTGGTGTGTCGGTATTGTCCCATCTTAGTGGCTGCTTGCGCAGTGTGCTAAAATCGAGAACAAGCAAGATTAGTGTCCTGATGTGGAGGGTGATAATAACCATCACCGAGTTCTAACTACGACACGAAACGTCACATACACAAATACATGCAGGAATTGACAAGTACACAGAGGAGTCTCACATTTGGAGAGTAATATGTTAAAGTGTAAATCGGTAGTTGAGGCAATTTAGAATAGAACGAATCGTCGGGGGATTAAATAAGCCAGACACTCAATAATATCGATATTTCAGTATCAAAGGGGTTCATCGTGAAACGAAACGTCTCGGTGATGAGCGAGATCATTAGGAGACAACGTTATTGACATATAGGCAAGTTTGTTGAGTTTAAGAGAAACGCTTAAGACCCAAATCATGTTTGAATGGATGGTAGTCATATCGTTTTAGTTACTTTGTTTGCACATTGAATATTGGAGTGATTGTATGACTGATTTTGTAAGCACGAATGAACATTGATCGAAGCAGGGTATATCGTTTTAGTTACTTTGTTTGTACATTGAATATTGGAGTGATTGTATGACTGATTTTGTAAGCACGAATGAACATTGGTCGAAGCAGGGAAATTTACGGTGAAGGAAGATCAAAGGGTGTCATATGTTTGTTTTTCGTTTAGAGTCAACTGAATATACAGCACGACTAAAACAAAGACCAAAGTGGAATCGCCGCCATCCCAATATCGATTTCAATGACTTAATACTCGTAAAGGATGAACGTCTGCAATCATACAAGTGGCCAATGGGACGAATCGGAAAAACATATGGTGGGCAAGATGGTCTAACTCCAGTTGTAAGAGTTTGTACATCCCCCACAGAGTTAGATAAACCTATTACCAAAATTGCTTTATTACCTGTAGAAAAGGCTCAGGAATTCTAAATTGGTTAAATTATTGAATTAAATTTGTTTTTTGAATTAAACATTGAATATGGAATCAAATAACATGTGAACTTACGAGTCAAACCGCTGACATACTGAACTCTCGTCAACACTAGCCATTAGGCCCAAATTGCATTCCTGATCCTCTTTCTCTCCCAGCTGATGAAAGACATTAATGCTGTATTCTATTATGAAATTTCGACTAAGTTTATAGTAGTTTAGTAAACAGTTAAAAATGAACAGAAATTTTCATCGCTAAATAAGTCAAAAATACGAGTCGGTTTTTTCTCTATTGCCTGTTAGTTTGAATTTGATTCGATTCGCTATTTTTCGCATTGTACTTTTCCCATTTTTCGTACGTTTGTATTATTGTCGCATGAGTAAGTTGAAATAAACGATTGAATAGTTTTCATCGCGTTTTTTTCCTGGAGCTACAAAGTGGGAGACAGGAAAATGACAAGTAAACGAAAATGGTAACAATAACTTATTAAAATTGTATTTTATATTGATGTTGAACACAATGTGAACATCACAAACTACGTCAAAGGCAATCAATAGATACATCACAGCTCAAACAAAACACAAAAGAGGAAAATAAACTTGTTCAGGATGATGTACACTAACTGTTCAATAATAACTCAATTTCAAATCCAACGATGTATTCGAGTTGTTTAATTTCAAACAATTCAAAAATTACTGCATCATTAACAATGGAATTGTAAAACACTAATAGTAAGGGGGCACCACTGCATGTTACAAGCATAGGGTGCGGTGTAGACAGCATGCTTAGGTGACACTAGAGTAGCTCCTTCTCCGTTGGTAGCCACCAGAAGAGCTTACGTGTAAGGGTATAGGCGGTGTGGGCGTGAAGGTGTTAGAGCTTTTTATTTCGGGGGGCGAGGCCGTTGAAAAGAGCTTTAGGCGACACCAGGGGTGTGTTCAATGTGCATGCTATAGCAACTATTAGCTGCTATTTTAGCAGCTCTGGCTGTCCAATGTCACGAAATAGCTACTTTCTGTTGCTTGCTATTTGACAGTCGGGCTGTCCAAGATTCCGGCATAGCTGCTAAGGTAGCAGCTATTTGCTGCTCGCAGTCTGGAGGATAGCAAGAAAGTAGCTAAGGCAAAATGGCCGTGCGTACACAGCTGACATGCAGTTCAAACGTCATTTTCAATTGGAAATTGAAATGAAAAGAAGTTTTTGCGCTATTGTGACACAGGAGATGAGGAATAAATTTGAAAATAGTGACAGCATAAATTAAATAGGGGCTTTTAAACACTAAAATTCAACTCAACTTTTAAGTTGGCATGTACACAGCGCAGCTCATCTTGAATTTTTAGAAGGCGAGCATGAAACGTAAAAGGCCGGGTGCACTGATTCCTGTATTATCAAATTTTCAACGTTTATTTCTTGCTCTTTTTCTCATGTATGGCGTCAAAAGCCGGAAATAGGTGATACGTTTTAAATATGTTAGGAAAATTGTAATGGATTGTGCAGCTGTATGTTGAAAACTCTTAAATTTCATCCAGTTTCCAAAGTGCAATGGAAGTATTGAACTGATCCACGAAAATGCAAAAATTACAAAAAAAAAATTGAAACAAAACTATTTTTGAATTTCCTGTGTAAAGGCTGACCTTCGTAGCAGCTCTTGGCTGTCCAATATTCATAGCTGCTTCACCTAGCTACTGCGAATTTTAACACTTGCTAAAGTGATGCTATGCTATACTTTTGGAGCAGCTATAGCATTCACATTGAACACACCCTAGGCTGGTAGGAGGTGGAGTCCTGAATTTATATTTCGGGGGACGAGGCTGTTGAAAAGAGCCTTAGGTGACACCAGACTGGTAGGAGGTGAAGTTCTGACGTTATATTCTGGGGGGCGAGGCCATTGAAAACAGCTTAAGGCGACACCAGCCTGGTAGTAGGTGGAAGTGTGACGAGGGGGATGAGCTGAGGTTTTCGGTTTGTGGGTGGCGGTGGTGTTCGTGCTGTTGTGTGATGCGTGTGCATAAATGTATGGTGTGTGTGCATATTAGACTGATGCTGGGGGAGGATCTGCAATGTGTGTGCAAAGTCTCATACTTTGCCTGAACATTGCACTTACCTGTAAAATAAGCAAGAAACTAGCCTGCAAGTCCTAAAAACAAAAAAACATCTTAAACCAACAGCCTACTCGACTTCAAGAAAAATAAAAACACATATTAAAATCTATCTTTTTACTCATTTTCGACGAAAATTAGTATTAAACTCGTTTCGCCGAAAATTCATATTTCTTTAAATATATATATATATATATATATATATATATATATATATATATATATATATATATAATATATATATATATATATATATATATATATATATATCTATATATAAATATATATATATATATATGTATATATATATATATATATTTATATATATATATATATATATATATATATATATATATATATATATATATATATATATATATATATATATATATAATATATATATATATATATATAAATATATATATATATATATATATATATATATATATATATATATATATATATTGTTTGGGCTTGACCTAATATGTAATTTTTAATTAATATGCAGAACCGAATTGGATATTACCTGTTGTGGTGTCGGTGACAGCTGTGATGTGACAACTTGTCAGTGACAGCAGCTGTGGCAAATTTAACGACGAATCCAGTCAGCTGATTGTTAATGTTGTATCTGAATTCAAATGTTAGTAGTTGAATAACAAATTGGAAATATAATGTTATATCAGTAGAATGAAATGTACCGGAATTTTCACAAAGAAATTTTTTCAAGTCATTGTTATAGTTGAACTCAAATCGATCGGTCGTAGTTTGAATAGTTATCGTTGAATTTCAATCGGTTGCTAAAATTTGTTCATTTAATGGAAATTACTCGTATTGTTAAATTTTACTTAACGCATAATAAATAAGTTCAAGTTCTAATTCGTGGCAGTTTTAATCTTTTATCTAGAACATTTTTTGGTCCTTCGAACCGGATCTATGGTCGTGTGTGAACTTTTAAACGGGATTTCGCGCGGTTTAAAGAAACAGTGTTGAAGACAACAGTTAAAATATAACGGTATTGGAATAGCGGTCAAACCTGGTTAGTCAAATTCAGATTTCCTTTGTTACATGTGGTGCTATTTATTGCCTATATTCCTATATTGTCTATATTGCTATTTATTGCCTATAAAATTGATTGCATTTGGGCATATTTTGCTTTATTGTCGCGTCGCAATTCTTTGAATTGATTTCATTTGTTGCATATCGTTTGTTATCACATAGCAACTCTTTGAATTGACTGCATATTGCTGCATGTTGGTGCATATCGTTGCATATTGCTGCATATTATTGCATATTGTTGCATATTATTGCATATCGTTGCATATTGTTGCATATCGTTGCATATTGTTGCATATCGTTGCATATAGTTGCATATCGTTACATATCGTTGAATATTGTTGCTTATCGTTGCACTTGTTGGATATTGTTGCATTTATTTTCACGTCGCAATTTTCTGGTAACTGCGTAATAAGATCGTTGTGCAGTTAAAATGGATAATTTAATAATCCAACAAAAATTGAATGCCGAACAACTAGTACGGCTTCAAAGTAATTATAAAAAGGACCCAAAGGGCCGGAAAACGGCTTCTTATTATTTCAAACTAAATGAAAAGGTCCAGAAACTATACGACACTTTTACTCATACGCATAATCAAATTTTGAATCTAATAAATGGGGAAAAAGACATAGAGAGGGAATATTTCAAAAATGATGAACTTGGGAAATTTGAAGAAAGCCATTTGGTGTTTTCATTCGAGAGAGTGGAGTTAATGAAAGAAGTGGGAACTGTCCAGCCAGCAGAAGAAGCTCAAGGGCATAAGGAACATGACCTCAAATTACCACGAATTAATCTTCCTAGGTTCCCAGGAGATTATATTGAATGGGTTCCTTTCCGTGATTTGTTTATATCATTGGTGCATAACCGTCAGTCGATTTCCAAGGTAGAAAAATTGCACTACCTGAAGAGCAGTATATGCGGGAAAGCTGAAGGTCTTTTAAGGCATAACGACCGAAGGGAACTATGATGCAGCATGGGACTTATTAGTGCAAAGATACGATAACAAGTACATCCTTTTAAATTCACAATTTAAACAGTTGTTTAGTATTGGAAAGGCTAATGAATCGTCATCTTCACTCAAAACATTATTAGATCGAACTAGTGAATGTATTCAGAGCATAGAGCATTTGGTGGTGGAAAATTTATGGGAAAGCATCATTGTGTATATGACCACGCAGCGGCTGCCACCAGATACTAGACAAATGTGGGAACAACAGCGACAAACTGATCGGAAGGATGCAGTATCGTTTAGTCACATAAAAGACTTTTTGGAAAATCGGTTTCGCGCTTTGGAAGCTGCGGGCTGCGATCGACCCAAATTTCAAAAGCCCCTTTGTTCACAAGAACGTCGCGTTTTCGCTGTTCAAAATGAACATGAACTATCATGCGTGTTATGCAAAGTAAACCATTCTTTACATAAATGTCCCAAATTTTGCAAATTGTCACAGAACGATAAATTTACAACAGTGAGGCGCCATCGCTTATGTATCAACTGCTTAAAAAAAGGGCATTTAGTTGCAAATTGTGAAAGCGAAATCACATGTTTGAAATGCAAACAATCTCATCATACTTTACTTCATAGAGAAATCAGCCCATTTAACTATATGGAACAGACCCCAAATCGATCATCAGATATTACGTCTTCTTTAGCAACGACCAATTATGGGAATTCATCCTTTCATCAAGTTAACATGAACTCAGTAAATATATTGAAGCGGGAAGTATTGCTAGCCACAGCTTTAGTTACTTTAACCACGGATGTTGGACCTTTCATCCTGCGAGCCCTTCTTGATCAAGGTTACCAAACGTCGCTGATCACTGAGTCCGCCGTTCAACAACTAGGTCTGAAGCGAAAGGCAACAGATGTTAATATAGCTGGAATAGGTCATTCTCCGAGTAATATGGTAAAGGGAATAGTCGAAGCTCAGTTAGAAACTTCGAAACAAAGAAATTATACACTTCGAAGCCTTAATTCTTAAGACATTGACAAATTTGATTCCTGCAAGACATATTCCACTACCTGGCAAAGAATGGTTTGATAGAAACCAATTAGCGGATCCACATTTCGACCAACCTGGTCACATTGACTTATTACTAGGTGCTGATATCTATGCTAAAGTGATTCTTAGCGATATACATCGATTTCCACAAGGTCCAATAGCCCAGAACTCCAAACTTGGTTGGATTCTGTCTGGAGACGTTGGAGTATTAAATCGGTCACAATATCAGAGTTTTAAAGTAGAAATAGATGACAGGTCGAACGTGAGTACGCAACTTCAAAGGTTTTGGGAAATTGAAGAAGTTCCTACGAAGTTGGTAAATTCGGAAGAAGACGAAGCGTGTGAGAGGCATTTTGTGCGAAATGTACGAAGGGATAAAACTGGTCGGTACGTAGTACGGTTGCCATTTAAGAATGAAGAAGCAGTAAATGCATTAGGGCATTCACGATCAACAGCATTATCCAGTCTTTTAGCTTTGGAGCAACGTTTTCAAGCTAATTCAGAAGTTCAACGGGAGTATATAGATTGTATTCAAGATTATCTTCAAGCAGGACATATGAAATTGGTTTCGAATAGCATTCAACATTTAGAATCAGATAATTTAGATCACAGAAACTTTTATCTTCCACACCACGCCGTACATAAAGAAAGAACTACGACTAAATGCCGTGTGGTTTTTGATGCCTCTAGAAAGACAACCTCGGGAATTTCATTAAACGATCTCCTTTTAACGGGTCCAGCAATCCAGAACAACATGTTAGCTGTCTTAACCAATTGGAGATTCTATAGGTATGCGTTCGCAGCTGATATCACTAAAATGTACAGACAAATCAATCTAGACGACGACGACACGAAGTACCAAAGAATTTTGTGGAGAACTCAACCCGACCAAAACATCCAGGATTACTGTTTGACAACAGTCACTTTTGGCTTGACGTGTGCTCCGTTTTTAGCATTGAGGACGCTTCAGAAGTTAGCAGAAGACGAAAAGGAGATGTATCCAGATGCCGTAGCTGCTATTAAAAAGGAATTTTATGTAGATGATTTATTGTCGGGTGGGTATGATCTGTCAGAGACGATACACAAACGAGAAGAAATCAGAAAGCTACTGAACTCAGGCTGTTTTCCTCTACGCAAATGGATTGCTAACGATGTTCGCATTTTAGATGGAATTCCTCTTGAAGATTGTGAAATGAAAATATCTCATGAGTTGCAGTTAGAAGATGGGTACAAATCATTGGGAATTGTTTGGTATCCTCTACAAGATGCTTTCGGTTACTGTCTCAGATTGAATGAAAATGACAAGCCAGTTACGAAAAGACAACTGCTCTCAGACATAGCGCGTTTGTATGATCCTTTAGGATGGCTGGCACCAACTATCATCATGGCGAAGGTTTTATTGCAGTCATTATGGTTGCATGGCCTCGATTGGGATGAAATATTATCTGAAGAAATAAGTCAAAATTGGACGGCATTTCGTGAGAAATTGACATTGATAGGAAACATTCGAATTCCAAGATGGACAAATTTCCAGCCGTCAGCTAAATTGGAACTGCATGGGTTTTGCGATGCATCAGCAAAAGCATACGCTGCCGCTGTATATTTAGTTGTCCGACATGAAGCAGATACACATTCCCATCTCATAATGGCAAAAACGAAAGTCGCTCCTA